>VZRU01000007.1:151-54632 GCA_013398155.1 Pedionomus torquatus | reverse complement strand
TTTTTTTTTTTTTTTTTTTTTTCTCCTTCTCCAAATTACAGAAAGAAAAAGGTCTGATAAAACTTGATGATATCAAAGTCCCATCGCAGAAGCTGGTTTACACCTTGACCATTCCTGAGGCATCAGTGAAAGACACAGGGGATTATGAATGTACTGCTCGGCATGCAACCAAGGAGGTTAAGGAAAATAAGAAAGTAGTCATCACAGTTCATGGTATAGTCTGATTTTAGTGTTTCAAAGATTACTAACGTGTTGGAAAGCACCAATCTCAAATGCTGCACAGCGTTGTTTACGCAAGGCTTTTTCATTTGCAGACAAAGGGTTTGTTCACCTGGAGCCTCAGTTTAGCCCCCTGGAAGCTGTCAATCTACATGAAGTGAAAAACTTTGTCGTCAATGTACAGGCATACCCAGCACCAAAAATGTACTGGTTGAAGGATAACGTGACTCTGATTGAAAATCTTACTGAGATTGTTACTAGTTCCATCAGAGTCCAGGAAACGAGGTAAAAACATTCTTCTGACTCTTACTTCCCCCTGTTGACTTGATCTGTGCCCTGCTCCCATTTATAATATTATCTAATATTAAAAATAACTTTTTTGTTTTCTACTCTAAAGAGCAATGCCCAACCTACCTCTTCTTATTCTCTTCATAATATCAACCTCTCCAAACCATAGGAATCTTGATTTCTGAGCCCCTTCAGTCCCTCCAAGATGTCTCCGCTCCAATAATTTCTAGCTATTTCCAACAAAATATCAGAGATTTTGTTAGATCCCTGCAGAATATAACTGTGCCTTCTTGCTTCTCAGATGTATTTTGGCAGTTATTTACCACATGAAGAACTATTTTAGTGTAAAAGCATGCTAGGAATGCCAAATGCCACCTTATAATCTCCACATACCCATACTTCTTGTTGCTTTAAGGTGGATTTGTTTTTTTTTCTAATGCCTGCTTTAAAAATACAAACAAATCCTCTCGTTTCTGCAGGTTTCAGAGTATATTAAAATTGATCCGGGCCAAGGAAGAAGACAGTGGATACTATACTTTGGTTGCTGAAAACGAAGACGAGATTAAAAGATACACCTTCTCCTTGCTCATACAAGGTAAGGAGCCTTGCCCACCAGAACTGATGGTGCACAGCAAAGACTTGATCCGCCCACACATGGGATTTCCTGGAGTATTGAGATAAGGAAGGTGTCAACTGGGGTGTCCAGAGGAGTTGCGTGCATGCCGAGTTCCTCGGAGCTCTCATACCCTGATCCTGGATTTTGCTTTGGCGCTGGTCTGGAGCCAAAAAGAAACTTTATCCTCCTGCCTAAGTTATTCCAGCTGACAGCAGGGGATGATAGCTCATTTAGTACGACATGAGGACGTGGCATAACCGCAGCACTTCCTTTCCATGGCTCTAGCCTAGGATCTGCTCTGTTCTACAGGAATTACGGGCCTCCTAGATGAGTCCAGGTCTCTAGATGACACCAAGCTGCTGGCCAAACAATACCTGCCCCAGTTTATTTGAAATTTCAGGCTGCTTGTGTAGACCCTGACGAGTATTTTTACAAAATCCTGTCTCCTCCCCAGTTCCAGCCCTGATCTTAGACCTTGTGGATGATCACCATGGCTCTGCCAGTGGGCAGACAGTGAGGTGCTTGGCAGAGGGGACCCCGCTTCCTGACGTGGAATGGCTGGTTTGCAAGGACATTAAAAAGTAAGAGGAGTGGGTGCTTTCTTATCTAAAATATGACTGGCTGCATCCTTGATTGGCTTAAAATTATTAGATATTATAACATTATTAGGGCCAGTAAGCTACAAATCTGATTTGTCTTTTTAGAGGCTTGTATTTTGAGAGTGGTTGTCAGTGCCCTTCCCAGTGATTGCATCCAGTAGGAGAAGGCACAATGCATCGATTCAGGAGGTTTCTCTTGTAAATCTTTGTGCTTGGTGAGCAAATTCAGCAGAATTCATAATCCCAATCTGAGTAAAGATCTTGAGGAGCAGCTGTCCCTCCATTCACGGAGATCTTATAATTTCACAGATAGCTCTGTCTACCTCCTTAACACTCTTGTGTACTTATCAATTTTAACTTGTTGTTATTACCCCCCAGATTATAATTTTTACTTTCAAAGTATTTTAGATATGTGGAGTAGTTACTTCCATTCTTGGTAGTTCTAGGCAGACTCCTGTAGCTGCTGGGAGGCAAGATTTTCCACCAGGGAGAGGGAGACCATGCATGGAAGGAGGAACCTCCTAGCTGTGTTTTGGTCTCATTGTGCCAAAACCTCTTATTGCCTGGTGGGACAAGTGTCCTCCTATCCCTCTCCTAGGGAGCTTTGAGCAGCGCTAAGGATTCAGGGAGAAATAGAGATCCATCCAGTACTATATGGGATACATAGAAACACCAAGGTCTATCTATACCAGACCTTCTGGGCTGCATTGTCAGGCCCTTAAAGTGGCAGCAGTAATGAGGATCAGAAGGAGAATTATTCTGAGGGAAACAAGATGTAGGCTTTTCACAGAGGTGGTCTTAAGTATTTCTGGTCCTTAAAACAATTGTTGTCAGAAGAAATAGGGAAAGGTGGTTGTTGTTCTGTTCACTCTGCTTTATCAAGAATTATGCTTAACGTCCATTTCCCTCATTATCCTTCTCTGCAGGTGCAGCAATGACACCTCATGGACTCTTTTGACTAACAATATCTCTGATATACACATGGAAGCTCACCTAGATGAGAAAAACATGGTGCAAAGCCAGGTGACTTTCCAGAAGGTAGAGGAAACCCTGGCTGTGCGATGTGTGGCAAGGAACGATCTTGGTGCTGTCACTCGGGAACTGAAGCTGGTGGCTCCCAGTGAGTTTGCTTTGTTCTTCTGTGAAATCACAGCAGCCAGACAGACCCCTCTTTAACACACCCCAGTTCAGTCTTAATAGATAGAAATGTGAATTGTTGCAGATAGAAATAAATGGAAATAGTTTATTTCCCTCCCACCACCACTCTGGGACATCAGAGGATGAGGCCTTCTACAGGTCTTTATGGTGCATCTGTTTTTCACTTATTATGTGGTTCCATGATTCATCTTGTCATTTTATGGCCACTGGCTATAGGATGTTCTTCTAGACAGTCTCTGCATTTGGTTTTGAAACAGGAAGGCAGAGCAGTGCTGGGCTTGGCAAGACCTTACAGTCACCAGCCCCAGGGACTGCTCCTGCCACATCTGCAGAGCATGGGAACCATGATGTACGGTACGGGAGGTGAATGTCTTGTGTGTGTGTGTCATCCCTCGGGGTTCAGGAGGAAAACGTGGTCTGTCTTTTCACTTCACAGCCTTGCGATCAGAGCTAACGGTGGCTGCTGCAGTCTTAGTGCTGTTAGTGATTGTGATAATTTCACTGATTGTCCTGGTCATCATATGGAAACAGGTAAAGTAGGAAAAAAGCCTATTTCAGTTTGGATGTTGAGGTTTTGATCCTCTCTGAAGTCAGGCACAGGACTAATGGTTGGTTTTGCATTCAATGTGCTTTGCAGAAGCCAAGGTATGAGATAAGATGGAGAGTCATTGAGTCTATCAGCCCTGATGGCCACGAATACATTTATGTGGACCCAATGCAACTACCTTATGACTCCAGATGGGAGTTTCCTCGAGACGGGTTAGTGCTTGGTAAGTTTCCTCTAAGGGAATAATCCCACTCTATTTTGGGGGGAGAAGGATTATTAAGAACAACACTGAGGTCTCTGATAGTGGGATTTGCAATGTAACTCATGGCCATGAAGTCCAGAGCCTCTCCATTCTCCTGTGTTCTCCTACCACATCCTCTTCTTTCCCTGCAGTGGTGTCAGCAGTGAGCTCCTTGGGTTAGCGTGTCTCACGCCCTCGATCCAGCTCTCCTCCACATGTCTCTCCTGCAGTGCCCACCTCCACATGGCTTAGGGGACCTCTCCCAGAATTAAATTCCCTCTTAAACACTCACTTCTGTGGAGGCACCCACAAGAAGTGCATCAGCATCTTTTGCTTGCAAGACATTTGTACACTTACATGTAGAGGCCAAGGGAAATCTGCAAGTAGTTACGTAGTTTTATTAAATATATTTTCTAAATTATAAATCCATGATGTGCATATATGAGTGCTGAGTAACCTAATAGCTTATTTTTGTGGCTACTGTCCTTCTTCCCTCCCCTTCTGCTTTCTTGCTTTGCTGTCCCTGCACTGGAGTCCAGATAGGTTTGAGTTAGTAATTAATTCTTCAGGGCTGGCCCGATCTGTCATTTATATCACTTGAAAATGTAATGATCATAGACAATTTCAGTGTTCTATCCAGATAGCTTTTTAAATTCACAAGGCGTCCTTCTCTTGGAGGGATCTGTGCACCAAGTTGTATACACAAAATACAGGAGAAGATAACAAAAGGCATTTTCTCTTTGATATATTTTTAGAAACACGCAGCTCTAGTGTAGTTCTCCTTCCCCCACCGCAGAGAAAGAATTGATGTTAATTCTTCAAAGACGCAGTACAAATTTTTTTTTTGGTTCAGGAATGATATCCTTTAATTAAATTCATGTTGCTAATTGAAAACTAGGGGAGGGTGGATATTTAATGGAATTATTTTATTACAACCCAGACTTTAATTATATGCCTAAATAGGATTTGTCAGATCTGAGTTGTTAGCAGACCACCACTGTGACTTTGTCTCCCTCTGACTCACGAGCACCAGCCTCCTTCAATGCCTTCCTGTTTACGAGCAGAGTCAGGACAGTCACCGCTTAAAAAAACTAACGTTCCGTGCCCTTTTAGCAGTCTGGATTCTACAAACATTCTTCTTGACACGGTTAACACTTACCCACTGGCAGTTTTGCCACTTAAAATGCTTGCTGGTGGGGGACCTGTTTTGTTTCTGTGGCTGATAATTCTGGTTTGTGCGGGTTTCCTCTCGCCGAAGAGGGAGAAAAGAGCAGAGCAGTTACACCTTTAGCTCAGGGAGGCTCTTGAAGCAGGATACAAGCCCATTTTGGCTCAGGCAGACAAGCATTTCCCATCCTAGCCGTGTAAGCCAGCTGGCATTTATTTGTTTTTCTAGCTAGTAGTGCCTGGAGTGCAGCGCCGTGTCAAATGCCAACTCTCAGCGTTGGCTGGCTGGAGTTTCAATTGATAAATCTGGATTACACTGCGATTTTTTCCCTTTGCTCTTGCCGCTCCACAATGCCCTGCTTTTAGAGCATTTAGCAGCCAGCACAAGCCCGGGAGACCCGTAACAGAATGAGAAATGAGGTTAAGGCAGTGGGCTTCTTGCACGCTACTGCCTTCTCCTGGCTCTGCTGAGAAGTGGTGAGGTCCAACCGGGACCTGGACCTCCTCTTTCGGCTGAGATGGCCCAGGGCAGAGGTTTTTGAGGAGCAGAGTTTCTGAGGATCTTGGGGTGGCTGTAGAGAGGTGGCAGAGTTGCTCCCATCACTTCCCAGCAAGCCACCCACTTGTCCTGGTGGCCTTAATAAAGCGAAGTGCCAATCTGACACAGAGTCAGACCCATCCCTGCATGGAAAAGGCAAGTCAAAATTCAAGTTAACATAGCATTTAGGCATGAGATACCTAATTTCTCATGAGACTAGAAACTGGATGTAGATTACAAAATTTGTCACTTGTTTGGGTTTTTTGGTAGAGACCAAGAGGGTAAGGATCTTATTGGGGTGAGCTGATCACCCCAGCTCAATTTTAGCTAAAGAAGCATCCAGTTGAGAAGGCTGTGTCTGCAACAAATTCACAGACTTCACCTTTGTATTTGGGTTCCCCCCGCAGAGCAGAAATCCACTGCCTCTCTGACAGGCTCAGCAGATAAGCTCTGTGGGTGGGAGCAAGAGGTTGAAATAGCTCCCACCCCAAAGGGCGGTTCCTCTATTAGTTTGAGGAGCTTTGAGCTATCGGTGTGTCTGCACAGTCCCTCTGTGGTGGAGAAGCAGTGCTGATCCTCTGGTGGGCAGATCACGATGATGCCTTCGTGCTAAGAAAAGTAAACATAAGGTAGAATTTTGGGCTCCCCTGAAGGCCTCGACGTCAAGACTGTGATGGCCTCACAGATGCCTCCAGCTCTTGAGCAGGCAGCTTCCACCTGGCTCCAAGTTTTTTTGGGCTACGTCTGCGGAGAGGGGGGTGAAAAGGGGAAGGAGCAGCGATGGGTCCCCACCGCTCCGGAAGCGCTCTCACTGTCTCCTCACGCACCCTGGCCCAGGAGAGGTGATGGGGGGGGGAGATGTGTGCCTCCTGCTCAGCCGACAATATGGTTTGGGGAGGAACTGGCGTGTGAAGACAAGAAGATCAAGGCGCATCAGCAAATGCCATCACATTCTGACGGGCTGCATCCTGCCATGTGGCTCCCAGACCTTTGGTCTGAAAAGTTTCAGGGGCCAAATTTCAGGCTCAGGTTGTTTGAATTAGTCTGAAATTTAGTGGGGAGCTTTCTCACATCCTGACTGGGAAGAATAACCTTTGGAATCTTGAAAAGAAATCGCATCTTTTTTTGTGTGTGTGTGTACATGACAAACTATGCTGTCATAGTCTTGGAGAGGTTTTTCAGTGGTAGCTCAGCTAAGCATGCTTTAACTGTTTCTTGTGCTTGTATCATTCAGCTGGAAATTTTCTTTTAAAAGCATTTATACAATAAAAGTAGAGGCTGTAGCTAAAGGGTACCCAAAACATATGGCATCACACGCCAGATAACACCTTCAGAAGCATAAAAGGCAGCAAGTTCAAACTGTAAACGAACGCCAAAGACAAAATGCCATATATCTCTGTGGTAAAAGTCACTGCTTATTCTTCCTGCCCTGGAAGTTAAAAAGTGGCATAAAACAGAATAAAAAGCTTGTCAGGGATATGAAAATAATCTGGCATCTGGAGCTCACACACAGGTTTGTTCACGGAGTAAGCATTGCCTTAGGGAACTTACTCTTCAATACGGAAACTAGGAAATACAGGATTTTGGAATGTTTCTGCGCCGTTCATATTTCTCTAAAATCTCACTCAATCTGCACCCAATTCTTTTGCTCACCATATCCATATCAGGAGACAGGATATGATAATCCAAAATTTGTGCCTAAATTGATTTGCGGGAAGAGTAAAGTGTGCATAAACATTAGCCATTTCATTACAGCACTTGGAAATTTGCAATAAAATTTATTCAAGCATATGAAACACACTTGTACATTAAACTTCAGAGAGGTTTCCCCTCATATGTGCTCAACATGTATTTCAGCTTCTTGCAGCTCGCTGATGGTCCTGCCTGTCTATTTCTAAATGTGCTGCTGATATCCTTCAGCCTATCCAGCATCCAGATGCATCCAGTATTGATAGAGCAGCCCAAAACTGCAGCTAAGGGGTTAAATTCAGATTTTTAAGTAAGGGGCACAACTTTACTGTAGCCAGGTGCTGACTGTGGCAGAGAAGTCAACTGAAATGTGAGAGAATCAGTGGTTAGAAAAGATAAATTGAGAGAGGTAAGGCAGAGTTGGAGATGAATTTGAACGAGTTGAGCTCCCGCATGCAGATGTGCTCCTGATGTTTGCTTGCTTGTTTTTATTTCAGAATTGTACTTAGTGACAGCATTTCTTTAAAATATATTTGCCTTTTCTGGTTAACAGCAACAGTGATAATAATAGTACCAGTGATCTGGCTGAGTGAATGTGCTTTTTCCATACAAGAACCACAACCTGTAGAGGAATGGCAGTGGGAAAGGAGGCAAGTAGTTGTTCCTCTCTGAAATACGTAATCCTCTCCCTTGTGCTCAGGTCGAATCCTTGGTTCTGGCGCCTTTGGAAAAGTAGTTGAAGGGACTGCGTATGGATTGAGTCGCTCTCAACCGGTGATGAAAGTAGCTGTGAAAATGCTGAAACGTAAGTTGTGGCGGCTCCAGTTCCCAAGCTACGTAATGCATGTTCCCATGGGGTTATTTAAGCATTGCTTGGGCATAGATAGTTTCTCAGGTCGCAAACATGCTGTGGGAAAACTGAAATTTAAACTCATATCTTAGACTGCTTTGTGGTGTTTTCAGTTTTTTTTTTCCAAGCAGTTATCCAGGCTTTTGAAAACATCCAAAGTTTGGTTTTAGCTGTATGGACCATAGCCGCCCGGATAGCTCAGCAAGTTCAGAAAAACATAGAATAACCACAAATGTTTATAAACAAATGAAAGTAATAAGACAGAGCAGAAGCAAGCAGACCTTGTGTGAGGATCTTAAATTCATTGAAGGTTTCCCAGTTCATGAGCTGAGAATATGATGCAGTGATTCTGGAGGAACTTCCTTGGGTTGAAACTAGCAGCTTGCAGAGTGCCTCTGTGCCACCTAGGCAGTCCACTGTACCCCTGGAGAAGGACAAACAGGCTGGGTCAGCTATTGAGCTGTCAAATTAGTCCTCTGGTTGTGATTTGTGACTCCTCTCTGAATCTTAAGAAAGCCCCTTGTCAAGTAAAGGACACAGCCTTCTTCAAGAAACCGTGGTTGTGATGCTCTAATGAGGCAATCAGGGAGAAATTCTTTGTTATTGGAAAAAAAGATGATTGCTCTCACTGAGTTTCTGGTGTGCTTTTCCAACAGCTACAGCGAGATCCAGTGAAAAGCAGGCGCTCATGTCTGAGCTGAAGATAATGACACACCTCGGGCCCCACCTGAACATCGTGAACCTGCTTGGAGCTTGTACAAAATCAGGTGGGTTTGGTGACAAAATTGAAGTTTGCTGTGGAGCCTTTGTTCACTGTTTAACAAGTACACAAAGGTCAAGTGAAGGATTTAACAATAAATATAAACAAATAAAAGGTTTTACAGATCCACTTGATATTTGGGACTTGCAGTCATAATGTAGCAAATAACAACATATTAACCCCCAATACTTTTTATGCTTTATAGTCTCTTTTCTACTATTTTGGGAGTCTTTTGGTTTGTTTGTTTTGAAAGATCCCTCTCATCAGTGCATTATTTTGCTTTATTTCACCAGGTCCTATTTACATCATCACCGAATACTGCTTTTATGGTGATTTGGTGAACTATCTGCATAAGAACAGGGACAATTTCCTAAGCCGACACCCAGAGAAGCCAAAGAAAGATTTAGATATCTTTGGGATGAACCCAGCTGATGAAAGCACAAGAAGGTGAGGAAAAAAGAAAAAAATAAAAGTATGACCTGCAACTTAAAGAAATGCTATTACTAAACCTTACTCCATTCCTCTCATTCATCCATTTAGAGCCCTCCCTAATACTCTTGAGACTTTTATTTATCAGCTTTCATAGATCTGGAAAGGTTTCAGCACTTTCTGCAGTCTCCCTGACATATGTCCTAGATCCATGTTTTCCCTGTGTGGAGATGCTTATTCCAGGATCACCATGGGTTTTCCATAAATGTTCTGAGGTCCCAAAGAACATTTCTATTAACAAAACACGGCCCAGTGTTCCTTTTTTTTTTTTTTTTTTTTTTTTCTGTAAAAACATCCTTTTGCCTCTGCTCACCCAAGTTTTAAAAGTAAAGCACAATTACCTGGTTTCCTTGTTTTCCTGCTTGGGGAATTTCCACTATCTAAAACTCCTTCCCTTGAAACAACTGGGCAGCATTTGTTCTCCAAGCTCTAGTACTCTCCTGTATCTACCAATGGCTTAGCCAGTCTCATTTTGTTTCCTTCTGGTGAATGTTCATCCCATAACATTTTCCAGATGATGGTGGAGGAAGCTTCTCATCACACATTTAGCAATAAAGCAATGTCTTAAATTAGCCAGGATTTAGAAGGTGAACAGAGATTCCTTCAAAAAAAAATCACGCAGGCAAATAGAGACCAACTGTCTTGGTAGCTGAGGACAGCCAGGACTATTCATCTGAGCATGAGTTTCTTCAGCAGAAATTTGATGAATTTGGTGAAAACTGCTTGGATGAATAAATGACGTCTATAATTTCATAGAATCACACCATCCTCATGGTTGGAAAGCACCTTTGAGGTCATTGAGTCCAACCAAACACACACAAAATACCCCCTACAATCTCAGCCACTAGAACATGACCTGAAGTGCCGCATCTACACGTTTCTTAAATACCTTTGGGATACTTTAAATACATTTGGGTTACCTTGGACTAAAAGCCCTAGGTAGTGATACCTGAATTCAGTGGAGTTTTGGGAAGTTAGGCCATGCATGTTGATATTCTTGACTATTGACAAAAGTGTAAGTTTGGATCCCTTGTCTTTGACTGCAGTGATGTGTGGTAACGTGTACTAACCTGTGGTAGCACATGGCGATGTTGTAATACATAATCCTTACGTATTCCCTACCAAGAAGACAACTCTTACACTCTCGTGTTTCACAGCAATACAGTTGTATAATTGCAAGAAAATTGTTGGATCTAGAGGATGCCAGGGCAGGGAAGTCACCTGGGCAGCAGTTAGCTGATACACCTGTATTTTTTCCCAATTTCAGTTACGTGATATTGTCATTTGAAAACACCGGGGAATACATGGACATGAAACAAGCTGATACCACTCAGTACGTGCCAATGCTGGAGAGGAAGGAGGGATCTAAGTACTCTGATATTCAGAGGTCTGTGTATGATCGGCCTGCTTCATATAAGAAGAAATCTATCTCAGGTAACGTGGAATTGTCCCTTCTGCACGTGTCATTAGTGCTCATAATTCTCTCATCGACGCATACCTGATTCTGGCCATCTATATGGACGTAGACCACTCGGCTGTGTTCTGTAAGCCTGTGAGTGTGAGCTATAAGCTAAAAGCTTATGCTTGTGACCTTCGTTATGCTCTGGGGACAGGGATGCCTGGTCCTGAAGCTGAAGTTGTTGAGCTGTGCATTTGCTTCCATGCGGAAGGGCAGAGGGGCTGCCCCCTGCAGTGGGGCTGGAGGCACTCATCGGAGGCAGTGATTTTATTAGTCTTGTAACTTGCAAGATTTTGAGGCCCAATAATAATAATAATAACAATAGCGGTAGTAAATACCTATTGCTCTGTTTCCACACGCATTTGACGTTAACTGACACTTAGCAAATACAAAACGCTCCCAAATACTTTCCTGGATTATGTAATGAAGGTAATGAACGCATCCCGTCCCCCGGCCCTCTTCTCAGAAACCAAACGCGCTCTGCTTTAAAAATAAGCACCGTCACTTCTGCCTCTAGGCCTCTAGAAACTGAACCCTATCCAGCCCCAGATCTGCATGGCAGACTGATGTACTCATATTGTGCTCTAGGACAGTCGGGGTAAATGAGTCACTGAATTTTGACTGGTTTTTTTTTGCTAACATTTTTTATTAAAAAAAAGAAAAGAAAAGAATTGTTGCCATAGAATTCCTAACCCGTTTTGCTGGTATTGGATTAGTCCCAGTGAATACTTGCTGGGAAACATAACAGTCTTCAGCAAAAGTAAAGGGATAAGAATGTACATGCAGGCACAAAAATCTAACAGAGGCACCACCTCTAAATAAATCTTTTCATACCACACAGCGAGTGTTGCAAACAACCCGTTAAACACTTCAGTTGGCCTTTTTAACTTCACCTTTTCCTGCAGTTCCCTGGGGAAAAAAAAATACAGACAGGAGAAGAAACAAAACCTATATTTAATACTGGATGTTTTGAAGAATGCAGTATGTGTCAGTGAGTGATGAAGACATTAAAAAGGGTTAGTTTTTATGAAAAGACTGGTCGTGGCATTCTGTTAAAGTCATCAGCTCAGAATCATGATAGGTGGGGGGAAATTGATGTTGCTTTCACACTCCAGAGCACAAACACATTCTTCTCTCTTTTTCAATAGAATCAGAAGTCAAAAACCTTCTCTCAGATGACAGTTCAGAGGGCCTCAGCCTACTGGATTTGCTGAGCTTCACCTACCAGGTTGCACGAGGAATGGAATTCTTGGCTTCTAAAAACGTAAGTAAATAACAAAACGAAGTAAAATACAAGAAAGTGTAGAAATGTCCTCATCTCCAACTACAGGTTTCAATTTGTATTCTGAAAATATGGCACAATATAATACCCTTTTTGGGGCTTTCTTATTTACGTGGCAACTGAGGTCACCATGGCTGGAAAAATCAAAGCAGCCGTCAGTCCTCTTCTCCTACAGCAGCCTGTGACATTCACGGAGGCAGTGTGCAGGGACAGTGGTGGATCTAAGCAGGGTCCAGGTGGAGGGTCCAAGCCACAAGCAGCCACAAGCCAGCATGGTCAGAAGCATAGTACATGATGGGTAGAAGTGGAAAGATGGCATCACCTTTGTCTTCTCCCCACTGCAGTACATCTGCATGAACTCTTGTTGGGTCTGAAGGCTGGTACCTCCCTGCCCCTGCCAGCTGGGCGATACAGGTGTTGTTCAGTAGAAGGTCTTGTAAAGACTGTGCCCAGAAAGTTAACAGAACTTTGTTTCAGGGATATTTGCAAGGGAAACGGCCCTCACGGAATTAGCACATCCTTGAACAACTCATTTTCTCTCTCTGCAGTGTGTGCACCGTGACTTGGCAGCTCGTAATGTCCTCCTGGCTCAAGGAAAAATTGTGAAGATCTGTGACTTTGGGCTGGCTAGAGACATCATGCATGATTCCAACTATGTCTCCAAGGGCAGCGTATGTACTTCTTAATCCCCTGAGCTCTGCTTTAACCAAAATGAGAAGTGTCAGTTTTAAATGCTGTTTAATGTTCTTGCCGTTCAGTGTTAGTTACACTAATTGACCGGTGGGATGAACGCTCCCGAGAACGATTTTTCTTCGGTTCATTAATTCCTGCAAATTCCCTAATTCTTCTTTAAAGCTGAAAAGTACTTGGCCACACTTAGTACTTAGGCTTACATTTTAACTGGCAAGTTTTGTGACTGGATAAATTATCGAGGAACTGTTTATGTGATATGTAGAGTAGTGACACTTGAGTCAATGACATCTGAGCCCTAGATTGGCTGTACCTACTCTTGTATCAGACTTTCAATCAGCCTGGTCATTTACTAGTAATAAAATGAATACAATTATGGCTTAATTAGTTTTTGTGGGGTGCAAATAGTATTGCTCCTTATAATCCTGATACCTCTGTGCCATATGCAATTAAAAATAAACACTAGCCAGGTTAACACAACTTTTCTTACTAGAGAGAGAGAGGTTAATCTTGGTCATCAAACAACTGTAATGGGAAGTGTTTCTTTAATGACTAATCTGTGCTGTTTGGGGTTTCTTTCTTTTTGCTACAGACTTTCCTCCCAGTAAAATGGATGGCACCTGAAAGCATTTTTGACAATCTGTACACAACACTAAGCGATGTCTGGTCTTATGGTATTCTGCTGTGGGAAATATTTTCTCTTGGTATGTACTGTGAAACGCTTTCTTATGTGTAGTGATTAAGCTTTTTCAGTTCAAGCTGTTCTACATGAAGTATTTGAAATTCTACAGTAAAAATATATGTGTGAAATCAACTGCTGGCTCCTCTTCTATATGGGGTTTCAGATCCCAGCGTTGGGTGTGAAGTAAAATGTCCAAACTCTCCCAAAGTTCTCNCCCAAATTTTTCTTTTTTTTTTTTTTTTTTTTTTTTTTTTTTTTTTTTTTTTTGCAAGATACTTTCTTCTTGCTAGAAAACTGAAAGCATTGAGTGAAAAGCTTTTGTGAAAAAGTATTGGTGTGTCAGGCCAGGATGGATTTCCTGGATAACAGGGAAAGGAACATGCTTCCCCCTTGCAATGGGGCACTCAGGCTGCAGCCCAGCCCAGCAGCTCCTTCGAAACTCTCTCTTCATGCGTGTTTCAAAACAGCCCATCTTAGTCCCATTAGAGAGAGAAAACAAATGTCAATCTTCTGGGATGCTGATTTGTCATTTCCAGGTCAGCACTGTTCACACAGTTGGTTTATGGCAGCGTAAAGTGGTTATGACAATCTATAGCAGTTACAGACAATGTACAGTTCCCAGCTGGGAACAGCCTGGCTCTTTCCTCCGCCTGATTAATTAGCCTCCTGGGCGGGTGCCTGGCCTGCTTCAGTAAGCCTGCATTGCCCAGATTCACTCCAAGTAGAATTAATCATGCCTGTATGGTACCTACTACTGCCCCAAGGCAACCCCAAGCCTAATGTTATTTTCTAGAATAAGTTGCCATGTAGCTGCTTCTCAGAAAACAGCAGTTGCACCACTCATCATGGTGTTGATTACTATAATCACTGGGCATCGCAGGGTCCTGTAAATATTCCTTCACCTGATCCCCGGGAGGCATGGGAGCCCTGCTGGCTATCCCAGGAACTGAGGCACAGCTCAGCCTGTGCTTCATGGTTCCACCTGCAAGGAAGGTTCTGAAGCTCAGTTTTAAGTGAAAATCCTGTTTTTGAAAGGGCTGGGGTTCCTGGTGTAAATAATGTAGGATATTGTGGGACTGTCCTCTGCCTGAGAAAGATGGTATTTCTCAGAAAGTGAAGCACACTCCCAGTGTTGTTTATTGATAAAGTCAACTTTGACATCTTGCTGCAGCACTGACTTCAGCTTGAATGATCCTTTTAAGCACAAACATTGTCTATACACTGTAGCTCAAAATGATGGCTTAACTGTGCCAGCTCAGGGGCCAAGTCCAGGCCTTTCAACAACCCACACACTTGCCATGTCAGCTGTTGTCCAAATCTGCCTCTCCAGGTGGGAAGACTTGGGTATGGAGGGACTGGCTCACACTAAGGCCTTGCCCTTACAGCTGGGATGAGGAGAATAGCTCAGACCACATCACTCTCAGGTGCTGAGCAGGTGCCAAAAGCAATAAAACCAGACAGAACAAATGACTTGCTTAAGGTGACCCAGAAAGTCAATGGCAGAGCAGAATCGTGACCTCAGGTCTGCTGAAGGCAAGCTGATGGCCAGGTATCACCCAGCCTCCGTGCCCAGCCAATATACTCTATAAACACCTCAAAGGGATTTTTTTCTAAGTAGTACCTACTTCAGTCTTTCCTAGCCAGCATTTCACAACGTGGTCAAGACAACAGCTCTGATGTGAAACATTGGCTAGGAAAGATTAATTAATTATGGTGGCACATCAAACTACAGCATTAACAATTTTTGGCATTAACAGCAAGACAGTCTTTGGGATCTCTGCATGGATAGTCAAGTAGAGAATAGTAATATTTCTTCCCCCCCCCCCTTTTTTTTTTTTCCTGCAGGTGGCACACCATATCCTGGCATGATGGTGGATTCTACTTTCTACAATAAGATCAAGAGTGGCTACCGAATGGCCAAACCTGATCATGCCACCAATGAAGTGTATGTGTGCATTTGGCTTTCCTCTACCTGGCCAGTCTCCAGATAATTTGGCCTTTAATTTCTGTTTGGTTACTTGTTTTCCCTTCCCTGTTGTTCAAATGGGTTTCTATCTTATCTGCAGGTATGAGATCATGGTGAAGTGCTGGAACAGTGAACCAGAGAAAAGACCTTCTTTCTACCATTTGAGTGAAATCGTGGAGAGCTTGTTGCCTGGAGAGTACAAAAAGGTTTGCTCTTTGGAATTTCCTTTGTGCTTTCTATATACTGTTTTAGAGGGAATTATATGTGTTGTTCCAGCCATCAGAGCCATGAGCTCTGATTAATTACAAGATCATTGCACAGTGGGGGAACATGAAACTAAGGTTACTGAGAGAAGCAATTTGTTGGTATTGGCTGGGAAGCAGAACCCTCCAATTCTAATGAAATCCTACCAAGTCAATATTTCTACTGGGTTTTATCCATTTTCACGGGATTTTCTAGGAAGTCAATCAGTTCTAGAAAAGGGACAATTTGGCCCACGTGTATAATCTCCCTCTCTCCCTCTTTGGACCCTGACACCAGCAAGTTTTCCATTCATACTTCTGGACGCCTGGCCTATCATTCAGTGTTTAATTTTCTCACTTACCTTCACTGCTTTCCCCCTCTCACTGCCCCTCTTTCACATCTATTTTTCTGCTCTATGCTGCCACACTCACTTCTGCATCTTCAAAAACTGGCTTGTCTTCAAATTTTCAATGAATTGAAGATGCTGGACTTCTCCACCCACTGTTGCTGGCTCACAGGGCAGAGTATCTGCTGGGCTAATGGATCACAGTTACCCTTCTGAAGAAAGACTGGTCTTAGTGAATAGCATCTAATGAGGGGTTTGAAATGAATATTTTCAGAGCTATGAGAAGATCCACTTGGACTTCCTGAAAAGTGACCACCCAGCTGTCACGCGCATGAGAGGGGACTGCGACAACGCTTACATTGGTGTCACCTACAAGAATGATGACAAGCTAAAGGACAGGGAGAGTGGATTCGATGAACAGAGGCTGAGCGCCGACAGTGGGTACATCATCCCCCTGCCTGACATTGACCCTGTTTCTGAAGATGAGCTTGGCAAAAGGAACAGGCACAGGTATGTGAGGTTTACAGACTGCATTGCCCGTAGCCACCATCCCGAGTCATTCTTGGTGATGTGCATTAACACTTTCTAGAATCCTGGTCTGTAATTGGTGTCCTTGGCTCTGTTGGGACTACTTATTTGGAAGGTCCCATTTAGGTACGGCAATATGACTAATTATAGTGTTTTCAATTGGAAAAGCCTAATTTGGCCTCTTTTGTGACTGTCAGGGGAGGGGACTGTTGGCAGGGTGCTCCTGTGTGTCACTGGGACTCCCTCGCTATCTTGGCCAAGTCACAGAGGCTCTCTGGTGGCTCTGTGGGCACATTTTGTAACACAGCTTGCCCCTACAGCTCAATGCCTTGGAGCTGCGTGTGAGGTCTCAAGGCCTTGATTTATTCTGCGTAAGACCAGCTCCAAAATTCGGGAGAAGTTGTATTTAATATCTGCCATGGTATTCTATTGACTGACAGCAGAATATCCAGGACTTTTTACTGCTCCATTGTCAGTTTGCATGACCAATTCCATTACAGCACAACATTGAGTAACCCTTTCTGGGAATGGCAGGGGTTTAATTCAGCAATTAATCCATCGTATATAAAATGAGCAATGTGGAAACATCTTTATATATATATATATATATTTGCACAATTTTCAAGAGGGGAGATGAATAAAATCTCTAAGCAGCACTATCCAAATTAAGATTTATTACCTCTCTCTGTTATTATCTTATTCTCTGTTATCGTTACCTTATTTTCACCTGACTTCCCTAGATTTACCTAAATGACCTATTATCACAGCAGTGTTATAATGCTATTTTTCTAATGAGTTTCTGGCAGAAAGTGCTTGGAGGAAGATATGAACAACCTGCTGCTTTTAATTTGAAGGTGGTTCATTACTCTTGAGATAAAAGATCTGCCACGTCCTAAGAAACAGGCGGTCAGAGTCACCTCACATTGCACCGTGGTGTCAAAGAGCATGTAGGAAGATGGTGTTCAGTTCTGCTAGAGTCTGGAATACTCACCCAGCCACATTTGCCACGTGTTTTCTCTCTCTCTTCCAGTTCCCAGACATCTGAAGAAAGCGCCATTGAAACTGGTTCCAGCAGCTCTACTTTTATCAAGAGAGAGGACGAGACCATTGAGGACATTGACATGATGGACGACATTGGGATCGACTCCTCAGACCTAGTGGAGGACAGCTTCCTGTAACCCCCACGGACACCTCCCAGCTCTGCGCACGGGGAAGATACCGTGTCGTCTACAGACTTCTGCTCCACAGAGAAAACCACTTTATTGCAATGTCAAGGATGTGAAGAGGAGGCGGATTTGTACAGAGAAGCTCCCAGCGACGGGCAGAGGAATCGGCCTGAGTATGAATGAGAGAGACACGTCGAAGATGGATTTTTTTAGTGTTGCTTCTTGCAGTAGCATCTCAGTGTTGTTTGCCGTTCGAACTGGTGGGAGGATGAAGGAAAAGGCCACAAACAGACCAGTTTTGTGTTTCAAGGGCATTCATATGACTTTGATGGATCGAATTTCCACTGCAGCAATACTTCACCTTTGTAATTATGTAAATAACTGTCTACTCAAGGATCTTTTGAGGTGCACATTGACCATGTGCCATGGATTTGAGATGTGATCTTTCATGAATTTTGTGTACTTCCTCCCTCAATCTCAATGTCAGCTGCTGTTGAACTATCATGTGAATTGAAGAACATGCAAAAACCACTTTTGGACCAAAAAGGTCTAAAACCACAAGGGACTGAGCGGTACTAAAAAACATGTTACTTTTTACCATTAATGCAAGTAAAGGGGAAAAATAATAATAATAATAATAATAATGATTAAAAACCAGTCTATAATAGGTATTAGAAGCCTAGTAAGTCTTTATTAACTATAGAAGATAGCTGTTTTCAAGATAATACTACTACTGTTTTCGGTAACACTAAATGTATGTTTTATAATTCATTGTCCTTCAGTAAAAGCACGGTCTCAAAAACCTGTTTTAAGTACAAGGAAAAAATTTATGACCTGAAAGCTTTTATGAAACAATTCCATTATTCGGCTGCACACAATATGGTAACCACTCTGGTTAGCTAAAACTACTTGGAGAAAAAGTCAAAATTTGGTTTTCTGTCATGAGCTGAGTAGTTTTTCTAATCAGATAAGAAGAATTTATTGCCCTTCGATTAAGTGAGGTTCTAAAATAATTAATGAAAACATATTCATTTGTGCCAGACTTTCAAGATGCTCAAGAATGGAAGTTTTGATAAATCACCAGCAACACTCCATTACTATTGTTTCATGGGTACTCCAAAGAAATCTTATCCTATGGTTAGCTGTGAAGAATTGATTTGATAATTGAACTGCTCAAGGAACAAAGACGTCTCTCCCAGCCTGGAACCGCAGATTAAAGGAGCAGAAATAATTCTGCAGGAAATATTCTTGTCTTAGATTTCAGGTTTAAACAGGAACAGAACACTCTGACTATTATCTTTGCAGGCTGTAACTACAAATGGTAATTGCTTCCCAGAGTGTTTTTCAGAAGAAGGCGCATGAAAATGAACCTGTTCTCAGCCTGAAATAGTCATTTTTGGACACCACTTACACGAGCAAAGTATTATGATTACTGCTATCACTGAGATACGACGCTTTGGAAGACTTACACGTGAAAAAGAAAGGTACATCGCTGCGAAGGGCCCCATCCTTTCTGGTGCTCAACTTTCAAACTTAACCTTAATTCAGTGCCATGAGTGCCTTGAGGGAGGTGCTGGGCCTCTGGCACGACACAGCCAATGCAAACGTGGTGCAAACCCATCCCTGTGTCGCGGTGTTTTTTCTGAGGATGCGTGACAGGCAGACCAGCGGTGCCCGACAGAACGGGATGCCGTGTTAAGCTACAGTTTCACTTGAAATGGCCCTAAGAAAAGTTACACAAGTCCCCTTGACTTCGCTGCTGCAGACGGTTGTGGACCAAAGGAAAGCAAATGTGATGTTGTCAGCGTTACCGGCAAATACTTCCTGGGTCTGGGTTTCAAAACGTCTGAGGCCACATGCAGGCGTCCTGCAGATGTGACAATGGGACCTGAAGCACAGAACTCTCATTTCCCACCCCAATGGAGGCTGACAATCAGAAGGAACCGTGAGCCGTGAGCTCATCCTCCATTTCTTGCAGACAGATCGAGACCAAGGGTCTTCCTGGTAACCGTGCTTCAGCCAAACACACAGAATCACACAGAATCACCTAGGTTGGAAGGGACCTTTTAAGATCATCTAGTCCAACCAACGGGGAAAAAAAAAAAAAAATCAAAAAAACCCAACACCATAAACAACACGTGTCACTGAGCTTTGTGTGAGGACAACTGTGAAACATATAGACTCTCGATACAGCCAGGACAGATGACGTGATGTAAAGTCCCCTCTCCAGCTATGAACTATGAATTGAGGAAACACAAATTATCTGTTAGATATCCCAGATGTCTGAACGGTCACTTGAGACCACACAGGCCTTAACTTGCATGTGTAGTCAGTACAGCTACACATTCAAATTAGGCAAGCAATTTCACCTGCGTTTTTGCACATGGCCCGGTGTTCTTCAGGGCTTGAAAATCAGCCCCAGTGCATTTTATTGTACCCGTTACTGGAATTTGAGGATGTTTTCATGTGGTCTCCCCTTCCCCTCACTGGTTTCATTTGGTATCTCACAGCACATCTCAGGGCTAGACCCAAACGGCGGACGTGAACCGGAGCTGGCTCACTTTCCAACGCTTGGTAGTATTGATTTTCCATCCTGTCACGAGTATTGTGTAGATGAACTACAACTGTGGCCGGGGTCTGGCCACCAAACCCCACTCACTGCAGGCTTGGAATCAGACAAGCTGGCCTGGAAACTGGAATGAGAAGCAGAGGAAAAGAAGGGGTTTACTGGAGAGGAAGATGTCTGAGAGTACAATATGTTTAGTTTTACAATACTATCAGTATTACAGACTTTTTCTTTTATGGCTTAATTTTTGAGAAGCCACTGGAAGACATATCCCCAAACCTTTCGCTACAGTAATTGTATAACGACAATCAGCATTAGCCTGCGAAACACAGCTTTTGATTTGGAATGGCCAACCAATTCCTTACAGCGTGGTCTGCAACTTGTACAAAATGGTCCTATTACATGATGAAGGACGTGAGATATGATGATGTTATACATCAATATGTATATAAGTATTTTTATATAGACTTCTAGAATACTGCCAAAACATTTATGACAGCTATATCACTGCCTTTGTTTATATTTTTTTTACTGTGATATATTCCACAGGCACGTTAACTGTTGCACTTTGAATGTCCAAAAGTTATATTTTAGAATAATAAAAAAGGAAGTGTTTCCAAAATGGTGGCTGTTGTGAAATGTTTGAAGAAGGGCAAACTGGCCTGAGTGATGGTAGGCACAAAATGTCTTTCAAAAAAAAAAATGCCCCTGTTGATATTTTGTCTTTGAAAAAAAATCCTGTAAATTAAGATCTCTATATTTCAATAAATGATATATAATTTAAGGATATGTGAGAGGTCTATACTCACTTATTGAAAGATGGTTATGAAGAATCGGTCTTGTTTTTTTTTTTTCTTCCCAGAAGGTTTCTGCTTCAAAGCCATCAAGCAGTAGTGACAAGCAGGTCTCTGAGCTCTTCCAGTGGGTGCAGTGGAGAAGCTCCTCTGACAAATGACCTGGAGAGTGAGTGACATCTATGGGGAGCCACGTGGTCCCCAAAAACATGGCAGTTGTGGTGCTCCAGAGACTGCTGCCAGAGCGGAGCATCTGCCCCGAGGTGGGCACAGGGTTCCCTGCAGGAGATGAAACCCTTCTTGTGCTGGAGGGTTCGATGCCCGCTGGTCAGCACACACGGAGGAGAGAGGGGACACAGGATGCTGAGCTGCATGTCTGCAAGGTATGATCTCTGCTGCTTCTAGCACAGGACGTTGATAAAGGGTTTTATGCAAAGGTTGCTTTCAACAAGGGGCTAAAAGTGACTCGTGATAGTTTTTAGCCTCAGTGATGATTACAGAAGATTAGATGGTCCCACCTTGAAAACCTTGAAATGGTTTCTCTGCCTCAGGCTGCAGGGCTTTTTTAAACTTATGCAGAGCTCACCTTTATGAATCAAACCAGATCTTTGTCCTATGGTTCTGTGTTCCTGCAGTAATTAATTTTACATAGTGGATGTAACTGAATGTGAATTTGAGAAGAATTGCAAGATTTCAACCTGAAAATGTAGTTAAACTGGTCAGCTCCACTTTCTGCACTGGAGCCCGTCCTGGTTTGCCAGCAGGAGCCAGGCAAGGCTGGCTGTGGGATAGCCCTGTGAACAGGCAGGTTAGCAACCTCCTGCCCATGGAGTGCTCACTGTTGTGAAAAACATGCTTTGAGATGTACTCTTTATGGGACTTATTTCTATGACCTGAAGCATCTTAAGATGCCTGATTAATGGTAAAACATGTGATACGTGGCCAGTCCTTCATCTGCTCCATGTGGACAGTGGCATTTGCCACTTACTGAGTGCTGATGAAAGTAAATTGGTTTTGACTTACTGGGTTTTATTCAGTTAAGGTAATTGTAAAAATATCTGTGAGCAAGTCACATTTTAGCTCAGGAGTGATGCCCTTAAAACAATGTTCTTCATCTGTCCTTAAAAGAATTAGTTGAGTGGTAGCTCAGTGTGAGCCTGTAGATGCCAGTAGGGAGATAAACTCTCCATCTAACATTTTCTTCTCCTTCACCACTCCCTCACAAAGCAAACCCTCTCCTCATTTTAAACAGGGTGCAGCAGCCTGGGCTCTTGTTTTAGATAAGGGTTAAAGCAGGTTCCCTCTCCTTTGTGTTCTTCCTGAAGAGGAGTCTTTATCCTATAACATTGCATGGACACACAACAATTCTAGCCACCCCAGGGGTTGGGGAAAGAGCACTTGCGTCCTTAGGTCTGTCCTGCTCAGCCATGCATCTGCTCTTCTGGAAGTTCAGCAGCTGTGTGAAGGCTGATGGATTCATTACTCTTGATATGCATGGGAAAGTGTGGTGGTACCAAAATCCCTCTCCATGCAACAACCTGCAGCTGGGTACAGAGCTCAGGTTCCATTCTCCATCCTCTTCTTCCCCTTTGCAGGGGGTGAATGCTCTTTTCCATGGGCAGGGTACGGCGCTGTGTGCCCATGAAAGTGTGTGTCCATGTTGGAGTGTCTCACCCACTTGCTGAAGATGCATTCTCTGCAAAAGCCTAACCCCTCACACCACTGTCAGCTACATTCTGGGTGTCCAGTGGGAATCCTGTTCATCATCTTATTCCCTGTCTCGCGGCCTCTGGAGTATTTGGCTGGAAAGGGAGATTAGTGTCACACACCAGAGGCAGTCTGCCCAGAACAGAGGAGCTGGGGGGTGAGCGGTGCTGTGCCCACAGCAGCAGAGGTGGGTAGGCTGCTGGCCAGGATGGGAAGAGGAAGGTAGAAAAGGGTTTTCCACATGGGCCCTGTGCAGGAGACTTCAGTTTATGCAGGTGAACAGACCTTTGCCCGAACTTCTGTACTGCTATGAGCGGTGCAAAATGGGAGCAGCAGGTTTATCAGCCAGAAGAAAGTCATCCAGCCACCTGAAGGTGGCCCTGGGAACTCAAGGGCATGGTGCCTTTGCAGCTGTCAGAGGTATTGTGTGGTTATGGTACCTGGATGCTGCAGTAGTCCCTGGGAAAGGTCAGAGGAAAGCAAAGGAAGGCCTTCTGTACACTCAAAAACAAAGAGGAGGGAAAGTTACCTCATGGATCTGGGCTGGCCCATGAAGCTGGAAGCTTGAAGCAGAGCTCATACGCTGTGGGAGTCTCACCACTGATGCCTACAGTAAGGTGAAGGGTAGGGCTCAGCGCTTGTGGGCTTGTTGACCTCTCCCCATCTCTGTCTTCTCCACCCCTCAGCACAGCTGGCTTGAATGAGACCAAACCACAGCAGGTGATGGAAGAAGCACCAATACCTTCCTCTGGCAGCATTGATGTTTAATGCTGTCCAAAGATAAAATTCATCAAGCTTTCAAGCCCAATTCATCCCTGTTCATATAACTGGAGGTAAGGATTTGAGACACCTTTAAAAATTCCAGTGTTACATTTATTAATACCTTTATTGAAATGAAGAGCCAAACTTATCTTTTCTGAATTGGCCACAAGATGGAAGCATCAGACAAAAATCTGTTAAATAGTTCTTTTCCTCATCCCTTTCCTGGTTTTGTTTCCACAGCAGCACAGATGTGCTGCCACTGCAGAGGCAGAGCAGCTGGAGCCTTTACAGCAGTAGGAGGTACAGGAATATATGCAGCGCCTGTTAACCTCAGGTGTTTTGTTTGGAAGAACTTTGAACTTTTTATGATAACCATGGTTTTCCATAGGATGAGACCTGCTGTAGACACTCCTTTTAAAGAATGAAATATGTACTCAAGTCTACTTTTACCAAAGGGAAAACTGAAACAGCATCATGGAAGCCAGGGAAGTTGCCTGGGATTTTTCTGGGCCACAGTAATTCATTTTGTGTTACAACATTCAACCCAAACTCTGCAAAGCTGGAAACTTCACTGACTACAACTGATGGCGCTGAAGGACACTCTGCCTTTTGCCTCAAAAAACTTACCTCTAGTGGAAAGAAGGAGAGATTTAGAATAAAATATGATTTTAAATATGGTGAGGAGTGACACCTTAGGCATCCCAAACTCAGTTGAGACTGAGTCTGTCTCCTCTGCATTCATTCTTCTGCTGCTTTAGTGTTACACTGATGCTAGATGAGGAGCCAGAAACTCTCCTGAGCAGAGGGCCAGATTCATCTGCCTTTGTGGTATTAAAAAAATAATCAAAGAGTTGAGACCAGTCTAATATACGTAGCCAGACTCCCCAAACTCTAACCCCTGGAAGGCATGCAGGTTCAAGGGTTAGTTCTTAAATTATTCCAAATTTTGCTACAATCTGATGGATCAGATGGCCATACCCACCCTGCCGTTAGCAGCATCTGCCTCATCACTTCTTCACAAAAGTGAAGCAAGCTTTGTGAGAAGGGGGATGTGACTTATCGGACTGGCTGATACGGCTGAAAACAAACGAGAAGTAACGCACCTCAAGACTTGAGGCGGGCTTGGGTATCTAAAAACTGGGCTGTGTTTTCCAGCTCTACTAATTCGTCTCATGAAAGACATCTCCTGCATATTACTTCTGGGTGGCTGGAACAACAGCCTTTGCTTTGCCAGCAGGGGCATGTGCCAGCTGGTGCCCGAGTCTTAGAAATGCCGATTTAAAGGTGGCTCTAAGCTTTGAAAGTGGAGCCACCTTGCCAAAGGTAAGCCAAGCACACGTGTGCTACCAGCAATGGCTCTGCAAAAAACGGGGCTCCCACCAGCAGCTGCTTTTCAGCGTGTTTGAGTTCATACCAAGTGCATTTGTGAATTTGTGAGCTCGTTGACTGATTACTTTCAAAGACGCAGTTTTGTTTTGCTCACAATCTATTTGACATGCAAAATGATGGGTGCTTTGGTAGGTAAAAATGCTGCTAAATTGATGTGGGAAAGATGTCAACGCTTTAAAACCAATCTTCAGTTATAAGGAAAAAGAGTCTACTGCCGTTATTTAACCTGGCATGCTGTATGACACAGACCAGAGGGTTTTCCCAAATTAATTCCCGTTTGAACCAGAGCCTGTCATCTAGAAAAAAAAAGCAGCCTTTTCTCATCTCTGTGAATCCTTGTGTAAATATCAGGTTTTGCAGCTGCTTACATGTGAGACAAGTGTTATTAGTTCAACACTCTGGGCATGCACCAAACCAAGACTTATATTTCCACACTGTTTGCTCAGCGGAGCTCAGACACCCGTTAGCCATCATCATTTCTAGTACGATCAGCTGGATGAGCCAGGGAGTGGGATTTTATCAGCGTATTTCAATGACTTTCAGTGCGATTTCTGGTGGCTGTTTTTTGGCGGTTTTGATTATGTGTATACAACACTGGGATGCTCTGCGAAGGAAATGGGAGTTCCTCTGGCTGGAAGTTGGTGGAGGTGAACTGTCCTGAAGGAGGAAAGATGCTTATAGGGGTATAATGGTTTCCATCCAGTAAGAAAATGTAGGCAAATTGAGTTGAATGTGTTTTTCCTCTCTGCCCCAAGAGTTTCCCATGGTTTTCCAAGCTGTGCTTCCCTGTTGGATGGCCTGGGGAGATTGCTCTGAATAGGGCAGCATGGGTGCCACTGCTGACCCTCCCAGGGCTTCCTGTGCTTGGCTTTCATATATGCAAAAGCAGGAATGGACAGAAGACCTTCTCTACCAATCTCAGTGACGACATAATGTACCAACATAGAAGTTTGCTCTTCTGCCTTTGCCTGCAAGCACAGGGAATGGTCCGTGCTCCATCACAGCTTTGAGCTGGTTGAGAGATGCTCTCCCTGGCTGCAAAGCTTGGCACAAGTAGTGAGACGATGCCAGGGGCATGGCATGTTTTGCTTTTTTCTTCTATCTTGCCAAGACTGCACGATTTGTTCAAAGGTGCATCTGACTTGGCTCTTCTTCCTCCCACCCACCTTTTTTTGGCTTCTCCCCTAGAGAAGCAGTCTGGGAGCTCTGCCACATCCCTGCCCCACTTCAGACTTGGATGACACCAAGGGCCAGGGTTGGAGGGGTCCAGCCCCACTCCAAGCTGCTCCCGAGCGTCTGCACAGCTAACGCACTTCCACAGCTCCTCCCTGGATCCTCGGCTGTTCCCCTGGCAGTGAGAAACCCTCAGAATTAAATACCGTGAGAAAGCGTTGTTGAAAATGCTCAAGAGAAACTGCATTTTGAGAGAAAATGCATTTGAAAATGTCAGCATTCTGTAGAAGAAGAAGAAAAAAAAATATGGTGCGAATATATGTTGCTTTACTGTCAAAAACTGAGCAGCCTAAACCTGTCCTGAGCTGCCAAAAATTAAAAACTTTATTTTTTTTTGCTTGAATATTTTGGTATTCAAATTTTCTCCTGAAAATGCCATGTTCTCTATGGAGAATGTAAAAGAAAGCTTTTTTTTTTCTTTTTTTTCTTTCCCCTGGTGAAATCCACTTCTACCTCCTCCCTCCTGAGAAGGAGCCCCCTTCCCATCCCATGTGTTATGACATCTTGTGCTGAGACCGAGCCTGTGCTGCTACAAGGACCTTTCATAGGAACAGCTGTCAGAAGTTGCCTTGCAACTCCAGTATTTATCAGGATTTTTTATCCTGGCGGCATCCAAAAAAGCTACCGGCAGGGGATCAGTGTGTGAGGGCAGGGGACCATCATGAAAGATGTATTTTGTTCCTCTGCTCTGCCCTGTGGCAGTCGACTCTGGGAGGTGGTGAGAGCATCCTTTCCCGGAGCATCATTGACGCAAAGGCTCACACACATGAGAGAGGACACAGTGGTGCTTGTGTGCAGACGTGTCTCTGCTTGCCTTCTGCCTGCCCATGGGACCCTCACCTTTAAGTTCCAGAGCAATGCAAAGGAGGGGTCTGAACCCCGCCATGGCCCTGCAGCTTCACACTGGTCAGACACGCTGCTGGTGGTGCCTGAGATTCACCAGCCACCAAAGCAGGGGCTCATAAAAGACATCACCTCTGTCTACAAGCTTACTGCATGGTAATCTTGAAACCACTTCAGCCAGGGCAGCTCTGCTATGCCAGAGATGAATTTTGTCACAACATTTGTCAGGTGACAACGACACTCTTCTTCTGCACCAAAGAGTGAGCAGGGTGCTTGTGAGAGTGTTAAGTTAGCAGAAAGGAAGGTTTTTCTTACATATCTGTAGTATGGTGGGGATACAGCTCATGGCAAACCTCTCTCCTTCTTTTCTCCTCCCTCCAACTCTATGTGTCTTGCCCCAGCAGCTTGTCCACCATGCTTTCCCCAGGCTCTTGCTGGGGTGCGTACTGTCCATCTTATGCCATGGGGAGAGTGGTAGCTCTGGCCCAGGAGACCCCTCCAACAACAGGAGGTGGCACTGGACTGGCTGCTGGTGACAGACCCTCATACAGTTTTATATGGTGGGAGAGGGAACAGGACCGTGTAAGCACTTGGCCAGGGTAAATGTCATCATATAAGAAAACCTACAGTCTAGCAAGGATCAAACCCTGTCGTCATCATCCAGGACAAAGGACTTCAGTTCTCATTCACACAAGAGTGCTGCTTAAGCATCTGGCCAAGAACACTAAGTCTGAAGGCCTGATACTCCTGGGCCACCTAGAGGGACACAAGGACAATTAAGGATTTGGCCTTGAGGAAAGCATCAGGAGAACTTCAGAAAACAATAAAAGCAGTCACTTTGTCCCAGCCCTGCACTGAAGGATGCTCTTTTAGGGCTCAGATATTTTTGTGGTCCTGTCTTGAAGTTTCTTACTTCTAGGTGTGCCTACCATCACTCACAAAACACCCTTGCTGAGTTTTGTGCATTGACATCTCTCTTCTAGAGACTGATCTGAGAGTTTTTATGCTACTGGCTTTATGAAACTGGAGGGATGGGTAACCTGAATATATTGGAATAGTCCACTGACTCATTTCACTTGAGTCAAAAAGCTGTCAGGCAGTAGCAGTGGTAGTTGCTGTTGGCAACCTGGGTTGGATTTGAATAGCTGGCAACTGATCCTCCTCTCAACTTCCCAAACCACCCATTCTTCCATTTAGCTAGAGTTTTATGTCAAGTAGCCAAGCAGTAGACAAAATACTGAAAAATTATGATTTTACAACATTCTCGTGTTGCTGAACCTGAGGTGATGCCATGAGATTGGATTATTAATGTCTGAAAACATGTACGTGCCTGTATCATCTTCTCTTGTTGGACAGTCAAGTACTCCGAATATTGTTCATCTGCTGCATTGAAGTACATTGTCTGTATCTTTCATGAAAAAAAAAATTACACATTTTACTTATTTGTTTTATTTAATTGAAACACCTACCAGAAAGTTTTGGGAATATTTGGAAGTTTTTAATTTTTTCATGAATCTGGAAAAAATAAGAAGTTCAATTTAGTACAAAAAACAAAACCAAAACCATTTTAATAATAGCAGTGGAAATTCAATTATTATCTATCTTACATGACCTAAGGCTAAACTGAAAAAATCTTTTTAGTAGAGCAGACTCATCTTGAAGACATACCATTTTTGCTAACCATCTGAATTCTTCTGGCTTTAGCAGTTTTGCAATTAGAAGTGCTCAAAGGCTGGGCACAAATGCTAATACTTCAAAGCAAAATAGAATTAGTTTATTGCAGAGGTTATACACCTTTCAAAAATTTTATTATGTTAACATGACTACATCAAAAGCGTTTGTTGAAATTTTGTCTGAATTCTAGACACGCAGTTTCAGCATATCAGCCTTGACATGTGACCTTAGTTGTCAGTAATTCTGTAGAATAAATTCTTCTAAATATGTAGATGTAAAGCTATATTTTTTTCTCAAAAGGGCCATAGTTTCTCTCTGAAGAGAGAATTTCGCATGAAAATGAAATTAGTGGTTTGAGTGGAGTAATGAAAGCAAAGGACGCTAGGTTATAAGAGGGTCCTAGAGGAGCAGGAGGAATAGGGGCTGTCTGGGCTTCTTTGGGCCCTGCTGGCAATGTATCCTGTCCCAGTATAACCCTCCCAGACTAGACTACAGCAAGCTCAGCTCTTTTTGTGAAGAACTTAGCAGAAAAGTCCAGAACAACCATGCAACAAGCTTCCTTTTAATTCTACAAACATATCATTATCACATCATATCACAAACCAGCGATGCCATTGTCCTTCCTTGTCCTTCCCCTCCCTTAAGGCCACATCGCTCCCATGATATGTCAGTGGTCAGTACTTTGGAAAATCAGTTTGACTCCTTCTTCCCTCCCTGCAGGTGCTGTGACTCATCCTCCTCAACGTTGCTCTGGAGGACACAGATGCTTTGCCCGGTGCTCACTGCGGTACTTTGCTCCATGCTCACTGCCATACTTTGACTCGCAGCTTGGTCTTGGGTTTGAAATCTACAGATTTTGAAGGGGCATACATGTTAGTGACTGTCCAGGAACACTGGCCTTTTAAAAAAAGAAGTGTTTTGATGCACAAGCTGTCTATTGGAGAAGACAAAGCAGAGAAATGACATTTTCAAAACAGTAAATGGACAATATGCAGCAGCCCCCTGATACCATTTCCAGATCTTTAACTCATGACTCTTTGTAAATGAAGGTCCATTCCCATCTCTGCTTCCAGTATATTCCTAAAGAGTTATCCAAAATGTCCTCACACGCTCTTTCATCCCTTTGCATCGTCTGGTACAAATCTGGGAAGATTCTTAATAATGTAGAAGGATTTTGAGCCACAGTCGGTCTTGACTACCCAGTGTGCAATACGCTCCTCCCTGGCTGACCATATTAACCCTGATAGATATCTAGGGGGCAAAATGATGATGGTACTCAGGAAAAATCCTGAAGTATTATTGTATCCTAGGCTGATCCTCCAAGGCGTGATTTAGAACCAAGGCAAAACATGTTGCATTCTTTCAGTACCACTTGATGGACTTTCAAGTTGTGCTTGCTTCACGTGACGATGCTCATCTGCAATGATGAGAGCTAACAGTGCACCGTGTATAAACAAAAGAGAAGAAGCTGAGATTCCAGCATCTGGGACATCACTGCCCATGGCAAAAACATTTCAGAGCAATCTGATACAGCACAGAGCCGGTCCAGCTCTCCTTCTGCCAGCACAGAAGCCCGCAGAAGTTCACAGTAGGTTTTGGAGCTCCTTCTCCAGAACTTCATCCTCTGGGAAAACCACAAGTATTCAGCTGACTGAGTAGTATTAAGTGCACAATTATATGCTCTGACAGGAAAAAAAAATAAAATCCTTCCTTGTGTCTTTTTCAATTTGCTACTAACTTTTTAAAAATGAGAATCCCAGAAGCTGTTGATAAACAGTACTCGAGTTTGCCTGGATGAGCTTTAATAATTAGCATTAATTTGAATAAAACCGAAAGAAAGTTTAAGGGCCTTACTGAACAGGAGATTCAGGCACTGCCTTCAGTCTCAAGTATTCACATCCATATAACAGAACTGCAAGAAAACAGTGATTAACTTCTATTTACCTCCCCCATTTTGACAACGGAAAAGTTTATACTCTGGTTTATGTGCAGTCATTAGCATTTACTAACAGAAATACCCATATTCCCTTATCAAGTTGAGTTGTCCGTCTGCTTTTTGTCTTCTGCAGGTTCAGCTGGCCATGTGTACACAGCCGCAGGTGTCCGTGCAGGGTCTGGTTTGGATTTGGCACCTCCTCTTTCATCTCACCCATTCCTCGGGAGGCAGCGATGAGCAGTTTGTATCTCTGAAATCCATTTTGTATGGCTGTTCCTTGTCATTTCCTAGCAGGATTTGTCTGTGTATGTGAAGGCACAGCTGGAGGAGGATAGAGTTTGTCCTTTTTTTTTCTTTTTTTCCCCCTGCAGCTACCCTGTCCGTGTGCATGGAAGTTGTCAGCGAGGCTGCAGGACTGCTGGTGGCCATGAAAACCAGTAGAGGAGTATGAACCTTAAACTATTCCCAGATGCAAATCATCTCCCTGGTTTGAATTCTATGCTCCCTTGAGTTTTGTGGGAAAAAAATATTAAAATTAATGAGGAATAGAGAACCGAGAAGCAAAACTGTGTGTTTTCAGCTAATGAGAAAAGGCAAGAAAAGAGCAGAGAAAAGCCCACAGGTAGGGAAGGTGCCGGAGACTGAATGAACCAAAGTTAAACCTGGCCCAAAGTTTGCAGTGAGAGAGTAGCTGTAGGCAAAGGAATGGCAATATCAGAGGCAAAGCTGGTGTTTTTACAGCAGCTGTGAAATCAGGGGCAGACACTTACATACTTCTTTCAGTTTGTATCATGCCATCGCCATCGTTTAATAACAACGTTAAATGGCACCGAAAGCTGAATTGAAAACGTACTTTTCTAGACTGATTTCACAAAAACTCCTGTTCCAGCTGTGATAAAGCTGGCGTTCCCTGTTTACCACGAGAATGAGGACTGGGTGCTCAAGGAAGCCCACATCTTACCATGGGAATCTCTACCTTCGTTTGCTAAAGGGATGCTGTCAAAATGATACCTGCTTGTTTCCTAAAATGAGTTAAAAGTAGCTTGAGGATTACACCTGTCTTTGCCAATTTCTGTCATTAAACAATTTCCTGTCTCCAGTTTCGTGCTGTATTTCCTGCTGGTGTCTAAAGGATGCACGCTGACAGCCGAAGAAAGCGGCTGTTGTGAAACATTGACGCTGCCTGTGGGGCCGTGATCAGCAGCAAGACTAACTGGTGAGCCCGGCTGAGATGTTTTCTTATGTTTTGATCAATCGTTTAGCGCGAGAAAAAAATGCGGCTTTGGCGGCTCTGGCACTATTCGCTAATTGGGCTGAACGTGCAGATTGACTAAAGCACGGGCTTATGGTTTGGGAGATCCAAGTTCAGCTCCACCATCTGTTTGGAAGCTGGCTTTCCCTCAAGCCCTGGTTGAGCAGGCTCCGGGCTGAGCGGGGCTGGTGGGTGCATTCTCTCCCGCTGAAGCCCTTGATACTTTGCAGACAAATATTTATCAGAGCTGATGGTCCCCCATGTCCCATCTCCCACCTGGGTGCCCTAATCACTGCGCTGCAATGCTTTCTTGGGAGCTATTCATATTCACGTGGAACGTGTGAGGTGAGACCACATCAAGAGTGCAGAAGGCTTTCGGTCCTGCACAACATCTGGCAAGGTTAAGTCTCCAGGGAAAGGCTGCAGGTACAAATCCCCTGACACAGAGGAATGGAGGGCAGAATCAGGGTTTCCTTCAACCTCAGTATGTGCCCAGCCCGCAGCTCTGTGGGGTTCTCCTCTGAGTGTGGAGAATTCTCCCATCTCTGAGCCACGCAAAGAACTATCAAAAGTTGCGAGGAAGGCTGAGCCTGCAGGGGAAATTATAAATCTTTTTGTACCTGGGTGCCCACCTGGCAACTTTGGGGGATTTCAGTAAATCAGAATAGCTGGAAACAAGTGTCCTTCTATCAGGTGCAACACCTGGTAGAAGAAGATGACCTAGACAGAGCTGCATGCTTTTTTGGCTTTTATCAGTTCAGATGAGGTGTGTGAAAGTATTTCTGAGGTCTAGAGCCTGCCACCATCAACAACCCAACTGCAGAACTGAGCCTTTCCTTCAAAAGCTCACAGGCCATAGTGGGTAAATATAGTTCAGACACAAATATGTTTTTAGATTAAGAGTGTTCTTTTAAATCTTTTTTTTTTCTCTCTTCTGAGAGTGCCAAGTAGTGCCAGTTTGGAAGTAATTTCTGAAATGTGGACATCTGTCTTCTAGGATCTGTACTGAAAACACCATCTTTTTTCATATCGCTCACCAAACAAGCCATTCATTAGTAACTAGTCTCAATCTGTAATGACTTTGGGTCTGATTCATGATTGTTACTCCTGAGCTTTGTGCCACCGTCAGTGGGCTTTGCATGAACATACACCTGGAGTGCAGAAATGAATCTGGCCCTCTTGCTGGTCAGACTAACAATTCTCACGTGATGTTTCACAGCTCTTCAAGGATTTCCAGAGCCATTCTAGTGTCTGGGAAAGAAAAAAGCTGCAGAGTAACATCTACACCATAAAATTGCTTTAAAAATAACAGCTAATCTCCTGTTTGAGATGTTAATTTATAGGAGGAAAGGCTTTGAAATAAACCCCACATCTTCTAATTACATGACTGGTTTCTTTCTTGAGGTATATAAGCAGTTCTTCTGGCCTTAGCTGAGAAAGCATGTGCTGTGTTCTACCCCCAGATCTTCTAGCGCTAGCTAAAAGGTATTTCACACCAGTCCACATGTAAGGAAAAGCTTTTCATCAGTCTGAAGTAAGGTATAAACAACCTCAGGAAGTTTGGAATATGTTATTAAAACTGTTCTTTAGTATCCTTGTTACAGGGTGTTTTGGCATCACATCCTTTAAGTGTAAGCTTATTATGTAAGTCACTCGTTGGCTGGCCTCTGCTCAGTCCCATGATCGCTCACTAGAAAATCACATCCTTTCGTAAGTGGGGTATGAAAGGAGAGACAGTGTGCTGCTGTTCAGCTAATGATTCATCCCTCTTGCTTTCCTCTTCTTCCAACCATGCTCTGTTTCTGGATTTCCACCTGCCTGCGTCTCGGGCATTTCTCTTTGCTGTCTCCATCCCATGCCTTGGGCACACCTGCGTCCAGGCTGGCTGTGGGCACCTCTGGTGTCAGGGACACTCTGGGTCCTGGCCCTGCTGCAGTCAGGAGAGAGGTTGTGGCAACCCCTTGGATCCGTGCACGCCAAAGCTGGAATTCAAAAATTAAGGATCCTGAAGAGGAACCCCTTTGCTCTCCTGTTGCAGGGCATGAGCTGAGTCTCTTGAAGAGGTGGCCTTCTTCAAGCCCCCATTGCAGGCACACCACTGTCTTGTGGAAAAAGGTTATGTAGTTTTGCCCAAACTTCTGCTGAAACCAAGAGGTGTCTAAATGCCGAAAGAGTAACGGGGCACACAGATATTTGCGCTTTTGGATTCCAGTCAGTGCCTCTGCCTTTTACCTCATATTTGACATATTAAACTAAATGATGCCACTGGCACACCCTGTGCCTAGAGGAATTTGAAGATCAACAAAAACGTTAATCTTGAATAACACCCCAGGGCCCTGTAGCTGTGGATGCAACAAGTGCTGTACTTATTATTGCCAAGGAGGTATAAGTGCAGTGGTTACAGGAAAATATATGAAACTATGGAAACATGAATATGAAGCATTTGTAGTGCTGAACAAGGAAAAACACCAGGTAGCTATTTTCTTTGACAGCCTATCTTGAAGTGAGTAGGTCAACGTGTTCCTAAGATGGCATCTGACACCTCATTTGTTCTCAAGAGAAATCTTCAAAAGTCTTCAGACTTTTGCCACAGGGCTGTAATCATCTGTCTCCTTAAAAGACCCTTCCCTGTGTCCTTTTACTAGTAGGGTTCCTTATGGCCAATAGAGTAAAGATCATAAATCACCTCATGGATTAAGAAACAGGGCTGAAACCAGCCAGGCGGTGGAGAAAACAAAGCATTGCAACCACTGAAGCAAAAATCAGCATGGACTTGCGGTGAGGTTATCTGAGTGCCCTGAAGTCCCAGAAGCAGTACGAATTCAGCCTCCCTCAGGGCTTCCTGAACTGCCTATCAGTCCATCGGGGGGTGATGCTGGGGGTGCCAGGGCTCGCGAGGTGCAGGGGTGGCCGCCAGAGGAAGAGGAGGAAGGCAGGGGCCAAGCAAACCTTCAGAAATCTTCCTGTGGCTTCTAAGTTTGATGTGCTTGTGCAGGCACAACAGGAATAAATGCATTGGTGCTAATGAGCACGGGTAAAGAAAAATGTAAGGGGGACCCTGCCAGTGTTTTTCTAAAATTGCTTTGGAGGTGGAACTAACCTCAAATAGTCTTTCCTTTCCTTTCCTTTCCTTTCCTTTCCTTTCCTTTCCTTTCCTTTCCTTTCCTTTCCTTTCCTTTCCTTTCCTTTCCTTTCCTTTCCTTTCCTTTCCTTTCCTTTCCTTTCCTTTCCTTTCCTTTCCCTTTCCCTTTCCCTTTCCCTTTCCCTGTCATTCTCTTGTCTTTTCTTTCCATAGAGCTACGTTAAGGCACTGTTTTGAAAGGGTTATTTAGTGGCTGAAAGATGCTATGTCAGGATCTTTATTAAGAGAGCTGTGAGGTGAGGGGTGAGAAGCAGGAGCTGAGAAGCCAGAACCCTGCCTTGGCGTGGGTGGTGTGGCTGGGGAGGAGCATGGGTGACTGTGGTGGCCAGGAGGCAGGACAGTAGGATGTGTCCCTGTTGAAAACAGAGAAATGTTATCCGATATACCTGGATATCTAGTCTGTCCTCCTGGCAAGTTGAAGCCCATCAGTAAAAGCTGCTATGGTTGTTATACGCTATAGCTACAAGCTATCTATTGCCCCTTGGAAATTAAGCATGCCTTAAAGGTATATTATCTATTACTAAGTACTATCCTTTATGTGAAATAGAATTTTTCTGCTCTTTCTCTGGCTGTGCGTTTTACATCTACTGAAAAATGCAGGTCTGGATCTACTTATTTGCTTATCTGAATTGCTTTTTCTGCTTTTGCTACCACTGCTATAAATTTCTTAGGAAACCACGCTGCAAAGCCTCAATATGAATTCAAATCTTTTTGGCTGATGGCACCGCAAATAACATATTTCTTCAAGGTCAGTCACATCAGAGGTGTTGTTCAAAGCTTTTAAAATAGCTAGCCTAGTGCTGAGTCAAATATATTTTTCTTGACTTGGTTTGTATTAAAGACCTGAGCTACAAACCTTACTCAGGCAAAATTCCCATTTATTTTAACCAGGCACTTGACTCCTGTTGTGTCCTGGGTTTGCTTGCTTTGCTGGATATCAGCTTGGATAATAACCTGACCTACACAGACAGCATGACATTAACCCTTTTTAACCACGTTACCCTCATTTGCCCAGAGCAGGTGATGGTTATCACAAGAGGTAATGGAAGTATCAGGGAGGGAAACTGCCTGGCCACAGCCAGCTCCTAAACTTAGAGTTTGGCTGGGTATGGTCATCTTCATTATCTGCCCATCCTCCTGGGACAGGAGATGGCTTTCAAGGGTGCAGAGGTGGCCTTAGCTTCATGTAGTGATACATCTTGTTTTGTGGGGTTCTGTTTTTTCTGTGGTGTGTTTGGGTTTTTTTTGTGAGTGTATGGTTGGACATGATGATCTCAGAGGTCCCTTCCAACCATGAAAATTCTGTGATTCTGTGATTTTGTACCCCTTTACTCTGCTCTACCCCTCTACTCTGCTTTCATGAGACCCCACCTAGAGTACTGTGTCCAGTTTTGGAGTCCTCAACACAGGAAGGACATGAACCTGCTGGAAAGGGTCCAGTGGAGGGCTACTAAAATGATCAGAGGGCTGAGGCACCTCACCTATGAAGACAGGCTGAGAGAGCTGGGCTTATTCAGCCTGGAGAAAAGCAGGCCCTGGGGAGACCTTATAGAAGCCATCCAGTATCTGAGGGAAGCCTACAGGAGAGCTGGAGAGGGACTCTTTGTCAGGAAGTGGAGTGATAGGATGAGGGGTAATGGTTTTAAATTGAAAGAGGGGAGATTTAGATTAGATACTAGAAAGAAATTCTTTCCAGTGAGGGTGGTGAAGCTCTGAACAGGTTGCCCAGAGAAGCTGTGGATGCCCCATCCCTAGAAGCATTCAAGGCCAGGCTGGATGGGGCTTGGAGCAACCTGGTCTGGTGGGAGGTGTCCCTGCCCATGGCAGTGGGGTAGAAACTAGATTATGTTTAAGGACACTTCCAACCCAAAGCATTCTATGATGATTCTATGATCTTTCCCTGGGAACATGAAAGATTGTCCCAACTGAAGACAGTGCTTCTCTGATTCCTTATTATCTTCATGTTTGTCGCGAAGGGGTTTCAGGGTGTAATTATTGCCATATCATGTAGTGCGTTTCTATCCATAGCTAATTAGCTCCCTGACCTCTGTGTGCTGCTTGCCAAGAACAGTCAGTTCTTTGCAAAAAATTCTCCCCAAACTGGAGTTCACAACTTGGCTCCATTGCCCAACCAGCTCGTCTGCAGCTAATAAATCTTCCAAGGCCCCAAAGTTTTCTCACTAGACCAAAAGCAGGCTCATTAGCTTGAAATGTTATTTCAGAGAGCAAGGAGGGGAAGGGGAGGCATCAGTAAGCCAGGTAGAAAGTGACGGTGGCCTGTTCGTGTATCACAGATGCTCCCAGAAGGTCCCGCAGCCATGGGGCCATGGAGCCAGGCTCCGGGACAGCGCGGAAGGAGCAGAGGATCTGGCTTGACTCTCAGATTGGTGTTTACAGGGCAGGCAGAGGAAAAGTGGATGTTTTACTTGAAATGTTATGGAAATTGCTGAGAAATAATGCCTGGAGAAGGCAGTTCTCAGAGTCTATTTCTGTTCACGAGGGACAAAAAGGCGTGCACCAGAATCAAAAATTCTGCAAATCCATTTCCTTTTATTTTATCACTTCAAGGTTCATGAACTGAAAGGGGAGTTTCAGCAATTTGACTCAGTTTCCAAGTGGAATTATTAGGTTTAACTTTTTTTTTTAATACTCAAACCTATTGTTTTTTTAAGATAAGATGGGATTTTTCCCTCTCTACAACAATAGTTAAACCTGACACTCAGTTGCTTGGCTAAAAGACTGATGGGATTAAAATCTAAAAATACGAAAGATAGAAACCAGATTGTGTTATCTAAAATATACATCCTCCCCTGTCGTGCTGGTAACTTAAGTTCACACAGTGTAAACAGAGAACTAACAAGCTCTGGTATTGTCATTTGGGCTATTTGGTTTTTTTTTTTTCCTTAGCATAGACTAGCTCCGAGCAGCTCGCAGAACTCCCTGAGAGATCGGGTTCATAGATTTCAACGTGTCTTTAGTCCAGGAGTGTTTGATTGATACAGCACAGCACTCCTGTTCGTATAAATATTTGAAGTTGGAAAAACCTTCTGGTTTTAATTCTGTTTAAAAAAAAAGAACCAGTTTAAGCTAACTTCCCAGAGCAGAACCGTTCTTTCACACACATGCACACATGCATACCTATGTGCAGCTCTGTTTCACGTATGTAGACCCTTGAATCAAGGGTTTTGTGTAGCCACTTGGCCCTTCTCGTTTCTCACAAACCAGCAGGAAGGCATCAGGGGCTTGGTCCAAAGCTGGATGGTTTTGTAGAGCCTCCATTGATTTTGGAGGGCGCCAGAGCTGTCACTTTCCAGGTTTCGCATATTTCTAGGGAATTTGGTCGTTCTCCTCACACCTCAGGCCAATCTGCAGTCCCAGCCCAGCAGTTGTAGAGTTTGCTGCATTCACTGCAACAATTGCAGCAGAAAAAATGTTGTTGCCACCTAGAGAGACCCCTCATGCATTAATATCTGAGAGAAGGGAAACGGAGACGGTGCATAGTCTTGTCATCCTGGGACACAGATAAAAACCACGAGTAAGGAAACCCTGGACAGGGTTGCCAGCAAAGCAAGAATTGCAACTGACATTAAAGAAGAATTCTGAGATGCCTGGCTTGACAAATTCAGAACTGGAAACCATATGTAAGAAGCCACAAACAAAGAAAACAACATCTAAATGTCAGGAAAATCAAGGGGCTGATTCCGCAATCAGCAGAGGCAGAAGACACAACAGTGTCAAAGGCATGAGACAGAAACAGACTCTCGTGCCCTGGGCTATGCCTGCTCTCAAGTTTTTATTTTCTCTTTGAGCCTCTCAGGTTCTCTAATAGGACTTTTCCTTGTCTACACTCTAGCACAGAAAATATCACCCTGATATTTTCTGTGAAAAGGCTGATGAGCTCAGTAATCACAGATGGGGTGGGGATGTCTGAGGTGCTCCCTCCAGCTCCAGCCTTTTCCAGCTCTTTGATTCAGGACTAGTAAATCCAAGCACCAGCATAAGTCAGAAGCGATTTTTCAGGTGCAGCTCATGCGCCAGCACTAACTGGATGTCGGCAGGAGCTGGTGACAAGTGGGACTCACCCACCCCGATGCTGCTCCCAGTGTGGTGGGGAAAGGCTCAGAGGTGCCACCACCACCTCTTGGGCATCCTCTGGCTTCTGCCAAGTGTATCGGGAGTTGTAGCCTGGTTCTCAGTGAGAAGGGAGCTTCAAGGACTTTACCAGCCTGATTTCTCCTTGGGTTGATGTGGCTCTGTTCATGACTTTTCCAACGAATTAGAGATTGCCTTGCAATGGCAGCATTCTCTTTAATTTTTATTTTAAGAAGGATCGTTAGGTTGGGTTTTTTTCCATATTGTGTCTATCCAGCTGGGAGGTAGGAGCCTCCCAACAGAACCAGGATGGTGAGAACTGTCTCCACTGGTTTCATTGACAGGGTGGCCTCCATCATTCATTCTACATCGAATCGTAAAAAAACAGATTAGATTATGTTGGAAGGGACTTTAAAGATCATTGAGTTCCAACCCCCCTGCCATGGTCAGGGACATCTCCCACCAAACCAGGTTGCTCAAAGCCCCATCCAGCCTGGCCTTGGACACCTCCAGGGATGGGGCATCCACAGCTTCTCTGGGCAACCTGTTCCAGTGCCTCACCACTCTCATTGTGAAATTTTTCTTCCTTATATCCAATCTAAACTTACCTTCTTTTAGTTTAAAACTGTTGCTCCTTGTCTAGTCCCTACCACCGCCAGTAATTAGTCTTTCTCTGACTTTCTTACCTGCCTGTGCCCACACAAAACCAGTGTAGTACGGAGGAGGTAACACACATATGGCAGCAGTGGAAGAGGCAAAGCCACCTCGCTGTAAAAGCTGAAGTGAAGCAGGGGCATTTGTAGTGTTCATTCGAAGCTGATGAGTCCAGGACAGTCCCATATCCCTGCACGTTGCTCCTCTGGAGCAGCTGCTGGGTACCCTGTGATTTACAGCTTCCCTCAGCCCCACACCCTTGTGCCAGACACCACATTTCTGGCAGAAATTATTTTAGAGCCAGGAAACCTGTGGAAGGAGTGAGAGGCCACCTCTGGTGAGGAGTGAACTCAAAAGCCTACGCAGGGTATGATCTCGTGCTTCCTGGCACTTGGAAGTGAATAAAATTTTGAAGTTTCAGAAGGGAGGCTGTCTGCTTTAACTTCACCCTAGTGGGTTTTTTAATTTGTTTGCCGTTGTTTTTTTCTGAAAGTTCTGGCTTATACAGGTGGAGCCAGCCTATGCATCAGCTTGTTCCTGTCTGCCTGTGGCTTAGCTATATATTTTAAGATCGTTTTCCTTTACAGGAAACGGGAAGCTGTGGAATGCAAAATATCATTTTAGTAAAAATAATACTGCCTAACAAACCCCAAATGATTTAGAGTGTATGTAAAAAAGCAGATACACCAGAGAGACTCACTTGGAAACAGGGCTTGGGGAACAACTATTTTATTTTTTTTTTCCACGCTGCATTATTTAAAAATAGGTGGATACACCCAGAGTGTCTGACTTGAGTAGGCGGTTTGTTACTCATCACTTATTTCTCAGCCGTTGCTCCAAGCGTACACAAAACACAAACAAACCCATCCTGCACCACCGTCCCCAGCAGCCCTTCTGCCTCCAGCATAGTCAACCTGAAGCCATTATCCTATATAATACAGGATTTCCATCAACGGTGTGAAGTCCAAGAAAAGTTGGCGATTATTTATCCTTAGGGAGAGGTTACAAGGGGTCAAAAAGCAAATCTGAATTTATCAGACGTTCCTCGTTCACTGGTGAGAAATCTTTCTTCTTAGAATGGTAGAAGCTACTTATTTTAGTATTGCATTGAGGACTGAGAAGGTAATAGAGGAGGTGACATGGGATGTTTCTAATTACCTAGCAGGCAGGCTGGTGCTGGGGTGGGCACTGGCCTGCACTACCTGGCCACGATCTACCCAGGGCAGACAGAGCTTTGCAGGAACTAATTTGATGTCATTGAGTTCAGCCTCCTCAGCCACCTGCCTGCTGTCCCTTCCCTCCCTGCCTCCCCATGCGAGCGCAGGAGAGGCAGCAGAGTTAATCAAAGAGAGGATGAGCCGATCTGTGAATATTTTCCATTGCCATCCTAGAATGCAGGAAGGGCAACCCCTTCAGTTTAGAATTGGGTGTTAACCCTGAAGGTTTTCTGCTTGCAACTGCTGGGGGTTCGTGATGCTGAGAGCGGTTTGCTGCTTGCAGCTCTCACAGAATCCCAGTGATGTGGGGCTGGAAGGGACCTCTGAAGACCATCTAGTCCAAGCCCACAGCAGCTTGCCTCCCACATCCCACCGGGTCCCAGGAGAAGCAATCCTGCTAACCTCGGCAGAGCTGGTGGGCGGTGGAAGGGGTCTGTGGCTGAGCTGCCTGTGGCCCACCAGCCTGTTCAAGAAAAGCAGGGGACCAATTTGCAAGCTATTCGTCCACTAACGCTGGAATTAGTTGCTCACAGCAAATTTGTGTGCATTGGGTAGTTCCACCCTCACCAGTGAATGGTTAGTTTTGTTTGCGTATGGGCTGCAAGGACAAATCAAAAGTTTTCAGCATCCGTACCTGAGTTATGGCCACACAGAGTAATTAGAGAAAGTGTATTAAACAAAATCCTCTTATTTTGTGTGTTGCAGAGCCTTCCCCTTGACAGATGCAATTACTCTCAAATGCAGTGACAGGGTGACACTGTTCTGGCAGAAATGCTCCACAGTAACATTATCAGAGTGACTTTAAGCCAGCACAGAGGGACAAGAAAGTCAGCCCAGGTTCCATAGGACTGGGATCACCTCTAAGAGCCCTAAGGCCCTGGTTTGCTTGCTGGGGAAATGAAGGAGGATGCGTGCAGTGCCACAGCAGAAAAGGAATTAACAAGAAGCTGTGAATCCACTGACAAGCAAGGTAACCACACCGAGCATATCTCTGCCATGCAGCTGTATCAGTTTGGGGAAAATATTTACATGCCATCCATGGCAAAAACTGAAAGCACACTACTGTGTCTCTAGTAGAAAAAGAGAATGATTTCAACAGTGTAGGTAAGACATATAACCCCTTATTTTATTAAAAATTTCTCTACATATTGCTTTTCTTTTTTATGTGAAAGCTTATGATTGGCACTGGAACAGGTTGCCCAGAGAAGCTGTGGCTGCCCCATCCCTGGAGATGTTCAAGGCCAGGCTGGATGGGGCTTTGAGCAACCTGGTTTGGTGGGAGGTGTCCCTGCCCATGGCAGGGGGGTTGGAACTCGATAATCTTAAATCCCTTCCAAATCTAAGCATTCTATGATTCTGTGATTTAAAAAAAAGGGAAAACCACAAGACATCACTCTAGCAGATCAGCCTTCCTGCTGACCACGGCATCAGTCAAGTACGGCTTCCTCAGAGAGCATTTCGCATCATGATTTTGTTTCTCCTGGACATCATCTTTATGTTGAGAAAAGTGTAAAAAAAACCCCACCATTCACCTGCTGTTGTCTTATGGACACTTCATGCCTATTAATTTCATTTAACTGTTTTCCACATTCCAGAATAAATTCATTCTTCCTGACCGTGCTCGGTTCTTGTCATGACCTGGAAAAGGATTGTGTCTGGCTGGTACATTCTCTTCTGTTGAAAAGGAGCCCAAACCAGCAAAGCCTTGTACCTGCTAGAAATACTTCCTCAAATAAATGGGACACTGCATAGAAATTACTAACTTGAGTAAAGATTGAAAAGTTGGTTGTGCCCTTATGAAAACACTCCAAAGCCCGAACAGGAAAAGGCAAAAAAGCAAGTTGAGAGAAGAAAAACCTAGGAAGAGAAAAACCTGAATACCAGACCTTCAAGACCCAGCTTCTACCTCCTGCACAGAATTTGCAGGTAAATGAGTTGCAGGCATAAATGTGATGTCCAGAATTAAATGTTGAAGAGTTAATTCCACTTCTCCACTTTAGTGTCTTCTACGTGGGTATCACCAGATGAGTGATGGCTACCTTCTATCAGTTGCACCTCATCATAAGCCCTGGCTGTGAAAATTACACTTCAGTGGGTAAAATGCTGAAAGCAGAAGAGATGAAGACGTTAGGGTGGCCCCAGTAGCATGCCACAGTCACTTCAAACAATTACAAGTGAAAAAAAAAACAACAGGAAGAAGAAGACACTGTAAATGGAAGCACCCAAATGGGAGCTGGAGTTTCGAAGCTATACCTGCTGCCAGAAGTATCACATAAAACCTGCTGCTCCCACTGAGATATGGTTAAAACTCACATCAAGATCACTAAGAGGGATCCAAAAATGATGGCCACAGGTAATGACAGCAATTTGAACATTGCGAGAGTGAGCTGTGGAAAGCATCTGGGGATGCACCCAAAGTGCTCCTGGCTTTCAGCTGGGAGTGCCTCCCTTCTTTGGACAGGGCTGGCTCTGATCTTGCTAAATGAGTATCAGATAACCTTCTGCTCATCTGCTGGACATTTTCATGAGTGCCTCTGTGATGCTAGTTTGAATAACTGACCTTTTCTTTTTACTTGCAAGCAAAAGGCGGGCTTTTATCTTTAAACAAAAACCCCAGGGGTAGCTTCCAGTAGCCTGTATTTAGCGCTACCAAACTGTTCTGATTTGCCTTCCGTCTATTTGCAATGTCCTTTTAGTTACTAAATGCAAAATGTTTGTTTAAGCCAAAGCGAGAAAACAGAAAATTTCGTTTTGTCCTGCCCTAATCCTTTTGAATGGAAATGATGGAGAATCCAAATGGGGAAGAGGCCTTTGGTTTTGTCTTGTTTTGTTTTTCTTTTATTTTTTTTCCTTCTTCCTCTTTAAAAATATGAATACAGAAATACCAACAGAATTTTATCTTCCTGTCTCTGCTTTGGCCGAAGGATGCCTGGAGATGCAGGAGGATTAGACAAACTTGGAGCTGCAGCTGCTGTCCCTCTGCCTTTCCAAGGACCTCTCCACATCACTGGAGCAGCAGTGGGTTGAGGTGACTCGAGCCGTATCTCTTGGGATGCTCAGGGATGATTATGGTACTCTTGACGCTTGAAGGCTACAGTAAAAAACAGGAAAATCACCACAAACCCACTTTGACCTGCTGGTCCTCAGCTATTAGGCTAAGGTGCCACTTCAGAGGTCCATCGTGGTGGAAATGGGTGGAAATGAGACCATTTCCAGAGTAAGTCTGCGTCCCCCCCAAGCCCCTTGCTACCACAGTGAGAGACTGGTAAAAAGCTTTTTGCTCAGCTATCTTGGGTTCAGCAGCTGAAACCCTGCAATAGAATGTATTTCTGAGTTGTGTGGTTTGGTCTAGCTGTCTCCAGGACACAGAGAATAAGAATGCACTTTTTTTTTTTATCAATTATCAATTTAAATCAAATTTAATTTAAATTTTATTTGGTGTAAATCCGTCTTGCAGAAAAACCAGCTTTGGCACACTAACTTTCAGTGACTTTTTTCGTCACAAAGTATATTTCTTTCATATGAATTTCATACTTGCCGTGGGTGTTTCTTATTCTTACCCTTAAAGGGACATATTTGTTGCTTTGTTTGTGCAATTCAATAGCAACAATGGAATAGTAAGATTATAGCACAAAGGTATAGGATTTTTTTACTTCTCTGTGCTCAGTTTTGCTGCTTGGTATGGAAGTCTCTACACCTAATACGTATGTATAAAAAGCGCTGCAATGGAAGATTCAATCTGTTGAAAAGCATAGCCATTGATTTGGGACTCTTTTCTTCTGCCGTAGTCTCATCCATTGTGTTAATGCAAATCGAATCACTTTCTTTGTGAAACAATAGCTTTTATACACGTGTATGGCATTTTTATTACAGCGCGATTTCATAAAAGCTATAGATTTACCGTAGAAATTCAACTTCCACACTTTTTTTTTTTATTATTATTTTTTGAGTAATGAAGCGTTTATCCCCAAACAAATATATTTCAGACTAACTTTTGTTAACCCTGAGTAGTCCCGGCTGCTTAAGCATTAGATAACACGAAATTTCAGTTCATGTGAGCACTTTTGCTGACACTGGTAGCACTTGGTGCAGGTCTCCATCATTGCAGAACTCTGAGGGTGAGTGACATGAGCCCATGTATGCGCTGGGCATTGCTTAAAAGAGACTTGTTTCTATGTCTTCATGTAAGTCCTGAATTTCTAAACCTTTGTTTTCAGCAAATATCCTTCTTGCTATTTAATGACTGCCAGCTTCTGAATCGCTTTTTTTTTTTGCTAACTCCAAAGTTTCCATGACACTGGATTACAGTACTGTTAAGAAGGATGCCTTGCAGATTCAATTACTGCCCAGGAGAAGAAAGGTGAATAAGACCGAAACTTCAGCTGTGGAAAGAAAAGCTTCTGTGTTTAAAGAGAATCCAGAATAATATCCTTAGGAAAGGAGGGGTTTTACCTTAAATACTGAGAAAATGTGGCCCAGCAGTTGCCTGAAAATAAAATGAGGCTGCTGTGTATTCTCTTGTGTGTGTCATTTTTGTAGAGTGTATCTTTTTCTGAAGCTGGTTAGAGCTGAGATGATAATTTGCACGTCAAGCAAACTGTCTTAATTTCCTTGTTCTTGCTACCCTCCGACGATGCCTCCGCCTGGTATGTGTTCTAACAAACATGTTTGTCAACGAAGAAATCACAGCAAATGTTCAAGTTAATGACAGTGTTAGCTGCTGCTTTGGCATCCCGCTCTGCCTTCATTGGCAGATCTGTCTGTAATGATAGCCAGCAACACGGGTACTAACAACACATAGACAGGCTCAGGGAATCCGTGCAATACGCTACAATCCAATATTCCTCCTCACAGTCAAATTAACTTTCCATTTAAAGTGTTTTAATATCAGCAGTTCTGATGGGGGCTCTGTACCTGCCTGCACTCCTGGTCTGAAATGCGTATAAAACCCAGTCATACAGCTCTAATTTAAATCAACTTTGTCCTTTGTAGCATTAGCCATGATTCTGTGAAATCCTAAATGCATTGTAATTAAAATAAATCCTTTGGGTTTTCTAGCCCATTAAAAATACAAATCGGAAAGAAAAGAAGTTCTTCCCTTGTCTTTCCCCGGAGGGCAAAGAGTTTTTGAACTGGGAGACAAATGGATATTTCAGGACCTCCAGGTGGTAATGTTAAGGACTTTACACTTCTGCTCAAAAGCATCCCATCGTAGCAAGTAAAAAAATACAAATGCAGACTGATCTACAGTCAATAAAACCCCATCAATAGGGAAATACCTTTGTAAAGAACAGTTTTAATTACAGGCACACTGGAATTGCTTAAATGAGGAAAGACTGAAGGGGTAAAAAAGGGAAAAAAAAGGAAATTCAGAATGAGAATGAGGGAGTTATAAGGGAAAGCTGTGCTACCGTCTTAGGAAGAAATTGTAAACTAGGTAATGTCTTCTCATTTCAGGGATCACTGGAGTTAATAATCTTGAATGTTCTGCTCATTCCTGGATCTTCATGGTCAAGTAGCAAATATCTAACCAATGACCTTTGATGTGTAGCAACATTAAAATGCATTCTACGCACCGATATTAATACCACCTCGCACTTGCTGCTCCGAAACCTTGGTCACACTTTCACTCTGGACACTGTGTAAGTGCCTTTGTCTGCCCCAGCTGAAAAGCTGCATTCTTTCAGCACAAGGCTTCTAGCTGTGTCAGAAGATGCTCCTTACAGACTGGCTTTTGGTTTAATTAAAACAGATGAAGTTCTTGTGAATTTTGAGGGTTTGTCCTGACAAGGTCAGCCTTGCGATGAGACTCTGCATCAACATTCCTCAGATTTGGAAAAGTAGCAAGCGTGGGTGGGTGTATACATTTGGGTACACCTCTATCTCCGTGTGTTTCCAGCCTTAAACTCCTCTGGTTTATGGAAGCGTGGTGCTTATGGAGCATGATCCTTGTATCAACAAGCGTAGACTTTTCCAAATGAGAATATACGGGTTGTAGGGCTTAGTCCTCTTCTCAGTAAGACTCTTCACCAAGCCACAATGAAATAACCAAGGCTTCTCTTGGCTACCCTGCAGCCCAAATACGTTCTGTCTACAAAATCTCCTTGGGCTTATGAAGAAGTATGAAAGTCTCAAAAAGCCTATTCATATATATGCTTCGTGTACATGAATGTGTATTTTCTGCCCAAAATGCAGATACTTCTTGAATCCTACTTGGAAGTGCATCTAGCTCACCTTGAGGAGCAGCACCCCTCAGACACCACCCTGAATTCGAGCTAGAGGCAGCATCTGTATCCCTTTGGGGAGAGGCACTTTGCATTAACCTCCACTCAGCTCAGAAGTCAGAGGTGCAGCGTGGCAGACTTATTACAGTCCCAAAGGTCTGGGGCTTTTTTCAGTTTCAGAAACCAGCCACAAGATTTAGGGCAAATGCTTCTGCTTTTGGGTTGTCTGGGCTGTTTCTTCACCTTTTGTCTGACTGTTTGAGTTCTTTCCATGGAGAGTCTAACACTAAGTGTGTATCATCTCCTTTCTGAGCAGCACCAGAAGGCACCTCTTTGTGGAGTTACACCCTAAAGCATGATCTACCATAAAGCTGTAATATCCCCAGAAAACCCCTCCCAGTAAAGTTCTCCCTTTGGGAGCAGAAGCCATTGGATTTTGGATATTATGTCATGTTGAACACAGCAGAAAGGCTCAAGGTAACCACCAACCCTGCCACACAGGATCCTAGCCTTAGCAGGCATCTACTAGAATACCTAATAGAATCTACTAGAATCACCTAATACTTGGTGAATGGTCAATACTCTTGAAAAGAGAGTTGTACTTTGAGCGGCTCTTGAGGTAGAGCTTGGAAATACCAAACTCTTCCTGGAAAAAAAGAAAAAAGGCCGCCCCCCAAATACAGATTGCCTACACATGTAGTTTCAAATCATTCTTGTACTAGTTAGCTTGATTCCTGCTTCCATTGAAATCCCCCAGCTAAACTAAACATCCAGTTCTTCTGCAGACGATGCTTCTCAAAACTGAAAGGCACTGGAGGAATTAATTATAGATGAAAAGGATAAATCTCATCTGTAAAAGTAAGTATTGGGTGCTAAGCAAACAGGCCACATTTTTTATTTATTTAAAATAGTAAGATCCTATGTCCCTGAGGGTGATAATAAATATTTTACCACACAGACTTTAGGTAAAATTGAAATGCTCTAATTGAAAGTCACTGGGGACATATGTATTGAAAATGCACCTTACAAGAGAGTAGCAGCGGCTTTTCACGGTGTCAAAACATGATTCTGTAATTTTCTAATCCAAACTGATACCTTTAACCAAAAGCCTGTCCTGCAGTCAGCCACCGCTCTTCCTTCAACCTTCCTTTTACACATCTGTGTTGGTGCAGAGGTCCCTTAGTGACTGCAGTCACTTGCAGATGGTGTGTTTTATAGTGTGCTGTAAAGATTTTTTACCTAAACATCCTTTTTGCTCTGCCGCATGTGTCAACTGAACTGAATGAGCTTCTCAGTGTCTTCCTGGGCTCCGCCACTGGGAGTAAAGGCTCTTCCTCCGTCTTCGCCGACGCGTGTGCATTGAGCATTGTTGCTGCGTTTCTATCGCTCCCAGATGGATTGCTAGGAAATGTGTGAAACTGCCTTGGGCACCAAGAAAACAGGGGCATCAAGCCAGGACGTTAAAAGACTATTTCCAGCCACCGCAGCTGCAACGTGCCTTGCTCCACACTCAGCTCCGCTCTCCTACCCTGGCTTGCTCGCCCCTTCCTTTATCTAAGCAAGAAGGCACGTTTCAAGCACAAGTAAGTTGGGCAATTTCAGTAAAAATGTAAAAATGCCATCTCCTTTAAAGCACACGCAGATTCTTTGCTCAGCACTGAAAATCTATATATTCCCACATGTGAGATGAGCCATGAAAGTGCTTAGACTCGAGCATCTTTCATCAAATCCCTCCCTATTGGTGCAGAATTGCAGAGGAGGCAAAGAGAAGTACATAAATACCAAAATTAAACAGTTACTGGGTTTCAAAAAAAAATTAAACCCTATTTTTCACCTTTCATTTCTCATTATTTCACTTAGAGCGATTGCCCTCACCAAAATAATTTGAGGGGAGAAATCAGGAACGGGAGAGCAGAGGAGACAGCTCAGCATCAAGCTGTAAGGAAAAGATAGGAATTACCATTCCATCTCAATGCCCAGCAGACCTGAGGAACTTCACAAGCGGAGGAAAGCAGTACAAATTTGGCTGTAAATTAGAAGCGTGGGAGGCTGTGAACCCAGCTAATAAGAGTCTCTAAGAGGTGTACCTGTCCCTGGAGAAAAACAGAACTGGGGGAGAAAAGAAATCTCCCAAAATTGTAGCTAAATGACAAAATTACAAATACTACTTGAGCTTTTAAGGAATTCTTAAGAAAAGAAAAAAGAATATAACTGATGCCAATAGAAAGGGGATAAATGCAATCTATATCGCTGTAAATTACACTGTAACAAGTCCAGGGCATCATTTGCTTCTCTTACAATACCATCATCACCGTATTCTCTGCATATTGCAATTCATGTCATCATTCTGCATCTGGAATGCAAAAAAAGCCAAGGATACCAAACTGGAAACAGATGGTATTCTCCACCTAGTTTAATATTTACCTTTCTAGCCACTTAATCCCGAAGAAATATAGCAGAAATGGAAGGGGCACAAGGAAGTGGACAAAACTGAGAAGAGTAAAGGAAAAACTGCCCTGCTGAGAAAGCTGGATTGTAGAGGAAGGGAAAATAAGGAAAATAAACTGGTAAATCCTGTTTCATATTACAAGGACAAGGGAGGGAGCCAATGGAACTGAAAATCAGTAATCAGAAAACTAATTAAATCACCACACTTTGTCTTTACACAATGCATAATTAATCTATGTCACAGATGTTCTAGAATCAAGAGAGATTAGATGATTGTATACATAATATGAACATCTGCAGCCATGTGATATAGGATGGAAGCCCTCATGTTGTACAGTATCACCCAGGTACTCACTGCTGGAGTTCTGGATCAAACTTCTCCTACTAACAGGTTATTTTCCATCATCTCCTCTGCACTGGGTTTGTAGTAGCTTCAAAGCACCTGGTAGACAGGTGTCACACCAGGTTCCTGATGTGCTAAACTATTTGGACTTTATTGACCTATGCCGTTTGTACCACTTTGGTTTAAAGGCAAATAAGTATATATATCAGCTTCACATAATAATAATTTAAAAAAAAAAGTTCTGAAAGAAAAAATAAATATGACTATTTTTTTGTGTGTGTGGCTTAAAGCAAAGATTGCATTTTAAAGACTTTGATTAAAAAGTATATATTAATCCTGCATATATTATACAGAATTAATCATACGGATGCAGATCTCTTCCTTCAGAAGGCTGGCTGCCTTTAAGCCGCTTTTGCCTTTGAAAACCCTGAACTCTGGATGTGACAAAATCATTAGTTTGTATTTTAAAAGAATTACAATGGGCGCTAAAGAGAGACCCCCACTTCCCACATACAAACTTTCAAGCGATAAAGAGCCTTTTCAGACTGTATAATCCTATTTACTGTTCTTAATTGGAGAACTGTGTTTGTCAAAAAGTACAGAAGTCTTCAGTTGTTTGGGAGTGAGTCTGGCTCATCAGCTCCCAAGGGAAGAAAAGAACTATTTATTTTAACCGTTAAGCCTAAATGCAAACTGCACAATAAATCTGTCTAACCAAATACTGACCTATTTCATGTAACGTCAGGATGAGGCTAGCCTTGCTGTATAAGGCCATTGTTGCTAATTAAAAAAAGCAGACCCTGTTAGGGAGCCCTGGAACCAGCTTCTAGGAGGTGGCAAGGGGGAGCGCCTGCCAACCCCACCGCCTCCCCCAGCTCCTCCACCACCCACAGCCTGCGGGGAGGATGGACATGAACCTCAGTTGCCCAGCTCCATCTAGTGTTTGGGAAACAAACCACTCCGGAGCACCATCGCCCCACATCTGAAGAGGTGGTCAGGAGGAGATGGTTTGGGAGCTCCTCAGAAATGCGCTGAGGTGTGATGCTTCTGGATTTCTAGACAAAAGACAAAAATATCCAACTCAGTCCCATCTCCCTTTAATTTCCCAAACCAAGGCCAGCTGGTAGGAAGCAGAACCCCAAGAAATCGCAAGAGGAAAGGTCTTCCTCAGGTCCTTTTAAGTCCAAAGATCTCCTTTCTGAAACTGCTGGTAGTTTTGGTCCCCCTCTGCCCGCTTTCCCTGGCTCACAGGTGATTTCTCTCTCACAGCCACTAGCAGAGCTCCCAGAAAACGTGCAGCAGCTCAGCTGCCAGTCACATTTCTCTCCTTTGACAAGTTTCGACCGTGTTTCTTTAAGAAGAGACAGCTTAGGAAGAAGAAAACCATGGCACATCCCTGTCAGCTCTCCAGTCTGAGCGTTTGTGAATAGTGCTGAGACAGAGCAGTTGAAAAAACACAACACGACACTGTTTTAACAATGAACCGACAGTAAGGACTTCCCAGCAATTGCTTGTAAAATGTCATTAGAAATCTCCATTTAAAGCCAGCTAGTTTTCTTTGTGATCAGCTCAGAAAAAAGATTTCCTGCTTTTTTTTTTTTTTTTTTTCCCTTTAATACTTTTATATGTTTTGATTGGGAATGCAGCCCTGCCAAATCTCCAGGGAGATTGGCGGTTTGGTCCAGCAGAAGTGGGACTATCCCTACTCCAGCTCTGCTGGACACCAAGCTGGCTGCCCTCTGAATGGGTTGCAGATGCTTCCACCAAACCTTGCCTTCATACTGCAATGGGGATACTGCATCAGATGCAGAGATGGCTCTTTTTTTCCGGAGTCATAACAATAGTTGTAACTCCACAACAGCAGTTGTGTACTCTTTGCTCCAGGGTATCTGATTTGCATAATAACTAGAGAGATGGTTATTGTGGAAAAAAATGGGCTGTATGCAAATCCGCATGCTGCAGGAGGCCAGCAGCCCTGGGAACCAATTACAGAGAAGGAATTTGAGTAACCGCTGCCCATGTATTTTTTTAGAGGTATGTTGCCCGTGAGTTATTTTAAGGTGGCACAGCTAAAGGGCACCAACGCTCCAGCCTTCTGCCTCCTTCCCAGGCTCCCTTCCCAGCCCTCACATTGTTTAGGAAAGCCCAAAGAAGCCCAGTTTGCCCTCCAAGGCACATCTGGCTTTTGCTTCACTAGGTGAAGCCGAGTGTCTCCTTTCTGCGTGGAGGAACCTCTCAGTTCCAGTTCCCAAATCCTAAGACGTGCCAAGCGCCTCAACCCCACCTCCAGGGCTCCCAGGCAATATCGCAGGACTATTAATGCACAAACCTTTTCCCCACAGCAACGTGTTGCTCAGCTCTCCTGCAGCGTGGCTGGATCTGCAGCACCTCCTCCTTTACCCCACACCGTCCCCGTTGCTTCCTTCTCTATCCTCTCCTTTAATCGGCCCACAGCTAATCCCATCCATGCCTAAATAAACGTCAGGTAGTATAAGCTTCTTAGGTTTACCCCATACCTCCTCCCAGTTTCCTTCAAACTCTCTCAGCTAAAAGCTAATTCTCTTTGCGGTGATCCATAGAACAAAGCACACTTGTAGTTCTTTAGTAGTCCATTTTTGCAGATTTGCAGAGTTAACATTTTGCCTCTAAAACGTGAAAATCAAAAGGCAGCATTCTTTAAAAGCATAATTTTGCCCTCCTTTTCTGCTCCTCTCTAGGATTAAGCCAGCAGACAATATTTAGTCTGGGGAGACAGTAGCATGGGACATCTCAGAAAGGATTTTTTTGGCAGAGAATATGGAACGAATTGCAGATATTGGCATCTGGACTTGCATTTAGCTTTAAACCGGCCTGCCATAAGCTTAAGCAGTGAACAGCTAAGGGACAGTCAGCATTACTAAGCTTTTCTAACTATTATATCTCTCTGCAGAGATAAGCATCAGTATAATCCTTTATCTCGCAAGCTACTGTAGGTATCATGAGACCTATTGACTCATGATCATTAGTAAAGTCACAAACCCACAGTTACATTTATCTCCACTAAAACATTTTGCCATCTATGCTATCAAAATACAGCAGAAGTCAAAAGAAAATGTGTAAATCGTTATCAGAATCTAAAGATGTTTTGTAGCAATTACAGTTCAGTGAAAACCAGATTGGAAAAAGGCTCACACATCTTTAGGTCACTGGGAGTTTGCTCGCTTGCACAGGAGATGTCAGAGCATCATTTTAACATGGAATCTGGTGACTCTTGAGGATGACTTTTCTTGAAGCAAAGCTTCTGAAAATTTTTAAAGGATAGCGAAGAAATGAAATGAAGGAATAAACCTGAACCTTTGACCAGAACGTACCCAGAAGAATTTCACCTTTCATTGTTCCCACACTGAAATTTTCTCATTTCTGCACTTCCTGCTTTTGACTAGCAATGGCAAAGACACGCTGAGAGGGAAGAGAAGTGGGTTTGCTGGTATTTTGCTCAGAAGAGACCAGGAAGTACCAGAAATCTAGATAAAAAATAAAGTCTGAATGTAAGAGATTTCCAGACAGATTTCTGAAGCCCGAAGTTTCAGATCAGTGTGGCTAACCTTAAGATAACTGTTTCAGCTCGTCTTAAAAGATAGGGTCTCTAACCTGTACCCATTACACTTCAATGGAGTGCTTTGGTGTATTATGGATTGGGCTCTAGACTGGAGAATAACCGCTGGAAAGACTCTTAGTTGTATTAGTCAGCACAAAGGATATGTTTGTTGCTCTTTTAATAACGTTTCTTAAGATCCCTGCTTTTGCATAACAGAGCGTGGAGATACTGCATCAACTGGAATTCTTAAACATAATATTCTCCTGTCTGTGAGAAAAGTGAGATATCACAGTGATGTGTTAGTGCAATCAGCCTGGGTGGCTGCTGGTTCTCCTGCCTGTCTCCATCAGCCCTCAAGCCAGAGGGACAAGGGAATCCACCCCAACCTCAGGCTACCTTTGTGCCCCAAGCACAGCTCTCCAAGCACAGCAGCTTTCGCAACATTTGAAAGAGAATCGAGGTGTTTCTAGACACCCTGAGGGGCTTAGTCACACTCCCAGGATCCTCCAGGCAAATCCTTCAAATTCTAGCATATGGCACCATTTCCCAGGATGTTTCTCTAAGCAGAAAGGAGGGGAGTGCTCTGCTCTTCTTCTGTCTTTGGCAGGAAGGCTCAGAGCTGGAGATGAAGAAAGGCATCTCAGAGGCATGGGAAGTAGCGTTCCAGTAACATCTGGAGAGCCACCAAGCTGGTGAGGGGTCTGGAGAAAAAGTCACATGAGGAGAGGCTGAGGGAACTGGGCATGTTTAGTTTGGAGAAGAGGAGGCTGGAGAGAGACCTCATTGCCCTCTAGAGCTACCTGAAAAGAGGTTGTAGGGGGGTGGGTGTTGGCCTCTTCTCCCAAGGAAATAATGACAGGACCAGAGGAAATGGCCTTAAGTTGTGGCAGGGGAGGTTCAGATTAGATATTAGGAAGAATTACTTTACTGAGTGGGTGGTCAGGCACTGGAACAGCCTGCCCAGGGAGGTGGTGGAGTCACCAGCCCTGGAGTCATTTAAGAAATGTGTAGATGTGGCACTTCAGGGCATGTTCTAGTGGCTGAGATTGTTGGGTTGAGAGATTTGTTTTGTGGGGTTCACTTTTTTGTGGTTGGGCTTTTTTTC
>VZRU01000005.1:128110-139963 GCA_013398155.1 Pedionomus torquatus | reverse complement strand
CCCAGCATTATCAGTATAAACTCTATATCAAGGAGAAAACACCTTATTTTCCTGCTATATAGTTGCTTTCTTGGTCAGGTAAATCAATTCATACGTCTATGAAAGATGTTGCATTTTGAAAAAACAAGTACCTTATTCCAAATTGAATCATCAACAGTGATGTATTTCAGCCTCCACGGACATGTAGACAGCCTACCTGCAGTAATTAGTTTACAGAGCCTAGAAGTAGATCATCTGTTTAGTTACAGTTCATTTTTCGATCACATCTTGTCCTCTGTATGAAGGTATCAGCATATTGTTATGACTGCAGGTATAAGGAGTTCACTACACTAACTTGAATTCCTTGTTACTCCAAAACATTAAAACTTTGGGAAGGCCCTAATTAAGGGAGGGGAGATGGGGAGAAGACACAGGACCATCTGGTTTTATGCTTGATTTGGTGATTAAACTTCGTTCTTCCTTTTTGATGTTCTGCATTGTCAAGTGATTGACTGCACTTAAGGGATCCTAGTTTCATTCTTTTTACCTACAGTATACATTGAATTATTTGATTAAGTTTTGATGCAAACTACGTTTCATGATATGCCTATTTCAATCCATGGGCTGAATCACTAAGTGAAAAATTATACTCATTGTTAAATATGTATAATTTTTTGGATATTTTTTATAATATTTCTATATGTTTGGTTCTACAAGTCCATCTATTCATATCATTTAATACAGAAATAAATCATAGAATCATAGAATGGTTAGATTTGGAAGGGACCTTGAAGATTACTAAGTCCCAACCCTACTGCCATGGGCAGGGACACCTTCCATTAGACTAGGTCTCTGATGAGATCTTTAAATTACTGTCCATGTATGTTGCTAGGATTCTTCACCGCCAATGTATGCAAACAGATTCCTCTGTCTTCAACTCTCATTTTTTCTAGGAGTGCTAAATGCCACAGATATAATTACATGAAACAGTTTGCATGATCTGTTATGTTATTATTGAATAGCTTTAGTCATAGAATCATAGAATCATCCAAGCCAGAAGGGACCTCCAAAGGTCATCTAGTTCAACCTCCCCACAGTCGCAGGGATACCCCCAACTAGACCAGGTTGTCCAGGGCCTTGTCGAGCCTCACCTTGAATTTCTCCAGGGAAGGGGCCTCAACCACCTCCCTGGGCAACCTGTTCCAGTGTTCCACCACCCTTAAAGAATTTTTTTCTAACATTCAACTCAAATCTACAAAGTCCATTGCCCCTCGTCCTATTGCAGCAGGTCTTTTTAAACAGAATCTCCCCAGCCTTCCTGTAGTTCCCCTTTACATACTGAAAGGCTGCAATTAGGTCTTCCTGGAGCCTCGTCTTCTCCAGGCTGAACAATCTCAGCTCCCTCAGCCTATCTTTGTAGCAGAGGTGCTGCAGCATCCCTGATCGTCTTTGTGTCCCTCCTCTGGACCTGCTCCATCAGGTCCATATCCTTCCTATACTGAGGGCTCCAGACCTGCACACAGTACTCCAGGTGGGGTCTCACCAGAGCAGAGTAAAGTGGCAGAATCACCTCTCTGGATCTGCTGGCAACACATCTTTTGATGCAGCCCAGGATGTGATTGGCCTTCTGGCCTGCAAGTTCGCACTGCACTATAGTAAATCACTTGTAGGGTGTTGCCCATTTTTGCCTTGGTTTCCTCAATTGTAAGCAATGCTCCTCTATCACTAAATAGTTGAATGCTTATTATTTAATTATTTAAACATTTCTGACTTTATAATTTTTTTACAGAAACATTAAAATTATACATCTTTAGACATCTTAATTTTGATTGGCTACTGAATAATGAATGACTCAGTAACTGGCCTTCAATGAAAGTATGGAGATTACTTAAAATAAACTTTATTTACAGAATATCCATCATCTAATCATGTGTGATTTAAGAAAATGATTTAAAAGAGCAACCAGACTTAAACAGAAATATTCCCCTAAAAAAATCTTTCCACTACAGATGGTGATTTCCAATCATGGTAGAGAGAAGCTATTACTTTATTCTACAGTAAATGGAATACTTAGAAGATTAAAGAAAAGTGAATGATATAACTCACTCGAGTGACTTCTTCCCAGCATACTCCCCCAGATGCAACTGCTCTCCTTTTTAAACCCAGATTTCATTTTTAATTAATACATATCAAGCTGTTCTTAACCTGTTTTCAACACAGTACTCCCAGTCACACTTTAAACTTCAGTTATCCTTTAATAAAAGTAAGCTGTGCCAAAATCTCAGCCAGCTCAAGCAGTCACATACACTCATTGTTTTCTGTTCCAAAACGGAAAATTGTGCTATATAATAAATCTTTTTTCACTGTGACCCTTTGTAAAATGTTAACTGAAAAGCTTAGGACTGACGGACTCAAAGTGCTGTGTGATCCTTCAGGCTACATTACAGTTCTAAGGCTTACAACCAGACCTAGCATCATAAACAGGCTGAACTAAAATTTTGCCTTGGAGCCTGGGGCTTTTGAATAGCTAGATTGCCCAAAACCAGGCAAAGCCAAAGCCCTTGCTTCCATTGTGGATTTGGCTTTAAAACTAGGTCAAGGGAAGGCTCAGACCTTTAAAGCAGAACTAAAATATCCAAACCAAAACTTGCAAACTAAAAAAAAAGTCTTTGTAATCATAGAAATGGTTAAACCCATCAGATTTCTTTTTTATATTTCTGGTCACTGATTCTGGCTCATAACTGCCACCAGAAACTCTATACCTGTGTCTTGATTGGCATCCTTTATCTAGGTCTTCTCTGGAGTAATTTTCATGTAAAAAAGTACATCTACCTAACTGAAGCTCTTCCATATGTTAATGAGCTTATAGTATTGATACACAATTATTCAGAACTACCCCCAAAATACCTTTTTTTGATACACTGGTCTTGTCTTTCAGGGATCTGAGAATCTGCCAACTAGACATCTGAGGCATTTAGAAGCCTGGAGTAGTGGAGGCGAAATTTTGAATCTATCTCGACTTAAATTTCTCAGCTTCATCAAAGGCCAGCCCATGCATGGAAGTCCTTTATTGGATGTTTTAATAACTTGTTTGCCTCAAAAAATGGGCTCTTAAAATGAGGATGATATAAGGACACATACTGTCTTTGAGGAAACATTTATTACTACCGTTGCTCTTGGTAATTTTGCTCAGTTATGCAAATATGCTTGATTTTACACATAGTGCAACTTGATTTGAAGCAGCTGCTTTTAATTCCTGCAAATGCATGAGGTACCATTTATCATAATAAAATACTATATTGTAAAATCATGTTGAAATTATATATCCTTCCCAGCTTTTATCATCAATATCACTGTTTTTAACACTCAATGCCTCAAGGTATCTTTAAAGAACTTGAATTTGGGAAAGCCACAGAAAAGCATAGATAAATGTGCACTAAGGGTCATCGGCTGTTAAAAGCTAAAACTGCAAAGACTCAAGCTAAAAATATCTGCCGTTTAATAGGTTTAGCCATTGGAACAGACTACAGAGAATTGTGGCAAGTTCATGATCACCTGGAGCAAATACGTCAACACTAACTTTTCTTTTCTTATCTCCCTTTTAGTGCTTCCCAAGTATGTGCTAATGTTCATCTAACTACAGGCTAGATAAAATAATTCTGTGTCCTGTAAAAAACATGAAGACAAATTACATACTGTTACCAGCCATGAATAATTATAAATATATGAACTTCCGACTAGAAGATATAGTTTAATTAATATTATGCCTAATTTTAGGTGCCCATGGTATTATTTAAGCCATGCATTGTGGCTTCTAATTTAGACCTGGATGCCTACTCTGGTAGTGAAGTTTTGGAATCATTAATAATTCAGACAGTTCCTAAGGCTGCCAGAGGCCAAGGAACATTCATGTGATTGTGATCAAGACTAAAGATAATGTAGATTATTCCTTTGTCATGATTTAACTCCAGCCACCAATTACTGATGATTAAGGAAAGTCTAGGAAAAAATGATTGTTTCACGTCAAAGCTCTTTGAATTTTACTTTACCTTCCACACTAGAAATCTTTGTGCCAGAATCCTGAAAGATATGTCATTGTATATTCAGCAAGTCAAAGTGTTCCATAAGTACATTAACTTAAGATGATGTTTTATAGTAGAGAGGAGTAAACATCATGCTTAAGAAGAAAAAGAAATTCAAGTAACAACAAGCTTCATAGCCTGACCCCAATAATGTGCAAACCTTTTCAGAGTTTAAAAAAAAAAAAAAATAGAGACAGAGAATAAGAATAAACATTGAGAGATCTATGGAAAATGGGACAAAATGCAAAACATCTCTGTCAAAGGTAAAGCATGTCAGATTAACCCTGCTATCTGGTTTTTAAATGGCAGTTGACAGAGGAAATGTGTTCTGTGTAGTCAGTCTAGATTTCACTGAGGCATTTGATAGGGTGCCACATGGGAAATTACCAATTGAATTTGATAATATGGAGCTAGTACAAGAACTTTTAAAGTAGATAAAATGAGCTAAGTGGGAGGTGATAATGGATTATGCTGCGAAGGGAATTACTAACTTGGGCAAAACTAATGTCACAAACAACCTAATGACACATTTTGAGCTCAGTATTATTAAATGTTTCCTATAATGCCATGGGCAAAACCAGGTTGCTAATGACGGTTTCTGGCAGTAATTTTGAAGGATGTCATCAATACTGTATGCAATTGGACTATTACAGAGGAAAAATAATGTGATAAATAGTATGATGGAGATGGAATTAGTTGCATTGTCATGGGAAAACTGAGGACATGCACATTTTCAGAAAGGTGATAGCACTGAAAAAGATGTAGGAACAGTAGGTAGGACTGTGTGTATTTAAAACAGAAGGGTTGTAAAGATAGAAATGGAAACCAGTAAGGCTGATCATGAGGACCTGGTGGCCAAACTGTTCCTCTTCAGTACAATTCAGTTTGGGCCACCTCTAGCCTGGTCTCACAGACTGAATGTTTGTTGCTGTTAGAGAACATTAATGTTCTCAGGATCACATATTTGAGTTTGCTTTCAACCTAAAAAAGCATTCAGCCAGCATTCTCCTCAAAAGCCCTGCAATAAAAACTAAAGTACAATAAGCAGAGACAATCAGTTTGCTTCAAATGTGCTTTCCTGGTCTAAGAAAATATTAATAGTAATCATCCTATTTATACACAGAGGATTATTCTTATTTCCTTTAAATACAAAGGCAAATGGATGCAGTAACTTAGTTTAAAAATGGATATTCACACAAAAAGAAGTAGGTATAAAGTGAATAAAACCAACAATCTTAGATTATCTGTCTAAAATTATCTATCTGAAAAATGGTAGGTTAAAATAAGTTTAGAAGACATAGAGATGGTTCAAAGTCATTTCAGATCACATCATGAGTCCTCCTTTAAAGTTCTGTAAAGTTCATCAGCCATAACCTCTGGAAAATGGAAACAGAAAATCCAGTGACTTCATTAAAGCAGGAGACCACCAAAGCAAGTCTGTCACAGTTATTTCTTGATTTTTTTATTTTTTTTTAAGAGTTAATGCAGAAAAATGTGAAGGAACAGCTGTATTTATTTGTTCTTTCTCCACCTGAAAATGTTCATGTTTGTGCTTGGCTCCAATGGAACACAGGTTCAGGCAGATCATATTGATCTATATTGAAATATTTGTTGTCAATAGGAATTACTTTTTTAAAAAATAAAACAAAAAGTAGCTGCTACCAAACGGCTGAATCTTCTGGTCTGTTGAACTCTGTCTCTTAAATCATAAAACTATTTTACTTCTTTCTTTGCTTACATGATTTTGAAAAATCTAAGTTTGATATGCTGGAGAAGCAAGACCTTTAAAATAAAAAAGTATAGACGAGGCTCATTACACCATTACTCAAGAGAGGAAGGATGCTTTTTGGCTGAAGCAAAGAGTGACAAAATTTTGGCTGTAGAGCATAGTTAACTTGAAATATTTGGAGAAGAACTTATTGATAAGAGAGCATGCACAGACTTTATCCATGCTATCTGAAATATAGGAGAAGTGTCCATGAGTAAATCTGCTTTCCCAATATCTTACCAATATACAATAAATGGGAGGTGTCTACATATTGCACATAATAATGCTATACATCTGCTATGCGTATTATTGCTATGCACTCCTTTCTTTGTGGTCAATTTATATTTCATATCTTTTGCCTAGGGATTTGTTCTTGGGAGAAAAGGACTACTCAGTCCATTAGCTGTTCTGAATTTATGATGATAAATCCCTTGATGTTCAGACATGACAGGAATTACTCTGCTCTAATGAGTAATAAATGTGGATAAGTCATGTGTCCCTATGGATTTCTTGGCCAGAAATTACATTTAGAAGAAGGCTAATTGTCTAAAATTTATCCAAATTCAATACAAATTTTATTGCTGCTAATTGCCTTTCCAGGTTTTGCGGCACTGAAGATATTTAAATGTATTTGTCATAGCACTTTTGTGTGTGTGTAATGCTTAAGAATAGTACCAACTGCCACCGTATTTAGGCATTTCAACTATTTCTGTAATTCAGCACTAAATCATTATGACTTGGAACACAATTTTCCATTGTTAATACCACAGCAGATCACGTTTTAAAAATTGTGTTAATGTTTCTGTCATAAAATGTGTCTTTCCTACCTTTGTTTTGTAGTTCTGACATACTCTAATTACCATGGCAGTGTTATAAGCAGGAGATACTGTAATCAAATGACACCTGCTAGTGCCACTGGAGTTAAGGTTCTGTCAGCATTACCATTATAGACCACACTTTTCAGGTGTTTCCATGTCAAATGGTATAATTCACTCTGTGCTTGAACTATAGCACAGGCCTTGTAGTTTTAAGCTCTGCATAAGTATTATGCAAGGTGGAGAAGAGACTATTATTATAGCACTAACAATACATGCAGGACTGACAGGAAATGCAGCTGTACTGGAGTCTCTGCTCCCAAGATGCAGCACCCAAGGCCCTTGCAAACACTGTACTTCACATAAGTGCTATTGTTTAAGACTACTGTTTATTGTAAAAAATAAAAGCTATGATGTGCTTAAGAAAGATGGTTCTATTAGGCCATAGGATCATCGTTTGTTTCACAAGTACATTTGTTGCATAGTAGAGATAATGTGAAAAACCTATTGTAGGAAGTCTGTTACAATTAAGGTCACCAGTGTTCTGCAATACACTGAACTTAAACTTTATGCTTTTGAAATCATGCTTTCATTCAATTTTATGGCGTATTTCTGGACAGTCAAAGAAAACATGAAAACTTTCCAATACATGGATTTTTACTGCACTAAAAACATCAATGGACTGAATTCAATTAGGATAGGTTAACATTTTTACTATTATTATTGCTATTCTGTAAAAATTGGGTGAGGGTGGTGGTTTTTTTTTTTTTCCCACTGCTTTAGTTGGCAGTTGACCTTGCTGTAAAAATGATTGCTATGAGACAGAACTGACCAATTTGATGACAGAGTTGTTTTCTTGCAAGGGTCAAAAATGACCCTAGTTTCTTGGTAGTTTGACCTCCTAAAATAAGAGCAAGGAGTACAGAACCCGGGAATCAGTTACTGGAAGTGACATGACTTTATTGAGGTATTCTGGTTGTGTTTCAAGATTTCACTTCTCCCAGCCTAAATTACGGTCAAAGTCTCTGTGGTTAAGGGAAGAAGGGAGGAAAAAGGTTTGACTTACAAAGTGGTGGAGAATAGTGTGCTGAAACCTTTGTGAAAGAGGTGGACAGACAGACCCTTCTCTTCCCACTCCAAAGTGCTCACGCCTTGCTGAGTAACAACCCAATCTTCTTGTCTTCCAGTGCACCTGGCCTTTGGGGCTGGCTTCTACCATTCCTTTATGCCCTCATTTGGGGAGGCAGGTAACTGTAAACTGAAGTTATTTTCAAGAAGTCATCTTTTTCTCATAACCCCTCAAGTGAAATTGAACCAAAGAGGTAAGTTGTCCCACCACAAGCTTTGCCAAGCTGATTTCCTTTCTTGCTGATTGTGGAGTGCTCAACTGGGCTTTGTTTCAACCAAAGAAAAAAGCTTCATTCAAAACATGTGAGAGACCCTATCTGGTTGTTCCATTGAAGCAAACAGTACTTGCTTGCATGCTTAAAAACTGGAGTTTGTTAATCTAGAGAATGAAAGACAGAAAGAAAGCATGATAAGAGTCTTCAAGTATGCAAATGTCATTGTGAAAAGGAAGGGAATAACCTGTTTGCCATGTCTGTAACATACAGTACAAAGAGTAATAGGTTTACATTTCAGCAAGAAAGAATGTTGGATGTGAAAAGAAGCTTTTAAATACCAAGAATAATGAAGCATGAGGATAGACAGCCTAGGCTGTGGGTTCTGCATCATCTGAGTACACCAGTGTAAGATGATCCTATTTTAGGTAAAAAGTGATGGCCTAGATAATCCCTTTAGTCTTCTTTCATCTTTTTAAATCATTCTTCCCCTCCACAGCATGAACGAAAAACAGTTTAGAAATGTGTATGCAATAAATGATACCTATAAGTTCTTGAAACAGGGGTATTTGAACCAAATATACACAAAGCACTATGTTTTCCTGGTAACTTCATTCCTAAATTTTTCTGTTCTTTCCATTGATGAAAAATGAGGCTGCTCCCATTGGCTGATTACTGACAATGTGCAGTGAGAACTTTTAGCTAAAAGTCATAGTCAAAATATCTCAATCTCAGTGATTAAAAAGGTGCAGGTGTTCTCTGTGTAACTACGGGATGAATAATAACTATCCTATTTATATTCTATTTTTATGCGTGTTTGGAATTTTTCAGCCAAGGTTCTGTATGAGACCACAATAATTTCTAACAATAACAAACTTCTTGTAGTATTCCTATTCCCTCAGCCTTCTGCTTGCAATCTGTTCAAAATTCTACCTCTTGTTTAATTTATTACTATTTCTGCTACTCTCATATTACCCTTTAGTCAGGCAACTGCATTGGCTACCTTTAAAGCTGAGAATCAACTTAAAAATTTTATTGTTAACATTAAAGGCTCTTCAAGCCTTTTCCCCTTTCTATTTGTGAAATCTGGTTCATGTTTATGGCCCCTCTCATAATTTACGTTTGGCTTCTGACCTATTTCTCCTCTATCCCCACCATTTGCTGTGTCAACATATCAGGCTTCTCCTCAATTAACAGTGCCATTTTGGAAGTCTTTCCCCTAATAGAATTCTACAGCTGAATCTTTCAGACTGCTTACCTTAAAAATAAATGTTTTTCTGTTGCTTTCAGTGAGAATTCTATTGAAAAGTATATTTTATGCCCTATTGTGTGATTTTCCTTTTTTATTTTGCTGTACTCTGATATTTAAGGGTCAGATGTTATTGTATAACATAGTTATGTTTTTTGAATATTCAGCTTATAATGATGTAGTTTTTATCATCCATAATTGTAATTGAATTTCCAGACATGATACACGTTAATACAAAAACACAATTGCTGTCCTGGAGTTGTAAATGTCCTGTCAAGAAGTAACACATACAAAATTGAGGATTCAGGGACCAACATAATCTGGAAAGGGCAAATGAAGGAAGTCAAACATAGAATTAGGGAGACCTATAAAAAGGAAGAATTTTCACTTGAAAAGACAAAAGTCTAATTTATCATCAATAACCGTAAGTGCACAGTGAAAACTGAGAAATTAAATAGCATGTAGTCCAAAAGTGATCATTATGACTGGCACAAGTTGTCCAGGGAGATGGTTGATGAGCCATTCCTAGAAATATTCCTGGTGTAGCTGGATGATCTACTTGAAGATGTCCCTGCTCACTGAAGGTGGTCAGACTAACTGACCTTTAAAGGTCCTTTGCAACCTGAACTGTTCTACGATTCCATGTGTCTGTGATGATGTATCAAAGCAGAGCTAAAGCAAAGTGCTAATAAACCTTAAGATTTATTTTGTCATTATTTCCATAAATTTCCAGATTCCTTCATAAGTCAGTTTCCATTCAGGCTATTGGTCAATATGGAAAGTTGCAGTGGTCTGAAGTGGATGTAGGAGTTCTGAAGTGGATGTAGTTCTCAGCAGCAGAGGTTTGTGTGCTTTCTTCAAGGACACGGGCAAAGATAATTGTGTATTGTAAAAAGGCTGTGGCAGCTCTGTACCTTGTTTGTGCCTTCCTTGTCTGTGAGCATTCCTTGGAAATCCAACCCTCTGTGCTGACAGAAGGCCTGGTGGATTCTTCTGATCATACATTCTATTTACTTTTTACCTTTTTTTTTATGTTTTTTGGGGTTGGTTTTATTTTTTTTTGTGGTAACAGTAGCAAACGCCAGGGTGTCATCTTGGGAATGGTAAAATTCAGGTTTATTTACATTATTAAACAGATTTCAGATTCTGGCAACTTGTTTGATTTTTATTTTTTTCCTTTTTTCAAAAATTGGGTTTTTGAAGGATTTTACTATTTTCAAACTATGGACAGCCTTAACAGTGACACTGTGCAGGGATTGCTCCTGTACTAAGGACTGAATTCAGCAGAACCTTGTCCCCTGCCTTAACGTGAAACCACTTAAGATTCAGTACCTTAAAAAGCCTTGATACCACCCAATCCCTGAGGGTGTTTGACACAGAGGAACAGTGTAATTAAGACTGGTCCCAAACACACAGGCCACATGAACAATCTAACAGAAGCATTGTGTAGCCTAACTTCTGACTTACAACTGGAATTTTTTTGGCAGAATGACAGCTTTTCTGGACCAAAAAGTCCCTGTCTCTGTCAGGGGATCATGCAATGCATCAGACAGGCCAGTGGGATGCAGTGGGTCATGTTGTGTCCCATGTCCTCAGTCTTTGCACGCCTGCACATTGCTGTAGACTTGTTCTGGTCTGGTCTCATGAACCTGAATGCTGGTCAAGGATCAGAGACCATGAGGTTCACTTCTAGTGGGTAGGCATTTGCTGGATGGGAGACCAGTTTGCCTTCCTGAGACGACTCTGCAGTGCAAACCAGGGAACAGTCAATGGGAATGACTGGAAGAGTAGCTTCAAACGTTTGCTCCCCACCGACACTGAAATATTAACCATAATTTTAACAGTTATCACAAGATAAGTGATCAAGTTTCAGTACTTAGAAGTACTTCTTGGCTTTCCATTCAGTTTCCTAAATTTTCTAGCTTTCTTCTAATTTTTTTTCCTAATTTTCTAGCTTTGAGTTCAGTTTCCTAAATTTTTCTTCTACTTTGTGATGTCCCAAGCCATTCCAAAAGTAAATGTACCAGGAAAAGGCTGCACACTGGAAACTCCACGACATTGGAACATTTCATAGCCAGTAAAACCTACATCTGCATGGCAACAGGACTGCTGGGTGGTCCATCTAAACCTTCTGGAAATGGACCGGAGCTTACTGATGCAGCAGCCTCTTAACTGTGACTTAAATGAGTCACAGTTCCTAATTCAAACCATGGGAAAACACAGACTTCTTTTCTTTGTAGCGAGATTATTTATTTTATGAATATTCACTGGTGGAAAAATTGATACTACAGGACATTTTCTGAAGCCATTTATATATCTATAGAATAGAAGCAATATACATAATGTGTAACAAATATTTGAGCAAATAAAATAATTTTTATTAGGTCTTGATTTATCTTGAACAAGTAATAGTGAAGTAAATGTTTAATCTTTTTCTCCAACTATTTTTCAGTAATTTGATCTCATTGAAACAGTTTTCGGTGTCTTTTGTAGTCAAAATCCAAATTGGTGTGTTTTGAATATAGAAAAAGCATGGATAAATGCAATAATTTAGTTGCTAAGTTTTATGTATAATTCAGGTCTCTAACTTGGGTTATATATTATATAGTCTAAGTACATA
>VZRU01000005.1:94293-121764 GCA_013398155.1 Pedionomus torquatus | reverse complement strand
TTAAAAATTTTTTTTTTTTTTTTTTTTTTTTTTTAGTAAGCTAAAAGTTATTATCAGGAGCTTGGTCTGATCTGACAAGTGGTTGGAATTTATTTTCTCTTTAATTACTTTCCAGCTCAATTCTTCTAAGTCTACTCTCATTAGCAGCATACAACTCTCTTTTCAATAGGTGTAATTTAATAGTATTTTGGTTGGTTGTGCCGTAGGCTATGTGTTCTTTGATGAGAACAGATTTGTAACTTCTATATAGAGATAATTGGATTTCTTGATTATCTTGCTGAAGTTAACCAAAATGACCTTCTTGCAAAGTGGAAGCCTGAAAGGTATTATTTCAGAAATAATACTCTTTTCTTCCTGATAACTGTGTATTGCTTCAGGCTGGGTAAATATTTTTTTTTTTTTTTTTTTGGTGTTGTTTCCCTGAAGTGCTGCTGTATTCTCTTCAGTGGTACACCTCTACAGTCACACTTTCAAAAAACATGAGAGGAGTATTTCTGTATTATGAATTGTGTGAGATGAGAAATAAGATAGTCTGTATATGAGGCAAATACTTTAAACAGATTTTAGCCTAGAAGGCATTTTTGTAAAAAAAAAAAGAGGGCTTAAACAAACCTCACATAACACTTATAAGGCTGGAAAGTATTATTAGTAGATGTTATACATAAAGTGAGACATAGCAAAAAGTGTACAAGGAGATTTTTGAAAGTACTCATTAACATTGGCTGGTTTCCACCAAAATTAATCATTCAGCTTGGTGTATGTAGAATTAGGTCACTTTGGTAGCCTGACCATACATGACTGTACAGGATTATGGCATAGGGTGAGTCCTGAAGAAAAAAAACAAAACAGTTATATTGATTAAAACTGACCCCTGCAAAAGACATCCAGTTATCCTCCCATTCACCTCTGTGGTGCTGACAGAAACATTTTAATACATTTTTCGTGGTAGTTTTCCTGTGTTGTTTTTATGTTACTTGTTTAATTCACTTTTTTCAAATTCCACATTGAAAGCATCTTTCAAATTCATTGGCAAATGTGCTCATTCATACAGTTCCTTCAGAAACATCCACATAAGTGTGTTGTTCAGAACAGGTAGAGGTGGAAGTTGGAGTATATGTAGGAGTGGGATGGGACAACTTGCCAGAGAAAACAGGACTTGATAAGCCTGGAGCCCCTTGCATGTTTGGTTTCTACAAACTTATTAGTAGTAATTTCTTTTTCCTGTTTATAAATGCCAGTTTTTCACTGAAAATTGTAATTTTGGTGATCCTTATTTGCTTTCCAGACTGTCAAAAGTATATAGGCGTGGTCTAAAAACCCACTAAAATGAACGTGCAACTTTAGGAGCCTGCTCACATGCTCCGATTGTATCGTTAATGTTAGCTGACATAGAGTTACAGAGGTTTCCAGTTCAGTAATATTGACATATCCCAGAAAAGACATCACACCTTAGCATATAGACCTGAGTTGTGGCATTGGAGCTATTCACAGCTGTTTCTGGGATTCATTTCATGTGGGCTCAGGGTCTCCCTGTGCTTAATGTGGATCAGAAGAGCTGGCCATGGCCCTACCACACAAGGCCATATGTCTGCTGGAGACCACAGGACCACAACACCCTCTGGCTGTACCTCTGATGTGCATACGCAGTACAAGGGGCTTCAGGATTTGTGACACAGAATCTGTGATTCTTCTCTGCTGGATCTGGATACTTTCTGGTGCTTTTTTTTTTTTGCCAGAGAAGCTGAAATGTTGCAGCCATGGATGATTTGCAAATGGGAAGAACAAAGAGAGGGAGTGCATCTAGTCCATTATAGCAGTTGTCTGTTACCAGAAGGTCCCTAGATCTTTACAGGAAATCTCATTTACCAATGCTGCATTGGAGATTTGTTTTTTGTATATATTGGCAAGACATGCTCTATATATGGGAAAACTTGATTTTGTGTACTTTTTCCTTCTGAAATACATGGTAAAAAGAAATACTCCATGACAGAAAACAAGTTTTTAACCCAAAATGCAATTTAACAGTAATACATACAGATAATATGAATATTCAGGAATTGTTCAAGATATAAGTGCAAAAAACAGAATGAAAAAATATGAATCTGACAAAAAATCTTTACACAAGACAATCTGAGTATTTTTAAGCTGTTTCTGATATAAGTGCCACTTTATTTTAATGTAGAGGGAAAAAAATAATGTTGCTTTTAACCATTTCCTTTGCCCACAAATCTGTTTTTCTTGGTCAGCAATTTTGTACAATCCTTTGAGACCTTTAAAGTAATCCTGTCTTTCTACCCTGTATTGTAATTTAGGCAATCATCATTGATTTCATAAAGATCATCTTGGCATTGCCTTGCTTTGTGGCATCCAAAAAAGGACTAAACTGGCATCTTTATATGGAAAACTGCTCTTCTTCCAGGTATATTGGGGTGAAAAGAATTGAATCAGCCTTTTACTGCTTAACATACTATACATATTCTACAATACTTGTTTACAAATATTAATATTTTTTGTTTCTGTAGCTATTTTGCATTCTGAATCACTCTCTTTCCAGGTTTCCATAGCAACTCTTGTACAGCTTGATCATTAGAAAGAAGTTCTCTTTAATTGATCTCCTAATGTATAGCTTAATAGTAACTGTTAAGCAGTCTTTTGTTTCCAGGTCGTATTTAAGGTTCGTATATTTGCATAAAAACATCTCATTAGCTCAAACCACTCATTATTAGTAATTTTCTTCCTTTAGTTTTTTAATAACTAAACCCTCATTGAGGTTTTACAAATAGCAAATATTTATAGCTTGTAGAAAGGATTTTCTCTGTGAGCCTGGGTGCTTTGTTTCTACGAGCAGCAAGAAAATTACAGCACTTCAAAATTTTGATCACATAATACAAAAAGAAGGTGTCTTTTTCTTCAATTGAAATTTAAATAGACTGTGCTAACTATAGGCCAGAGGCAATATTTAATGGTAAAGTTGCAGTGTATTAGAAGCTTGTACAAATATGAATAACAATATAATATATAACGAAGAATAACTGAGAAATTCCCCACCCCCACTGGCATCACAAAAGCCACAAAATTTTTGCACTAAGTAGCAGTGTTTTCAGTGATGTCCTTGCCTAAAAAATAGATATGTAAAACTAAGTGAAAATAGTATGTGTAAATTACTATTTATTTGACAATAAGATAACCAATTTGATACCTATCATTGTTATACGAAGAATTGAAAATAACCATGTGCTTCTCAGCACATGAAGTTGCAGAGTTATAGGAGTATGAAATGAATTTTACCAATCAAGATTAACTATAAACATGTACATCTGTAAATATGCAGTTTGCTTCATCTTCTTGTGTATGGAAGAATTGAAATACAAATTTGGAAGACTTTCCAGGTAGAGGTACTGGGGGAACAGTCTTCACTGGTGTAAGTATTCCATATTTTGCACTGATCTCTGTAACAGACTTCATACCCTGCTCTGGAACTAGTTAACATTGAAAGAATAGTTTTAAAATAATATCATCAGGCCAAAATGCATAAATGTAGGTCACACCATCATGCTAAGCTCCAGAAAATGTAATTAGCACGTATAATCTTTTCTTCTTTTCCCCTTTTCTTTTTTTTCCCTCTTGCATCCTTGACCTCTGTGTGTCTTTATAGAAACTCTAATAGCATTAACATTATGCTACGATTAAAAAGCTAGACAGCACAACAATGCTGCTTGACAAGATATTTTTACAATCCTTTTTGATGTCATTCTGTTGGGATTGAATGTCCTTTGAACTCTTGCAAATTAAGTGGATGTTCAGTGGATGTATTCTCATATGGTATCTCTTTGTGTTATCTGTTAGGTCTCTTCTGCTGTTTGGAATGAAGGATTGGTTTCCATTTATCCTAGCACCTATAATTTTGTTAAACAGTAATTATTCATGCATAACATAGATTTCAGAATTAGGTTTAAAAACTGGATTTACTATTGTGTTTCAATATGTTAAATGTATGCTTTAAACAAATTGTATAAATTCTATGCAAGCTAAGCTGATAAAAATGCATGAGATTTTGTTTCCTGAACTATTTTTATCAGCTAACTTCAGAGTTTAACCATAAATATGTACCCAGTAATTATTATTACCAGTAATGTAATATCATTACTGGTTGTATCATGGTGTATGTCCTAGTGCTGTTGTGCAGGTGAAACAACAGAAAAGGAGTAGAGACTGAAAAGCTCTCTGTAAATTAAAAGCATGTTGTCTAGAAAAAGCATCAAAGGTTTTAATGGCATATAAAGAAGGCCATTATCATAGCATAAATTTTCCTTTCTGTAACCAAGTAGTGCAGATGCAAAGTGTAAGTTTTGTATTTTCAGTAGGAAAGAAAATCTAATTAATTTTCCTTAAATCTCTCTGTATTTTTAAGTATGGTAAGACTTGTGCAGCAGCACAAGACCCCTTTCCTCTGAAAGAACCAAAGCAAAAAACCACAAGCATGTGACTGTTTATTATCTAGAGTTGCAACAGAACCACCTTTGCATGAGGGAAAAACCAGGAAGGAATAAAGATGGAATTCCTTAGGAATGTCACAGGGAGAGATGTCGTGGAGTGCTTTGACACTAACAGGTTCCAACAAGTCAAGAAGCATCAACTAGGATTAAAGTAGATAATAAAGGAACCAAGCAAAAACCAGTGGCACTTAGATTTATGAACCAAGAAAAGGAGGCCTGCAGTTAAGTTGAAAGTAGATTTCTTTGCTTAAGAAAAAGATGGAGGGATTGAAACAGGAGCTGAAATTGCTGATAGAAAGTAGTAAACTCAAGCTAAATTCTCATGACTGTACTGTTTCAGTTTGCCTTGCGGTGAGAGACATGACAAGTCCAGATAACAGAGAGGATAGCTGTGAAAAAGAATGAAGAAAAATGGGAGAATGTGGAAACTAAAAGCAGTATAACAAACAGAAGGGAATCAGAGGGAGACATTTAATTATACACCTGCAATAGGTATTTAGCTGTTGAGAAGGATACGAAATGGATTTAGACAGTGATTAAATAATGCAGAATACTAGAATGTAGCAGTTCTTAGGAAAATGCACTATTTCTCTGATGATACAGTTTTCATTATGCATGAAAGTTGTCTCTTAACAGAATGTGATTAACCATCCAGAAATTAGGATTTATATTGCCTTCCCTTGGTCCAGGTTTTTGCACCTGCATTAGGGTAAGGTTTTCAACTGGAAACTTCAAACTTTGCTTTTTTCCTTCCCTGAACAAGCTTATTATTTGTACAAAAAATAGAAATTTTAATTTCTTCTCAATGTTGTATGTGGTGTCTTGTGCTTTTCCAATGCACAATTCGCCTCCTGCATCGAAGAACTCCTAACTCAGACTTGCTCCAACAGTCATCAGTTTAAGTGCATCTCAAACTTTACAGGCTTAATTTGTCAGGTGAAAGGTTATTATTTCCATTGTACAAATGGCCTAAAGAATCATTTTCTCAGGCACATTTCCACTTCCAGAGACCTGAATAAAGATTAAGTTCAAGCATGTTGACTTGATTTCAATCTCTGAAAGAGCAGTTTGTAATGGGCGCAGGTTATTTTTTTTGCCCATTTCCTCTTGTATTGTGCCTTCTGTTTCACCTGCTCCAAGTAATCTCTCCTCTGTTTTTTTCCCTATTTTAATACTACCTCTTTACTCCAGTCTCATTTGCTTTAGAGAATCTGTCCAGTTCAGCATTTCTCAAGCTTCAGATCTCACTTAAAATCTCATTCCTCTCTTAAGTTTTCTCTTAATCTAGTTTCACCACTGAAGCAACCCATTGCCCTCCCAGGCCTCATGAGGACCACTGGATATCCTGTGTTCCCTTCCTTGGGTTGCTCCTTGGACTGGGGTGTGAGATAAAGCACTGCACATCTTACCCAGGCATTCAAGGCAAATGATCTGTAATGAGAAGACTACAAGGCAGTGTGCAAAGTTCCTTGAGAAGTGAAAACCAGACTTCCTATTTACGTCATAGTTAAGGAGCACCGCACTCAAGGCCAGATCCATAAAGGTGTGCAAAAAGAAGCGAGGCAGCTAAAGCAGCATCTGGTATGTAGGCGTTCACAGTGGTCATGTATGCCCCGCTAGCAGAAGGCAGATGCCCAGATGTGGCATCTTGACCCAGTGGAGGTCAAGTCTCGAGGCATGTCCTATCCTGGCTGTTGAAGCCATTTCTAGTGCTGTACGATCCCTCCCTGAAGGTGGATGTTTTCATGCAGGTCACATGCATTTCCTACATTTCATGTAGGAAATGTCTCAGGCTGAGGCCAAGAGTGATGGCAGCAGCCTTACCTGTGACAGGCAAACACTGATAGTTGTGTCAGTGCAAGTGAGGAACTGCAATCAATAACTACTCATAGTTATTTGGCAAGAGCAACAGACAACTGGCGACAAATAGAGAAAAATAAATATAGTGTTTAAGGAGCTATTCTAGAAGCTATTAATCAGTAATATAACAACATTTTCTGTAATAAAAACTAAGGGAGAAGCACAGTTTCATGTGTTTGGGAACAATAATGTGGATTAGCAAAGATAATGTCTCAGATGTTTGTTTACACAATTGCAAAATTAGTGTATGAAAGCAATATGAAAAGTTATAAGTACATAATCAAATACAACTACTATACTTTGTTCCAGCATAATTTGGCTGTAAAGTCTATCTAAACTGCTCCCAGTAAGTTACTGGACAATGAAAATCTAGTAATTGCATAGAGCCAGAGCAGCCTTGTGTGTCTTTCTTGCCAATTTCATCTCAATTTAGCAAGGGAACTGTGTTTTAGTGAAAAGTTGGTACTTCTGAATAGCTCTGATCACAGGCTCTGCTTTCTTGACAAAGTATGTTCTGAATGGAAATTGTAAACCACATAGTCAGGTTATACACAGATTGCAAAATGTATATACATATGAACAAACCAAAGGGGCTAATAGTTGGTATCCAGTATAGCATGGCATACCCAGTTATAGAAGGATTTCTGTATATTATATACAGACGTAGTTTCTGTACACATATAGGTATCTCCAATATTTTCACTGCAGAAATGGGACAATGCCTAATTAAGTGAAATACTAATCCAGGAAGCAGTGACATGATCTAGTGACTTTTCCAGTTTGCTGCAGGACCTACAGCTTCCCATCTCCTATTTCTCAGAATAAAGTTTTAACATTGTTTTTTAACATTGTATTTAACATTGTATTTTGATGTTAGACATGAATGATGTTGAAGTTCCTCCAGCCTTCCTTCTGAAACTCAGAAAAGGGTGCAACATTGAAGAGCCAAAAAAATGCCTGTCAGGATGAAGAGGAAAAACAGATCACACCCAAACCGTGAAAGGTGTACAGTATTTTATAGTGTATCAAAGTGCATAGTGAATCTTTGCAAAGATTCAGAGTGCAAAGAGGTAATTTACCTAATACTCATTTTTATACTCTTCCTTCACTGTGATGATACATTTTAGGTACACTCAGTTGATTTCACTCAAATTCTTACCCGAACAATGAAAACAGTGTATCAATAAAAGAAAAAAATGTCTTAATTAGTTACACAAAAAAAAAAAAAAAACCCAAACAACAAATTCCTTATTATCTTGAGCCAGAACAAAATAACATGCTTACAGGGGAAAAAAAAAAAAAAAAAAAAAAAAAAGAAAAAAAAAAAAAAGGAAAAAAAAAGAGGAAAGAAACCTTAATTCAATATACCTAATGCTCAAAAAAAGGTAAAAACAAATATATTGAGAAGTAATTTTAAGAGCTGGAGAATATCAAAAGGGAAAAAAAAACCAAGAAAAAAGTATAGTGAGAAGCTTTTTAAAAAAAGTATCATAATTATAAATTGTAATTTAGAGTATAATACAACAGTTCTGAAAGACTGAATGAGAACAAAAATGAGAATAAAAGCAGCAGAGTGGTGGGAAAGAGTCAGTGATCACATTAAATGCCACAGTGAGAATTTCAAAATGAGAGCACAGACGAATCATAAGTCTGAAGTGAACAAAAGAAAGGCGAGAGATGTCAATGAAAGCAAGGCTAAAATTACATTGCCTGTGAGGTTTTGGGCATACTGATACTGCTTAAGAGAACAGCTTTGAAGACCACCGTATTCAAAAGCCAAGACTGATAATACCTAATGCATTCAATGGTTATATTAAAATCTGCAGTGAATATTCTGTATGTTGTGCAAGAAAAGTATGTGAAATACCATTTTATACTTTTCTCTATATCTTCAGGAAATCAAAGATAATTTGTAGTGAAAGCAATTTGTACAACCATAGATTTTAAAGTAAAAAAAAAAAAAAAAAAAAAAGTAATTTTAAACTCACAACCNGAAGTTAGTTTATACTCTCAGACCACCTGTGCAACTCAAGCTGCAAAATGGCACACCCTCATCCCTGTGTTTAGTACTATAACTCATAAGTGCATCACGTAGCCTGGCAGGATTGAATTTCCAGACTGCTGGAATATTGCAATAGTAAATACTTTAAACAATTATTTAGTACTTCTCTAATAAGATATGTTATTGCATGTAGAGCCTTAAATAAAGGTACTTACCAGTTAGACTATAAACTGTTTGATAAAAAACAAGCTCTATAAAAGCTTTTGAGAGAAGTAAATGGAGGATGATGCCTTAAGTCAGTTTGCTTTATAGATATCTGATTTATTAGAAGATGTTCTAGTACAGACTGTTTTTAGTTATCACTGGTCATGGAGAGATCAACTCTCCTCACCAGGAGCACGGTTCAGATACAATGAAAATGGTAGATTGACGAAAAAAAAATTTTTTTTTTTTTTTTGCAAATACAGTGAAAACTTCAGGGTGTAACACTTAAGTAATGCAATGGATCTGTACCGACTTGGAGGATTTTACATAATTCTGGGGAGTCCAAGATCAACAATATGGAGGTGTTTTAAATTCTAAGTCAGGATTCAATTAAATGGAGTCCAAAACAAAGATATCTCACTGACACTATTCAGTTAAATCTTCAGAGTTGAAATTTTGCCTAAACTGAGCTCTTATTTTTCTTGCTGGCTGAAAGCATTGCAAAAGGCACCTAAAAGATTGTATACTTTGCGGGAGCACGTAGCTGATTAATTATCATAATGAAAAACAATTAATGCAGCAAGTCAAAACAATAGGTAAGCAGTACTAATTTTCCCATGAATCAGCCATGTAATCAAAAGCTTTGTAAGCTCTTTACAGAATATAATAATGATAAAAACTGAATTTACATAACTTTAAAACACTATCACTCTCTATGTAAAAAAATGTAAGCCGAAGTTGGACTCCTAGCATCAGGAAGCAATCAGATTTGTTCAGCACTCAGGTGCTAAAGATCTATTGCTGTTAAAGTGTAACTGAAACATAAATATATGTATAATATAAATCCTTAATGTCATTCAAAATACGAATGTGGCATTGAGTCTCATCTAGCAAGATTTTTGACTGACAGCTGAAGCTGGAGTTACCAATCTGAAACAAAAGAAGAAGGAGAAGAAAGAAAATCTAGATTGATGGAGCAATCTTGCTCCTATTCAAGTCAATGAAACACTCTCATTCAAGCATGATCAGGCTCCTTTTGTGCTATATACTAAGTACATAGGACTCTCCATCTTTGTCCAAGGGGGCTCAACTGAGAACCGGGTGAAATTTAAAATTTCTCTTAATCTTTAGATTTAAGTTGGTCATCAAAATAGTTATTATGATTGTGTTTATATTATCAGTACAATGGATTTTAGCATCCATTAACTGTCTACACTCTGAGGATCTTTTTCCTGAAGATTTCCAAAATTGCAACCTGAATGGCATTTTCTTGTATTTGAAGTCTTTCCCTATTTATTTTACAGACATGTTTATTGCTTACTACTACTTATTCTGAAATAGTTAAACTATTTTTTTTATTCAAATATTTCCTAGGGTCCATGTGATAATTTTTTTCTAATCAAGCTTGATTTAATGATTATGGTAACGTCTCCATATATCTGTCCCATACAAAACTAGCTCTAAGCAGGTGTACATTCTTACAAAATGTCTTATTTTATAAATAAAAGATTGATTGTTGTCTTGGTGGACAGGAAGTTGACCATGAGCCAGCAATGTGCTCTTGTGGTCAACAAGTCCAATGATCTCTTGGGGTATGTTGAAAAGAACATGGTCAGCAGGTCGAGAGGTCATCCTCCCCCCTCTTCTCTACCCTGATACAACATCTGGAGTACTATGTCCAATTCTGGGCTCCCAGGTTCAAGAAAGACAAGGAACCACAGGAGAGAGCCCAGCACAGGGTTACAAAGGTGATCAAGGGAATAGGGCATCTCTTTTATGAGGAAAGGCTTAGAAACATAGGTCTTTTTATCCTGGAGAAGACAGAAGGGATCTTACCAATGCTTATAAATATCTAAACGATGGATTCGAGAGGATGAGGTCAAACTCTCCTCAGTGGTGCCTGGTGACAGTACAAGGGGCAATGGACACAAGCCGGAACACAGGAAATTCCATCTCAGTCTGAGGTAAAAGTTCCTAACTTTGAGGATAAAAAATCACTTTGAGGAAACAGGCTGCCCAGAGAGGTTGTAGAGTCTTCTTCTCTGAAGACATTCAAAACCCACCTGGATGCATTCCTGTCCAGCCTGCTCTAGGTGAACCTGCTTTGGCGGGGAGGGTTGGACTAGATGATCTCCAAAGATCCTCTCCAACCCCTCCCATGCTGTGATTCTGTGATTCTATGATTTAGCTGGATGCAAATACGTAGGTAAGGATGAAAAGAAAAATGCAGGTTGGTTAAAATTACCTATATTTGAAACTGGGGTATGAGAAAGTTTTCTCTTTTCTGCATTTTAATACTAGGGGAAAAAAATGCAGTTCATCTTCCTCTCTTAAAAAGTCATTAATAACCTTCCTGATAAACATTAAGAGTCTCTTCAGTGTTTTTTGCAATGCTTCCAGTTCTGCTTTGGTGTCCTGGTTTGTGCATACACAGAACAGTGTGAGTTTCTACATCTAGCCATTTCAACTAACCAGAACTAAAAATAGAAAGCACTACATGCCCTGGTTAATCTGACCTAGTCAATATGCTCAGAGTACAATTAAAATAATTTCTTTTTAAGATGTATTTGATATGTTTCTGTTATTTTAACAGAAAAGCTCAATAGAGGATTTAGTTCAAGGTTAATCCCCAACTTCACAGGAAGTTTCTCAGTCTTATTCCTGCCACCTCGACAATCATCATAACTTGCCATAACAAATCAGAGCCTTTGCATAAAGGGTTAGGACCAGGCAGCTGTATGCAGCAGGTAGTTCCAAACTTGCAAATAAAACATTGAGTTATATCAGTTCTTCACTCTTCAAGGTCTTAGTCTTTAAAATAATGAAATAGTGCTGCAGGAAGATAAAGCTGTCCTCTTGGCCTAGCGTTTAACTCTCCTTTTTTCCCCCCTCTTGTTATTTTTTACCACCAAATGGTTTCATAACACTTATTCAGCTGCATTACAACTGCAACAGGAAGAGGTGCAGAGTTGAAGTGTTACAGTTGTGCCCTCCTATCTTACCCCGCATATTGGCAGAAAACAAAGGAGATTTGGGTCTAGCTAATCTGAGGACCTGGAACGTAAATCACTTCTCAATGAACTAATAAATGTATTACCACATAAACTATGATGACTGAGGTCGGATGGTAACTGTACAAAGGAAATGTGTTTACTTGCATTCATAAATTAGATACCTAAGCTATTGAGAGGAATGTGTTTTAGGAATGTGTTTGGTAGCCATGTTGACTTTTATGAAATTAAATTTTGTATTTGTTATTATAATTTTGTAATAATTTGTAATATGTTATACGTTGTTATTATAATTGTATTTGTTATTCTCTTCTCCTTCATACTTCAACAAGTATGAAAGTCCAGCTTTGATATTTGTACTTTCGTTATCAGGGCACTAAGATTTGTATTTCTCTGATTGCGTGCCACGTGCACTGCCTCCATACATGCAGCAGACCTACTCTATATTAACTTTAGAACGGACGCCTGCCTACTCAAGGAGTTATATGTAATCTGAGGCTAGGAGTAATGATGGTTAGGTTCACAGATGAGCAAAAAAAGCTGAATTTTCACTGTCCAGCACCCTGAACTGTTGTGAGATTTTTCAAATCTATATGACACTGGAAGTCTTCTAACTGGAGTTTCAGGAATGTTGAGCAAAGAAAGCGGTCATTTACTTCTAATCAATGTGCAACATGGGCTTCTCCCACAACTTGGTTCCATGAATAAATACAGGGACCTCAAACATTATCATTTTAAAAGTAGATCATTATCTGCATGCACTGAAGTTAGGAAGAATTTGCATTTTACTGCAACTTTGTCACTGATATGCTGTAAGATCTTACAAATAACAGACATTCCAGAACTAAAAGTGGAGTTCTCTTTCAAATCTAGTTTGGAAACAGAACTATGGATCTTCTGAGTAGCTGACAAGTGGTCTTCAGACCTCTTTTTAATAATTTAATTGATTTCAAGTGCATAAAAATTCATAACATTAAATTACTGAAGTTAAATTAATAACATTTATAAATTTAAATTAATTAAATGCATTTAATATAGAAATCCAGGTCATGCTATTTTAACTATATTTATTTTCATACTTTGAGATTGATTCTTAGCTGGTATAAAACAGCATACTGATTTAACCAATGTACCATCTTAGACTTTGTCTAACACATTTTGCTAGACAAATGTTGTGAAGACTGGAGCACAAGGCAGTGAGTGTTTCTCATGCACACATAGTAGAGTTAAGAATTTCCTTTCAGGCAGGATACAGGCTTTCTTCTAAACAAGACAACGCTTGCAATGTGTAAAAAAGTTGGAGTATAAAAACATTAAGTGCTTTGAAATATTAAAAACATTAAGCACTTTGACCTTACAACAGGCTCAATTTTCCGAAGGTTTATTTCAAGTAAATATATTTGCTTAATTGTAAATTAACAGTAATCAGATTTAAGAAAGTCTTAATCTTCAGATTATATATTTCCAGGCACCCTTTACTGAAAAAGACATTTCAACAGATTTGTAAATTTTATCATTTAGTTAAAATCTATTTTAGGTTAAAGGAACTCGAATACTTCAGGAATATTTCAAGTGATTAGGTTGTCGTAAGGAAAGTATTAATAACTATTGTTTATAAGTGTTATCACTACAGTCAAAGACAATTCAGCAGCTCAGGTCACTCAAGCAATCCTGGAGGGATTAAAGGCAGCTCAGTCAGCCTGGCAGCCCCAGTAATCTGCCTCCTTTTACAGATGCTGTGTGGTTGTGCACAAGCAGGGACATGCAGCACACAGACTGGCTTTGCTGCAGCACTTTTGGCTGCACACTCTGAGGTGGATAAATGCACAGGGTGGCTGGAGCTTTTCCTAAGGAAGCCTGTGCCAGTCAGTGTCAGGTCCATGTCTTTACTTCATCATGAGAAAGCACTACCCTCAACAAAAACCTCTCTCCATTTCTTTCTCACATTTCCTTTAGCTAAGAAGAAAGTTATGTCTGGAGAAGATGGAGGAAGATATTCAGTTTAAGCACCAAAGAAGCACCAAATTGCCTGCCTGATTTTTTCCTTCCTATTTGTGAAAGACATGCAGTACTGGAACAAAATTCTTTACCCTCTTTGTAGTCCCGGGGGCTACAGCAGACTTTTCAAATAGGTTTTTACTACTGATTGACATTGCTTATTCTGTCTTTAAAAATTTTGTCTTTTAACGACAACTGGTTAAAAATATTCACTTTTATATGTAAAGAAAGTAGAGGACCATAATCTCTTTTAAAAATGTGTGCTCAATACTCTTTTTATCAGCTCAGTCAGTGCTGGTTTAATTCCAAAAAATTAAATAGAAATTAGAACTTTACTGAAGTTCTTTGTACCCAAAGCATCATACAGTAAAAAATATTTGTTTTTAACTGAGTGTATAGCAGGGGTTGGTGCTGGTACTGGCTTTGTTTAACATTTTTGTAGTTAACGGGGCAGTGGGATCCAGTGCACCCTGAGCAAGTTTTCCAACACCACCAAGCTGAGCGGTGCTGCAGGGGAGAGATGCCATCCAGAGGAACCTGAACAGGTTGAGAGGTTGGACTGTGCAAACCACAAGAAGTTCAACAAAGCCAAGTGCAAGGGCCTGTACCTGGGTCACAGCAATCCCAGACACAAATACAGGCTGGGCAGAGAATGGATTGAGAGTAAGCATGAGGAGAAGGACTAGGGGTGTTGGTGGATAAGAAGCTTGACGTGAGCTGGCAACGCATGCTGGAAGCCCAGGAAGCCTACCACATTCTGGGCTGCATCAAAAGAAATGTGTCCAGCAGATTGAAGGAGATGATTCTCCTCCTCTACTCCACTCTTGTAAGACTCTCATCTGGAGTACTGCATCCACCTCTGGAGCCCCCAACAAAAGAAGGGCATGGATCTGTTGGAGAGAGTCAAGAGAAGGCCACAAAGATGATCAAGGGGCCGGAACACCTCTTTTATGGAGACAGGTTGTGAGAGTTGGGATTGTTCAGCCTGGAAAAGATAAAGCTCCAGGGAGACCTTATAGTGGCCTTCCAGTACCTAAACAGGGCCTACAGGAGCGTTGGAAAGGAACTCTTAGTCGGGGAGTGTAACAACAGGATGAGGGATACTGTTTTTAAACTGAAATTCTTTACTGTGAGGGCAGTGAGGCATTGGAACAGGTTGCCCAGAGAGGCTGTGTCTGCCCCATCTCTGGAAGTGTTCAAGGCAGTTCGGATGGGACTGTGAGCAACCTGGACTACTGGAAGGTGTCTCTACCCTTGGCAGGGTGGTTGGTACTTGATGATCTTTAAGATACCTTCCAGCCTAAATCATTCTATCCCAGGATTTATCTTTGAACTCTCCAAATAATCTCCACAGAACCCAGGAGATCCTCTTTGGTAAGATTTCATTGTCATTTACAGTCCTTTATCCACCACAATTCTTGTCTTTATCCCTCTATTCTCTAGCTGAAGTAGTAATTTCCCATGTGGAACCATATCAAATACTTCAGTAAATCTATTTCCCTTGCATAGAAAAAAATCATTATCCAAAAAAAGGTTGTCTGATGAGTCCAGCATAATCTGCCTTTAGCAAATCTGTGTTGCATTTTCTACTACTATATCTCAATATCTTTTTATTCAACTCTTTAAAGGCTAAAGCCTAGCATACTACTGAGATCAGACTAGTCTCCTCTCACCTTTCTCTGCTGCCCCTGCTCCTTTACACCAAGTCTTACATTTGCTATCCTGTAATCTTATGGCACTACCACTGACTTGATAGTTTTCTTTAAAATAGTTACCTCTCCACATTCAGGTCTCTGAGCTCAGTGTAGCTGATGACTTGACTAATGAGTTCCCTCAATATCTTAAGGTTTGCCCTTTTCAAACCTAACCTATTATTAGAAACCTACTATAATTTAATTTAAACTGAATTAGTTCTCAATCACCCAATCCAACATTACGTGTACTTTCAACCTTTTTTATAGCAACTTTCTTTAGACATGTTTTCATATGAAGTAGCATCACCTTTTCCTGGTTCAAGGTCTAATGGATACTCTAAAGAGACTAATAAAAGTGAAACCCAGAAAGTCTTCATAACATTGCTGTAGTGAGCATGCTACCTGTTTAAGCCCACAGAGACTTTAAAACAAGAATTGAAAATGACTGGAACAACACTGCAGGTGTCCCGCTTAGGGCTGAAATAATGTCAGAGTGAAAGGACTGTGATGTTGGAATAAGCAGACAGTCAATGAAGACTTTTTCTTGTGATATAACAGAAAGAGGGAAAATGCACTTAAGTCTGGAAGTGAAAGAGAAAGGACAAGAGAAAATTTGATAAAATTATTTTTCCAGATTTTTATGTGTTCTATGACTAGGCAGAGATATCATACTAGTTGTATGATATATATATGTATGTGTATATATATGGGAAGTGAGAGTATATATATGTATATATGGGGAATGAGAGCTAGTGAGAGAGAGATTATACTAACTCTTTCCTTCAGTCATCCAGTTAAATCTACTCCATCATGGCAGTTCTGGACTGACTTTGTCAAATAGAAACCTGTTTCTCCAGAATACTCCTTCAAACTCCTGCTTGGGACTTCCTGACCTAGAAGCAGAGTTTTGGATTCAATATCTCACAATGGATTTAACTTCCTTGGATTTCTCCAGTCAGTTTTTCAATCTGTGTACATTGATAGCATGTACAGCCTTCTGGTGCAAGCTATTCTACAGCTCAACTATGTTGCCAGAAGAAGTATTCTTTTCTGTGAATACACATTGTCACAGTTGCATTTGGCACCTGTATTTAATACCTACAAGGGTCTTGTTTGAGAAGCTACAGTGAGCAGCCTTAATTCTTGCTGTCTTCACAGCACCACTCATAAATTTTTAGACGATTTTATCACTTTTTAGTTATCCTTTTTCTATCATGAAAATATCTCAACATCCCATCTTGCTATTTTCTGCTACAGAAATTATTCCACGTTCTTGAGTTTTAGTAAATTTGTACTAAAAAAAAAGTATGTGAAGAAGATAAATAAAAGACACATTCTTCTAGAGCCATGAAACATAATAGACAATCTTTGTTCTTTTCTCAATAAGCAAACTGATGTTTGAAGAACCCAATTGTGAATGGTATTTTTTGTTGCATCATGTGCCCTTATTACTGTTATCTAGGTCAGTGTGAAAATCCAGCTCAAGCAGGAGCCATGACAAATCAGCTGTCTTTCTGAAAGATGTAAACAGAGATGGCTTGCAGGTGCAGTGCCTCTGTGCAAAAGAACAGAGTCACAGTAGCCATTAAACACCACTGCTTCATCTTCAGCACCCACCTAAGATTAGAGCTGTTCCGGCTCACCAAAGCCAACATAATCAAACCATTCTTTACCAGGCTCATCTGTTTTCAGCCTCAGATTTGTACCTCAGCAGCACACAATAATCACCAATGACATCAGGTAACTTAATACACTGCCATTATTACCCAAAGTGTTTTCCTACCTGTGTCCTTTAGAATTGTTGTAGTATTTTCATCCCAAACTATTCCTTTTCCTTTGATGAAAACATTTCCACCACAGTAAAATGACTCAGGAGAGTATGAGCCCCCAGGAGAAGACCTGTGTGAAGACCTGTGTAGCATTACATGAAAAATTCTCAGCATATGCTTTTTACTGAGCCAGAGCTAAAGTGAATGAAGAGTCAAATGGCCGCAAGCGTCTTGTTCCACGTATCTGTGAGATCAGACCCTAGAGGTTGTACACACACAGGATTCTGCATTTAAATCAAAAACATTTACAAGACAATTTTTCCTAGCCCCAGCATTGTGGCTTAGATTAGAATTTGAGATAGCAAGTGTATAAAATTTAACACATACATTTGAATAACAATATTAACGCATAAAAAGGAGAAATAAGTACATTTTATTGGCAAAGGAAAAAGAACAGGTGATGTATATTTGGAAGGTTACCCTGTTCTGCAGTACTGCCATGCATAAAAAAGAGAAGGTGGCATATGAAGGACTTTGCTCACAGTAGCAGGGCAATTCCTAGACTGATGGAAAGGAGCTAATTTCAAGTGCTAAACTTAGCAGGAATGATTTGTTACCTTTCAGTATAAAACATTCATTTGTTAACTATGAGCAATAATCAGCTCAAAGTACAATTAGTACAATAACTTCCAGTAATTTTGGTCAGTTAAGCCCACATTTTGCTCATAACATTTAATAAAATATTAAAAAGTGTGACTACTTTTATATCATCATCTTTAAAAACCACACTAAGTTATTTTAATCAATATACTTGTTTTAAGTAAAAGCCATTTAATCTTCTGACTTATACATTAACCTTCCATTAAGTAATAGTGAAGAAGTTAAATGCACCTTAGTCAATAATGCTAATGCAGGAACTGTTGTATTACCTATGGAGAAATGCGTATTCATATTATGTTAAAGTGGCTATCCTTAACGATTAGCTATTATATGTCAGGAAACTGATCATAAATTTGAAATATTCTGTAAGAAAATGAATTATAATGTTGAAACTGAGTTCTCTGTACTGTAATAATTCTGAAATGAGGTCATCTACTTCTCCTGGTCACTGCTTTTTAAGGCAATGATATTGAAGTGATGAAGATACCCTTGATGATACTTTAACCCACCTAGTGGTTTCACATCTTGGTGGGTAATAAATGAGCCTGGTAATTGAACTATACTAAACCAAAATATATGAATCTACCTGCAGGTACATGGTGAAGTTGTTTAGCATAAATTCTCATAGCTCTGTCTCTATCTAGACATGCCTAAATCATAAAATTGTAGAATAGTTTGGGCTGGATAGGTTGGTAAAGGTCACCTAGCCCAATGCCCCTGCAATAAGAAGTGACATCGTCAACTAGATCATAGAATCATAGAATCATAGAATCCTCCAGGCCGGAAGGGACCTCCAAAAGTCATCTAGTCGGACCTCCCCGCAGTCACAGGGACACCCCCAACTAGACCAGGTTGCCCAGGGCCTCGTCCAGCTTTTCCTTGAATATCTCCAGGGAAGGGGCCTCAACCACCTCCCTGGGCAACCTGTTCCAGTGTTCCACCACCCTCAGAGTAAATAAATTTTTTCTAACATTCAATTTAAATCTACCCTTCTCCAACTTAAGTCCATTGCCCCTCGTCCTATCGCAGCAGGCCTTTGTGAACAGACCCTCCCCAGCCTTTCTGCAGGCCCTTTTTAGGCACTGAAAGGCTGCAATTAGGTCTCCCGGGAGCCTCCTCTTCTCCAGGCTGAACAGCCCCAGTTCCCTCAGCCTATTTTCATAGCAGAGGTGCTCCAGTCCTTTGATCATCTTTGTGGCCCTCCTCTGGACCCTCTCCAACAGGTCCACATCCTTCCTATATTGAGGGCTCCAGACCTGCACACAGTTCAGGTTGCTCAGAGACCCATCCAACCTGACCTTGACTGTTTCCAGGCATGGGACATCTACCATCCCTTTGGGCAACCTGTTCAAGTGCTTCATCATCCTTATTGTAAAAAATTTCTTCCTAGTATCTAGTCTGAAACATACCACTTAAATGAATGATTTTTCTGCTTTTTGTTTCACTAGAACAGACTTTCTTCTAAACAAGCTTGTTGTCCAAGATACATTTTTTACAGTAACCTAACATGCTGTTTCTACTGTGGGATACTCCCTTTCCCCTTGCTTTTGGCTGCACACTCTTGCTGCTTTTCTTCAGTCAGGTGTGGTATCTGTCTGGATATTAAATGATTTGATTCAGGTAATTGATCCAACAGAAAACATATCTTTTTTAAAAAGAATAATTTTCTACTGTGTTGGCCATCAAAATCCACTTGTTCTCTAGTTGTATGATGGCTAAGGCCAACACGAGGGAAGATATCATGTGGATAGGGAAGAAAACTGAAAATAAAGACTATCTTTAGATAGTTTGTTGTGATGCAAAGTGGTACCTAAGTAATACACAGTGCAGATGATCATGAAAGAGACAGGAAGAATTTGTTCATGTGCCCAGGCAAGTAAGTACAAAAAACATGTAATACAGATTGTAACTTTCAAAACAAAAAGGAAAAAAAAAGTGGGGGGAGGACGGGGTAGAAAAAGATATGATGTACACTTACAAATAAGAAGAATCTTGCCTGTCTTTTGGGGATGAGCATGCGCAATTTTCAGGATAACATGATAACACATTTTTTAAATTGTTGATTTCCTCTCCCTCTGCGGTACAGTGCTGCTTTTTCTCACCCTTTTCTGATCTTTGTTTCAACACCGGAAATTATTATTCTGCTCACATTTGCCTCTGCTTGTCCTTGTTATATCATGTGAGTGGCTTTGGCTGACCTTACAAAATTATGTCCCCAGGTCCTTAAAGGTACATCTGGTGTCCTAAGGATGAAGTACATTTTAAAAAAGCCAAGATCTGAAAGGAAGAATTCAATTTGTTGTTATGTAGTTAAGTTACAAGATTGGCAGTCAGATTGGCATTCATATTGCAATATAATAATTCATATAATAACACTAAGATGTCTCTCTCTTGAATTCTAAATAAAACATCTTTTATATATATTTCAGAATTTTGGGGGCATTTTTTTTCTTTTCCATAAAACCACCCCATTTTTTGTCTTGGTACATTCACATTTTTACTTTTCACTAGAAAGAGATTTAAATGGTGATATGGGACACTCATGCAATGGATTAAAGACCCAAAGTACCTCCATGTTCCAGTACCAGTATTTTCACTAAATAGACAACTGGAGAACTATTCTCATATCATCTCTACCCAAATATCTAGTATTTCCTTTTGTCTGAGAGTTTATATCATTTGAAAAGTCTGGTATGGGCAATGCTGAATTATATACTCAAAGATGCCTTTACTTCCAATGGCCACTAGTCAACAGCAACTGAATGTTGCTTGAAAACATCATTACTTTCTTTTAAAATATAAAACTTGCTTCTAAGGTAACCTTCTAAAGGTACCAGCTAGGCATTTGGTTACTGAGACAGTACTATAAAATACTTTCAAACTCAGTATTAATTACAAACACACCATTATTTACTCCAGCTCTCCTATGGTCAAGTTTCTATCTTCTGATTTATAGTCTTTTCTGATGACTCCTAGTCTAATGAAGTTTCTAACTCTTAATCTTCTAGAAAACCACATTTAAATTAAATACCCTAATTCAGAGGTTTCAGACTTAGGGCACCCATTCCATCTTCTCCCTTCTTAATTTCCCCATGGGCATTCTTCACAGTCCTTTTATAAGACCCTCAGTTTATTTCTTTCACTTTTTGTTTCCGAGTTCTCTTTATACATCTGAGTTCATAAAACTCTTCTGTGTCCTCTTGTTCAGAAACTCTTTCTCCCACAGATTTTTCTTCAGAATCTGGCACTCTCTGTTCCACCGTCGTGATATGTGATGATGATGCATCAGTGAATGATACCACTGTGTGTGCCTTTTTCCTTCCTTTTAGAATGTTCATTTTCCGCATCATGAGGTCTCCTACTGCTGACTTACATTGAGTATGGTTTTATTTAACACAGGAACATATCCACCTCATAGCTGCAGGCAACTTCTTGATAACAGCTTTGGTCAGCAAAGTCCATCTAATACACATCTGTCTCTCCTACCACCACAACACGTTGCAAAGCATTTCCTAGCAACCAATAATAAGTGTTATAAAAGCCAAAAGCCACCATTCACAATGTATGAGAAGAAAAGTTGAGAACATTTAAGGGAACTGATAATGTCTCATATCCCTTCAATAGAGGGAAATATGCTATATTAAATGCATATTTGATCCTATCTTGTACCACTTGAGGCACAAAACACAGTCAAGTGAACCATATGGTTTTATTCTATGATTCTGAACTAGGAAGAACTCAGTCCTGGGAATATGATTTAATCCTGAACCTAGAACGTGAATTTATCAGATTGGAAGATTTTCTTTATCAGCATCCACTTCCCATTAACTGTCTCCCCTGATGCTCCCAAATTTCTCATATTTACTAGCAATCTTTCTTCTTTACTCTCCCCTAAAACCCAAGACCCTATCTGCAAACACACCTTCAGGTCCCTCCTTTTTTCACTCTACTCATCCAGTCCTTTAAATCTTACTATTTATTTTTTCACATTTTTAAGGTATCCTTTGTTTTGCTTTCCCTGCAATCAAGTCTCCTATCTAAGCCCTCATTCATATCTTAAAAAATCAAAGAACTTTGGCCTTCTCAAGAAAAACTTTTGAGTATACCCTTGAAAATAAGTGTGGAATATTCTTGGTATATTAGTTGTATTACTTTAGCTAGAATCTCTTTCTTGTCTTCTAAAACATTTAAAAATATAGACACTTTTAATAAAATGCTATTCCCACATTTATATAATAACTTGAATAGTATTGTGCCTTCAACTTGCTTGAAGCTGATCTTACCTTTAAATTTATCATTTATTCCAGTCTCAAAACTTCACTTGCCTGTTTGCCTATTTTTTTCTCCACATCACCTTGTCTGTGTGAATTTTATAGTCCTTTCTTCAGTCCAGTAGCTGGGTAACAACTACTTCAGTAACAGTGTTTACAAGAAATGGATTTAATATTAAAGTGGTTATTGCTGTGATGATCTTACTATTAACAACAAAAAACCCACAAACAAACAAAAAGAACCAACTAACCTATGTAAATAAAGACATAGCCTCTTCCATGTAGTTACATCAGCTAATGTAGTTGAGAGTCAAGGCCAAGGTTTCCAAACATGAGGACATATGCTCCTGAGAGTACATCTGTTTATTGTTTTTCTCTATTCTAACTTTAAAAGGAACAAATGTGTTCCTTCAGATAATTTCTACGAAACATTTTTAAAATGTGCATGTGATTGCCATGGTCTGATGCATCTATGCAAACAAAAGGCAGTCTGGATAGTTTTTAAAAGTGACCTTGACAAAGTGCTCCAATAACAGGATTTTGTAACTTTGCTGAAACAGTCTTTTTTTTTTTTTTTTTCTTTTTCTTTTTCTTTTTTTTCTTTTTTTTTTTTTGAGGGGAAGAGAAAGGACTATGGCGAAGTAGGAGGTGTTGCTTAGCTTAAATTAGAATTTACAATATATTCAATTTAGTTGGAGTTTAAATCAGTTAAATCAGAAAATACCTTTCTGGGGGGAAAATCATGTGAGAGATCTTTATTTTTTGATTCTACTTTGATCAGACAAGTTTCATACCATTTAGAATTGTGTAGCTGTGTATGATAGAAACCTGTCAGAAGTTTATACCAACGTGCCTTGAAATGGATGAACCAAAACTCTGTGTTTGTATGGAACCACTTAAAATAAGAGATTTAACTTTGTGCCTGCTGCAGGTTAGACATTTCTAGATGATAGGCAGCAATCAAGTTTTATCAGTTAAATTTCTATTCAATTTCTACAAGAGGAGACTGAAAAAAATGTCCCAAATACTGGGACTTTAACCTTACTGGTGTGTAAATTTCTCAAATTCCTGTTTGTGCCAGTCCTGTATTCATAAGAGGTAGGGAAGGAGCAACAATAAGGTAGTGAAGACCAACACAAGCAGTTGGTCAGCCACTCACAATTATCTTCTCCCATAGCCTCTTTAAGTGCCAAGTTTCCCATAACCATTTTTTTTTTGGCTCTGAATTTGGCAGCTTTCTAACCTGGAGAGATGGGCAAGCAGAAAATACCTTGAGTCCTTTACAAGGCTGGGAAAGCTCTGGGGATTTGACAGAGTAATTTACCTACACAGTTTCAGCTCCCAAGCCTTACTGTCAAAATCCCGCACATTCATCTTTCGTGTAATTCCTTTCAATTTCTGCTTTTGGCATTACTTCAATGACATGCTTTGCATGAGCTCTAGTGACATTTCATAATACACCAAAATAATATTTTAAGTGTCTTAATGTAACTTTCAGTGTTCACTTTGGATAGATTTATTATCTTGTAATATAAACTATCAAGTCTTATCAAATCAGCAAGCTCCCTAAAAAGTCAATGGATTCATCCCATCTACCTTAGATACCTATTTTAAGATCAGCTTAAGTATCCTTTGCAGGTTCACAATTTCAACTGGTATGCTAGGAAAATATGCAATAACACAAAGCACAGAAAAGCACATAAAAAGTAATGTTTTGAATATATATAATATGTATACATAAATATATATGGAATTCTAGTGTATGGGAATTCATTATCAGAATCAAAGTAATTTCAAAGAATCCAACTCAAAGTTACAACAAATATTGATTTATCCAAATCAAAAATCATAAAATTTTGAAATATTATTTGAATAATCACAGTGATTAGCACTGCTAAAGGTATGGATAAAAAGAAAAGAATTCTTCTAAGACAGAACATATCACTAAAGAGCTAGGAATAGCTTCTACATGCACAATGCCGTAAAGTATCTGGCATTTTCTCCTTGGTGGTTATTTTTATTATTTATTTCTATTCTCTGGCAACAGAACTAATACAATAATAGGAATAGCAGAGAAAAATTGTTTATAAGTTCATCTCATAATATACAAAGTTTGTGATGTGAATGGAAATTTTTTCTGCATCTCAGTGAATCATTATAAAATTGTTGGGAAAACAATTATAGTCCTTAAAATTGAATTAGAACATTCCATAAGTAGTTCTGTTTCCTCTAATCTTATAGTGCCTATAAAGATATGATTGGAAAATAGCATGTATTTTTTCGTTAGTCACAAACATTTTATCTTTCTGACTTTTTCCCTAGCATCTCTCTCCTAAGTAGGCTTTTGTTGCTAGTGTCTCTGCCGTAGTTTGCTAATACTGAATTCCAATAGCTCAAATAACTGTCTGTTTCCATTTCACTTTGATTGATTTAATGGATGATCTAAAAAAATAATTCTCTTTGTATACCATAGTATTAAGGTGAAGACAAAGACACTATTCAGCTTTTATAAAATCAGTTGATGTGCCAGATGTAAAATCAATTAACTCCAGTGAAGTAGAGCCTTGTATTTTAACAACTGAGTTATCATAATTTCTTGCTATAGTTTTCCTTCTCAGCAAGATGAACCTGGTCAATATTTCTTTCTCAGCAAAGTGTTAATAATAAAGTTATAAAACTCAAATGATGAGGGAATCCCCAGAAATTTGCAGTTCAGACAAATATTTGAAAGGTCAGATGTTTATTGCACTTTTCCAGTTTAAGGAAATCTTGCTTAGATTAATAGATTACCATTTCCACATGGCTTGTATCTCCATGAAGCATCTTCATTGTTCACCCTTTGGGTTATTTTCCATTCTTTGAGATTTTGAGGACGGAAAGTCCCACACCAACAGCAACCTCTCAAAATCGGTGTATAAATAGCTTTAGCACTTTGATCACATACTCCCTGTCACTCTTTCATACCCTTTAAGCAAGCAGCTACTTCTTGCTGCATTTTTAAATTGAATTTTTTTTAGTTCAAGTTTATTGCAAGTATTCTTAATAGAAGGAAAATGGCACAGAATCTAGCATAAAAACATTTTCTAAATTACAAATTGTTTCATTTGATCATAATTTTCTTATCTGTAAAATGTCTGGATCTGAAATATTTTGAAAGAATATCAGTAATAACAGTCATCATCTCCTCCTACTTGCATGCTCATACTGTGAAATTACTTAGCATGTCTTATATATAAAATATATAATTTTCAGGGCCTAGTTCAATAAGTATCTAATTTGAAGTCTGTGAATTTTCCCACCAAAGATAATGGACAGCCTTAGTGTTCTTGTGTTCTTGAAGATGGGTACCTCCATTGACCCTTCCTTGAACTTTCCTCCTATTAAAATCACCCGGCTGATTTCAGGGACAGCAGAAGTAAGTTTATTAGCTGGGAGTGCCACAATGAAAATAAATGCACTTGCTTTTTCTAAAATAAGCAGAGAGTAAAAATGTTTGCAGAACCATAGCGCTCCTTGGAGAGAAGTCTTTCTAAAGTTGACTTTCTAAAGTCAATGATAGAATTATTTGGTTCACTTTTCTTTTATGAAGGAGAACAAGCTTCTGGGCAGCAAAGCTGATTTACACCCAAGAATTTCCCCTTCTGTGGTGCATGTTGGAAATACCATTGATACCCAGAAAAGGATTGTTCATATTGCCTATTTTCTCCAAATGACTTGGAGTAGATAACAAAATGGATATTATGACTATTTCTTTATGAAAAGGCAAATTACGTCCCTCTAAACTCTAACACAAGAAAATCTATTACACTTTTAAGCATATCTAAAGATACTACAATAAACTCGGTAAGAAATTAATGAAAACTTGTTTAGCAAAATGCAGCTTGTGCCTTTTCTTGTAATATATTTAAGTTCTATTTTTCCTAACAACTGTCTAAATTATATTATAAGGGAAGCAGGAGCCCATCTTTTTATAAAATTGAAGAATTTCTGGATATTTCCTCAGCAACTGAAGTCAACAGATCTAGGACAAAAATATTGTCCTTATCCTGAAAAAAAATAATAAAGATGCAAGAACTAATAATTTTTTTTTTTTTTTTCAGTTCAGTTACCTTGTGGGAAGGGCTTCTACAAAAACACAATTCAAGTTTCTACTTGATCATTTCTCCTTTCTTAGGTTGCACAAATAACCACTGGACAAGTTGAAATTCACCTGACATGCTTTATTCTTCTTTCCATTATGGTTGTAATAAGAAATACTTTCTTCAGGCTGAGAAAAACTTTCTTTATTCCAAGAAATACCTCCTAATGATATTTTGTCAAAATAAGTAATTTTTTATGCACAATGTGTTTGATAGTTCAAAACTTCTAAAACTGAAAATACTGCTGCTATATGAAATCAGCATTTTATGGCTACCAAGGATGATTCAGAATACGAGACTGTCCAAAAAGTCAGATCATAGTTTTTAGGGATTTTTTTTTTTTTTACTTTTTTTTTACCAGGAAAAAAAAAATCACATTGGTCGATTTGGCATCTTTATAAACAAATGAATTTTTATACTGCATGGGATTTGCTCTGCAAAGTGATGCTGAATCAACCTACAGATTTCCTCCAGCAATTCAAGAGCCCTTACATACACAAGTATTTCAGAGATTAATAGATTTTAATGGAACTGCAAAAGACCTGCCGGCTCTTGCAATTTTACTATAAAAAGAGAAAAAGCAGAGAAAACACTAGTATAACAAACAGTCAGGGGGAGGGCGTAATCAAGGTAGAAAGAAGGAATCTAGAAATGTTTATGCTGACAAGTCCAGGAGGAGTTTGTGCGTGTAATGTACTTGGGAGCATGAGCTAAAGGGTGAAAGGAGAGCCTCAGCGTCCACAAGGCAGAGAAATCTCATGTTTGTGAAAGAAATCCCAATATTAAAGGCAGGTTCTGTCAAAATATGATAAAAGTATGGCTTTGGAGATGGGAATAAGTTTATACACTCTTATTTTAATTGTAGCATCCCATAAAAGGGATGATAAAGGGAACTATAATTCCCTTTTTTTAAGAAATATATGGTTTCCATCCAGGGAAATAACCTCTGCTTTGTAGGAGCATTTACTGCTAACATCTCCAACCCACAGCATATAAAAAAGCACTTTTGGGCCTCTTTATCCATGATTATATATTTATCACGTTAGCAAACACAGTAAGTAATGAGATATTTCCTCTCGTCCTGAATACTGGACACTTCACAAGGAAATATTCCAGAAGGAAAAAGTGCAATGATTCTTCTCACTATAACAAATCAATAAGATTTTTGTAAGTTTTGGTTTAGAACATTATTTTTAAAATAAAACTATGTCCCTGCCCATGGCAAGAGGGTTAGACTAGGTGATCTTAAAAAGTCCCTTCCGATCCAAACTGTTCTATAATTCTATGTGTATTAATGTATCCATACTTTATTATTGCTAATCGTATATATATTAGTATTAGCTGACATATCTGCTTTTAGAATTATG
>VZRU01000005.1:74475-93823 GCA_013398155.1 Pedionomus torquatus | reverse complement strand
TTATCATTAAAAACTGCTTGGGAGGATGGAGGGATTTCACATTTTTTGCAGAGAGACAAGAAATAGGGAAATGACCTGAATGTATGCAATGCTTAAATGTTGTCAGATATTCATCATATTTATATGCTTTGCCTGCCTCTCTGCTCAGGGTGATTTAATACTACATTAAAGTAGAACCTGGGAGGACATCATAAACAGCTCTTGTTTAAAGGGCATTGTGAAGGAGAGCCTTTAATCTGATTGATGAAATAAATGGAAAGTAATCTATCCTCTATTCAACAGCTTGTTGATGATATGAAAGAATTCCTACTCAAGCAAGCAAAGCTTTAAAGAGAAAGACCTCTTTCATCCTGTCAGCCTCTCATTTTTAGAAAAAGTTAAGTTTTTCATCATGGTTCAGGGGAGTTCTTGTAAAACGTTCATTGAAAATTTAAGAGCAATTACAGTGTCAGACAGCTAGAAAAATTGCTTTTACTGAGTGAGAGTTCTCTGACAGATGCATTGTGGGAGAATTGATTCTTTCTAAGGGATAAGTGAATTGTCATTGTTAGTCTCTTCTCATGACATCTAGCTAGATGTCATCTGCTTTGTAACAGAAGATTTGAATCAGACAACTGTACTCAACACTAGACAGTGTCTAGATTAGTTCAGCAAAGAAATAAGCCTGTACTCTGCATGGCATCAACTGAGCTTTTAAAGATTATGGATGAGCAAGGGTTTGAGAAAAAAGTTTGAAAAATCAAAAACAAAGCTTTATAGCCACTTCAGAAAGCCTGGATGTTTAACCTGTAAGGAAGTCTGTCAAATCCTTGAGGAAACCACATAGAGAAAGATCAATAGAATACCTACTGGCTCCATTAGCTTGATGTAAAAAGGGGAAGAGGGAAACCAGCTCTTCCACAAGAGAAGCTACATTATTCCAGGGATTAAGCGGGATCAGTTCTCTTGCAGAAAAGAAGACAAGAAAAAGAATGAAGATTCTTGGTGGGCCAGAACTGGAGTGAAAGGGCTTGTCAGGTAATATAACTGATGATAAGAGAGCAGTTTATTCAATAGGAGGTGTCTCTAATTAGGTGTTCATTAGCATAAGGGTAGGTGCCAATTCTAATCTTGAGTTAGCTGCAGAAAATAGGCTGTCATTCACTCTGCAATCCCTGAGCTAACTTCTTCGTAGTATATGCTTGCTGAATCCACTTCTGATTTTTATGTGTTTTTTTCTGTTTGGATTGCAGATACATTTGGTGTGTAAGAATGTCATTGGCATTTTCCCGAAATAGTGTCATTAGACTCATTAAGTATTCGCAGTATTGAAATGTTGTATTGCTTGAATATAGTGTGTATACATGTGGTATAAAAAAAATGTGTCGTTTTAAACACAGTAGTGTTTCAACCTGAATGCTTCATTTTGGTTTTTGTTTCTGATTTGACTCTAACTTTAGTTAGACAAAATTTTTAAAAATTGCAGTTATCCATACTTAAAATAAATACACCAGGAAGTATCAAATTGTCATGTAAATATCCTCCACATCTTTATCAGATCAGTACATCCTTTGCTAGTTCAAATCTCATTAATATTTTGTAGCCAGGGTTTAATCAATATCAAATTTTTACATTTTTGTGCAATTCATATATTTGAAGGAATGTATACAGACTTTAATTTAAATACTGAGTATTTCTTTCAGTTTCTCAGGAATTAAACAGCAATACACTTTTGGTTCTTCATATGTTTAATTACTTAATCCTTTAATGGCAATAATATTAGCATTTAGACTTAAATACCCTTGTGCTCTTTGCATGTGTTTTATTTGTTATAAATCTCTTTAAATGTTCAGTAAGAATGACCTTGTCATTTTAAATTGAAATACATTTCTTCAGCTTTGGGAAGAATAGGCCTGAACTAAAATGTGTTTCTTTTCCTTAACATATTTAGAACATCTTAAGCATTTATGCACTATTAAAACATTCTTTTGAAGTTGTGGAAATCCAAATTGTCAGGACAACATTTTCAAGAAGTCCCTGAAGCCAAAATAGTTTCAATACTGTTCCTAGTATTTTTGCCATTAAGTTTCAATAGATGTCTTTATCAAAGTCCATAAGGCATTTGGATGAATCAGTAAAGATGAAAAAAGCAAGCTGTAATTCTACAGAAAATGTGCAGTTAAATAGAGCAACATACAAAAGTGATAAAACTTCTTAATAGTTTTTTCTTTCAATATTCTAATGGCTTGTATTTTCACCTGAGTTAAGGAAATGCCCTTACATATCTTGCTAACAATGAATTTTTCTCTGTTCTGATCTCCTGAAGCATTATCTTGCTAAATGTATAGGAAGGCACATTACTCTGAATCTCTGTCTCTGCCAAATTACAAAACATGGAAGGCTTATTTGTGCTTATTAGAAATAATTTTTTCAAAGTGTTTTCTTGATTAAATTTACCTCTGCAACTGTCAGAGCTGCAAATCATATATATGGGACAGACCATAACAAATATTCAAAAAGGACATGTATCTGTAAGTAATATAAAAATCTTTGTTTTCAGATTCAATTTTATTTTAAGTAAAAATTAGGTAACAGTTCAGCTTTGCCACGTGTAGTCTATTATATACAATATTGTAAGTAAACTGATTTAGTGATCAATATTATGAATATGATCAAGTATTCAGTAAAGCTAAGTGCTTTTTGATTGAGCCCAAGCCTGAAAGCCATATATGGTATTATTTCTAAGCACTGCATTTTCTTCCTCATTCTACATCTGTTGTTGTAATTGGAAGGAGAGAGAGGTTGTTTTGAGTTTTTGGCTTGGGATGTTTTTAAAATAATGTGTCTATTTTTGCTGCAATTTTCTCATTGCAAAGAAGGTTGTTACAGGTATAACTTTTAAAATCTGTATCTATAGCAGATTAAAAATCTTCAGCATGCTTGTATATAAATTCTATACTTCAAAGATGTTGGAGTTTTTTATAGATAAACAACCAGTTATTTATACCAAACCTATTTCCAGGAAAAATCAAGGGTTGTATGGCCTGTCAAAGAATATCTATACAAACATAATGCATAGTCTTTGGGGTATTATAGCTGAGAAATTATTTCTCTTATTGATTTTTCTCACTTACTGATCATTGCAGCTGCAGAGTCTGGAATTAGGGAACATTTTTCAGAGGAAAGCTTGAATATGAAATACCAATTTTTTAAAAAGAGAATTAAAAATATAAAATGCATCTCCATTTCATGAAAGTACATTTTAATCAACTGTTTCTCAAGAGGATTTGGGTCTTTTATTGATCTTGGGTTTGGATCAGATCTGTGATAAATGTGTCAGAATAACCCAAGCTTTGTTTTGTCAGAGTTCCTTTTCTGACAGGGTTATGCTATTACCTCTTTACTTCATGTAGAAGTTTCATCAGTAATACCTGGATGGAATGGATATTTCCTTTCAGAGACTGTCGCAGTCATGGTATTTGTTTTCATGTATCACTATGTTATAAAGAAATTATTTATAGCTATCAAGTAGTCATCAAATCCTGCAGGAGAAACAGTAACTTTTGAAAAGCAGTCTTTGTGTGTGTGTGTGATTGCTAAGATGAAAAAGGAAGTTTATTAAATAGTTAAAGTTGGAATATATGGTTTCATTCTGGTATTTAACTGCCAAAGTTGAATGTGATGGAAGGCATCTGCGGCTGTGTTTGTGTAAGGTTGTCTTTAGTGGCAGAGTGTATTATCTAGTGTCACTTTATGAAACTTTCAGTGGTACAGCCTTTTTCTTTTCCAGTATGTGTGTAAGAATTACTTTAATCTTTTTTCTCTATGAGAAAAGATAAATATTATCTGCTGTATATACCTGATGAAACACTTATCTTTTTGATAATTAATGAACCCATTTTAAGTCCATGTTATGCTATCCATCTTTTGTGGTACTGAAATGGATGACAGTGTGATTATGTCTTTGAAAGATAAGTAAATGTGTGTGCTCTTAGATCATCAGGCTTTTAAAATACCAGAAAAGTAGAAGTATAGCAAAACTGGGAGTATTTCTTAATCTTGACTTATAATACAGTGGTTTCTGTGCTTTTATTTATAAATGTACATTTTATTGCACTACATATACACATCTGATTTCTCAGGCCTCTGCAAATGACTGTATTAATATTTTATGTTCCATTTATGCCTTTCCCCTGCATATTGAAAAAAATAATAAATATGCAATATATTGAATATTGCATGATTGAACATTGATTTTTATACACACAACGTAATAGTTTTCATGAGCAAAGAATAATGCTATGTTTTACATGAGAATTCTCGATACCATTACAAGTCAAGTTAAGCTTTGAATTATATTCCCATATTCTTGTCAATATAAACTGGCTTACAAAGACACATTTAGAATGATAATTGATGGATTTCTCAAAATACCTTTGTCATTGAAGAAAAGTATATACTTTGAATTTCATTATTGTAAAAGTATATTTTTAAGAAGTCAAACAAATCCTCTTAAGTGTCTTAAATGGTATAATTTTGGCCGCCTGTGTTACAATATGGAATAATGTCCAATTATCTCGTTTATCGTGGCTTCTGAAACAGCTTACACTATAAATTCTGTTTATTAAGGGCAAAATTATACTGTCAGATTCACACATGCTTATCTTTGAAAAGTGACTTACAGACCACACTTTACCCTTTTAGAGGAGAAAAAAATCATTTAAATGGGAAAAGGTCAGCAGATCTCTGGACGCTTGTGTCCTGCATGCTATTTGATTCTCCAGTATATCATCTATAGGTACCAGTGAAAAAGCTGCTGCAGCTTGGAGGCAGCATACAGTTACATGTAGGCAGTGAATATAAACTAGAGTAATTCCAGGGCCATTTGCTTGTAGTTATGGCTGCATATGAATTTTCTGACTCCACATTTTCACAGAACAATAGTCCACAACCCAGAAAATTGCTATGTTGTAAGACTGGCTGAATTCAAACTTGGAGACTATGTTTAATATGGAAAAGAAAAAAAAAAAAAGAAAAAAAAATATGATTGAAGTGTTAAGTGACATACAGCTCTCCAGATTGCCACCTAGAAAGTTAAGGGACATCCCTTTCTCCATTGACTTTTATTTTCTGATTCTTGTTTCTGTACTTTAGAAAGTGTCAGAACATGCTGTCTGAAGGTATTTGAAACCTTCTGCATCCATATTAATCTCATTTGTCTTGACTCCTGGCTGCTCATCAGAAAGATAACTACAGACACTTTATCATCATAGGTATTGCTCAGTTAATCATGACAAGGGATAATTAGGAAACACATAAACAGTATGTTTTTTTAGATCTGTCATGTAATATGAATGGTGCTGATCAGCCATCAAAGTAAATTCTGAATAACTTTAACGAGGAAGAAATGAAAGTAAACCTTTGCTTATGAATACTAATTCCTTTCAATGTTTTAACTTTAGTTATTTATTTAATTCCTTAGCCCATTAAAAATTTAAGTAGTGCATTATTTAACTACCAATATATAGAAGCACCTATGTGTGCCAGCACTTGTTTCTCCCCTTAGCTATAACTGTGGTTTTTGAAATAAGAAGATTTCAATTCCATATTTTTTTTCCAAGAAATAAGACTGTGAGAAAAGTTAGTTAAACAAATAAAGATTCTGAATGCATATGAATGTTAATGGTTATGAAAGAAGATTGTCCTTTTTGTGAGAGTTAGCTCATATGCCATCGTTAATGTATGCCAAATTGGCAGTTCAGGTTGTTGTACATACTCTGAATAAATGCCATACTTAAAACATGAAACAGCTGGACAAGCATTTAGCAAAACCAGCAAAACACTTATTCACTTTATTTCCTCCACCAACCAGGTCTTTTTGGGTAGAACACTACAGTAATCAATCTTTTTGGTTAGTTTCTATTAGAAATCACTAAGAATATTCATAGTCTTCATATTCAAATGTTTGGACTCTGATGGTTATTTTCTGCATAGTTCACTAACAGAATAAGTAGTCCACCTGTAGACTGACAAGTACCTTCTACAGAAGTATGTGTTTTAATTTGTAAAATATTTAATTTGTAAAATAATTGCTAAAAATGCAAATTATTCACATGCTTTAAGCACATAGTGTTTTAAAGGGACAGTATCTTAAAAACATATGTATTCTTCACAACGAAACAAACTACATCATTGCTGGAAATATTGCAAAAATCTCCTTAAAAATATAAGCTATAAGCTTCTGGTTCTTTATCTGAGTACAGCTCATGATGAGTATAGCTTTCTTATCCAATCCACTAAGTATATACTATACGTATGGTAACAGAAAGTAACTGAACATATGATTCATATAATTATAGAATGCTAACTTTTCTTTTTATATAGAGAGATTGCAACAAATTCAATAGAGTAATTATTTGAATTTTCTGTGTCAAAGAGGTTCCACATACAAGAAATCTTAAGTTGACATCCTGGGTAACAGCCTAATTGAAATTGTTGAACCCACGAAATGATTGGGTGTGTGCTTAATACTGACTGGGAATTGGGCCTTATGTGTAGACTGAAATTTTGCAGAATTTACCCATAGTTCTGTCACTGTGGATCTCTTTTCTTGTAAAGAGGGATTTCATTCTTGATTCTAAAAGCGACATTTGTTTTGAAAGTTCACAAAATAGTTAGCTGTTATATTAACCTGGCATTCCATGAACTGATGTGATTTGTTACCATTTTGCCTGGTAGATAGAGGAAGGAATTTTCTTTTTTTCTTTATTATGCATGGTCTTTCAATCTTTTGAACTAGGAAAATCCTGTCATCATAGCAGCTGCCCACAGCACTAGAGATCAAAGTTCAGTTATTGATTTTATTGACTGTATTACAGTATAGTTATATGATCTCATGACAGGCATCAGTCTAGTAAACCTTAGGCCACTAGCCATGATTAGAAACAGTAAACAAACAAAATTCATTTACACAAATTTTCCAAGTAATAATATATATTGCTGGGTGTTTGTGTTTTGCTTAAATCTAGGGGGTTTGAGCACAGGTCATTGCTAACTATGTATATGTAAATCATATAAAAAATACCATGCCTTATGTATCGCCTTCCTGATTATGCACATTTACTCTATTTAATGTTAAATAATATTATAAGAGTAGATATTAATATGAAAATCTGATTTGAAGCAGAATTGTGCAGGATACATACATATTTTCAACACATTCTGTAGTGTTGTTCCACGCACAACTTTATTCACAGATTATAAATCTTTTGATGACAAGGTGTAAAAGTCTATACTACTCAACTGCAATAAAATACACTAGAGGCATGAGAGTAATGCACCTGTTTCAAAGGAAGGATATCTTAATGTCATTTATGTACATATAGAGTGATCAAAACTGTCCATAAACAAAGATTATTACCAGCAACTGGACGATACACCAATCAAAACATCTACACTAGTACAATAGCAGCATAAAAGTTTAAAAAACAGTAACCTAGTGGGAAGCTAGGAAACAGCACAATTGTCCCTAAATGAGGAAATCCTCTTTGGCAGCCAGGTGCTTTGGGGCTACTTCGAGTCAGGCAAGAAGAAACCTTTCGCTGGCTAATGCAACACTTTTTACAGTGCTAGGTGCAGCTCCAAATTACAAACACATCTTTCTACTAGGTTTAATAGAAAGGAAAGTAGAAAAAGGAATAAGGCCAGCTCTCAGGAAAATGAATTACAGAATTTTAACGAGGCAAATAAGAACAGAACAGAATGATGAGTAAAACATTTTCGCTATATATTGAATTGTCCACAATTATATTTTTTCATTTTAATCTTTGGAGAGAAAAAAAAAACAAACAAAAAAAGTTTTCATCACAAAAAAGAAAAACATGTCAACACTAATTATACATAACTTTGACGTTATTAGAAACTTTGTGTGTTTATCTACGATTACGAACAGTCTCCTGTTTGGTAGTGACCTTTTTGTATATCAGAAAGTTCCTATCCCTGTTCCAGTTAAAGTGGTAAATTCCTTTGCAAAGCCTGTACAGAAATATCTTGATTTCCATTTTAGTTCACCTGTCAAAAGCAAAGAGAGTGTTGCCATTCTTGTACTCTAAGGATGTGAGGTGACACATCTGACAAGCAGAAATAGATTGGCGGTAAGTCCATTAATATATCTAAAATCATTTTGTAAGTGATCATTTTTAATATACACGAGGGAGTTACACCTACACATCCAAGGAAGAATATACTCACTTTGAATGTGGTTCATGTCCCCCTCCATTGCATATAATTAAGTCCTTTCTGGTTTAAATAATTTCTCCCCCAACCATTTCTCCATGCCTGAGATATTTTAAACCTCAGTCCAGAGCAGACTTTTAAACATTACCACTTGTGCTTGGAAGAAAATTATGTTTAAAACTGAAAAAATCTCTGATGCTGAACTCTTCAGTTGTACACTCTAGGAGTTTATTATCTGGCTCAAAGTGACAAATTCTCAACAGAAATCTTGATTTCTCCATCCTGATGCCAGCTTGTGCTTCATCTGATGTATAACTTTGATCAAGTCACTTTACCTTATTTCTGTTCTATTTAAATGACAAGCTTTTGGGGTAAGAGATTGTCTCTATGAATTTTACAAGGACATACCCAACAGTACTCCAACTGCAACTACAGCTTAGTTCAACATAATGCTGTAATAACAATAATCGATAACAATATCCCAAATAAAAAAAAATCTGAGTAAACCCTGATCCTGAAAGGAAGAAAATCTCTTACCTTTAGAGGCCTGTAGCTTTGCAGTGGCAGTGAATGCATACAAACACCTTCTGTCTCATGGTAATAAGAGAAAACAGAGAGATGGAATTTGTCTCCATCCGTTTCACAGATATGAACAGCAACCTGGCCTCACACAAAATTGCTGTGCCTCTATGTAGGACAGCTCTCTTTGCTATATAAAATACTATAGCTAAGAATTCATTAATCTTCTATATTCTGCATTTTAAATGGACTTTGTATTGATTTTTATTACTGTTGGAAAAGACCCATTTATAGAGCAGCAGGTTAAAGAAAGAAGAATGTGGTGTGAAGAGGACTATTTAATGGGAGAAAATATTCTGATCTGTCCTTTGCCATTTCTAGTGAAAATGACAGCATTGTCTCCCTGGAAGTTCTTGCCCAGTTCTTTTATGAAACTGTTTGTGATAACTTCTGTTTTTGACCTTGGAAATTTACTACATGCATTAACAGGTCCTCATGCAAAGAAATTACTCCCAAAGGCTTTACTTGCTGAATCTTCGATGCCTTATCTTTGTTGCCCTTTTATTTCCTTTTCTCTGGTCCAATTGGCTTTGTTGTCCCCTTTTTAACCTTTTCTTTCAATATAAATTCTGCTACACATTAAATATAGGTTAAAAAATTTTTAATGTAGCTGTGCCAATTACTGCGAATAAAAGGAAATGCTGGAATTTTCTGTGTGTAAAACCTTTGGTTAACCTCTGAGTACACATGTATTATAGTGCAGTCCTTAGTTTCATTATCACATTCTAATTTTTCCTTAAGAAATGTGAGACTATTTACTGTGCAGGGCTGACAATCCTCAGTAAATGAAAACCTGCTCAGTACTTTGTTTTATCCTCATTGCTTATGTATGATCCTAAGAAATACTTCCAGTGTTCAAATTCTGCTTTTAAGAAAGTCTTTTTTGAACTGAGAATTATTGAGGCTAGGAAGGATTTCTGGAGGTCATCTGCTCCCTGCTAGAGCAAGGTCACCTAGAGTTAGTTGCCGAGGAATGAGTTCAGATGGCTTTTGAATTTCTCCATGGATGGAGAATGCATAGCCTCCTTAGGTAATGTGTTCCCGAACTCAGTTACCCTCACAGGAAAAAGTGTTTCCTGATGTTCAGTGGGAACCTCCTGTGTTTCAGTCTCTGCTCCATCCTCTTTGCACCCTACCTTCAGTTGTTTATATACATTGATGAGACCTGCCCTAAGCCTCCTCTTCTTCAGCCTGAACAGTCATAGAATCATGGTAGAATCATAGAACTGTTTGGGTTGGAAGTGACATTAATGATTATGTAGTTCCAAAACCCCTGTAATGGGTAGAGACACTTCCCACTGGAGCAGATTACTCAAAGCCCCACACAGGTTGGCCTTAAACACTGCCAGGGAAGGAGCACCCACAACTGCTCTGGGAAAGCTGTTCCAGTGCCTCAACACCTTGACAGCAAAGAATTTCTTCCTCATATCTAATCTAAATTTCCATTATCCCTTGTCCTATCACTTCACTCCCTCATAAAGAGTCCCTCCCCATCTCTCCTGTAGACCCTCTTTAGGTACTAGAAAACTGTATGCAACATTTTTTTAGGGTTTACGAACAGCAGCTTTAAATTCAGTTCTATCTAATAGGCCAGACCTGGATGAGGATTTAAAGACAGAGGGCAATTTGGACAAAAGTAATTAATAAAGTTAATAGCTCAAAAAAACAAAAGCAAAAACAAACAAGGTAAAAGCAATAGAATAAGAAAAATTAACTTCAGCAAATATGGTTATTCAATAGATAAGATATGGAAATTGGGCTTTAAAACACTGAATCTTATTGAAAAATATATTAAAAATTAGGTAGGAGGAAATTGTTTTCACATATGTAAAAGATAAGAAGTGTGGTATAAAATATCATTGCGGTAATATCAACAGAATCTAAAAATTGAAATGGAGTAGTCACAATCACAGGAAATAAAACACAGAGCCAGAGCAATTATTAGGGAATGGGTCACAGAAGATATTTATAAAACCAGGATGATTAAGAGGCAAAAGGGATTGCAAGTGACAAATAATGAAAAAAAAAAAAAAAAAGAGAGAGAGAAAATATTATAGAAACACAATGGTGAAAGAAGATCATAAAGAAAATTTAGAAGTATTTATGTTTCTCTTTATTTATGTTTTATTTATGTTTTCTCTTTATTGAGAAAGTGTCTAAATATGATACTTTTACTCCCACTGTATATATACTAATAAACATCAGATTAAATAGATATTGCTAAAGTATGTTATATATTTAATGTCTAATGTGACCTCTACATGAGTGCACTTTACATGAAGAAGCAGAAGGAAAAAAAGAAAAAGAAAAAAAAAAAAAAAAAAAAAAAAAAAAAAAAAGAAAAACAGTGTTTTCTCTAGGTATAATCAGTCAGTAAGGTCAAATAAAGTTTACTCTGGAATTCGTAAACAACTAACCAGCACTATCCCAGTGTTATTAATTACTGTCTTCTAGGATGCCAGATTTGATTTCAAAGAACAGAGAAGGAACCTGTCAAAATAATGGTCCAAGAGAGGCCATGTTGAGGTCCGTGTGGCCAAATAACTGAATCTAATAATTACTTTCATTAACAATTTAAAAGATGGGGGAAAAACAGAACAGAGAGATCAGCAGTTTACTGGACAATATTAGAATTCAGAAAATCTCAGTTGACTGGAGAAATGTAAAAAAAATATACAAGACAAAGTCAAGATACTAAGGTTAGAAAGTCAAATGCATACAGAAAAAAAAATCATACACACAGAAAAAGTGAAGAAACCATTCTTCAGCACTGAGAAGAAGATCCAAAGGCAATAGAAGATCAAAAGCCCCATGTTGGCATATACTTTGATGGCCACTTTAAAAAAAAAAAAAAAATTGATGTATTCTTAGCACAGTCATTAAAGAGGTGGTTAGTTATTCTTAGTGCTGCTAAATCATCTTCTATAGTACCTTGCCCATTTTTAGTAACCACGTTTTTAGAAGGTTGTATATGAAAAGGGTTACAGAAAACAGTGGTAATGATAAAACACCACAATGATGAATGATAAAATACTGCAGAATTCTGAGGAGGAAGACTGGAAGATTAATTCATTAATGCCATTTTCTCTTTTATTTTGCTAGGGCTCTATTAAATGAAAATAACTGTAATCCTTCTGTAAATTGTTGCAGTCTTAGCACTCTTTAGGCATTTAGAGAAAAGGGGGAAAGGCTGGCATTTACAGAAAATGGTTGATACAAAAAAAAAAATCTTTTAGACAAGAATTCAACCCCAAAGGTTGCATTTTTCAGAAAGCAATGAGAAAACAGCAAGTTTTAATGGAAACTGGAAACTGTTCTCCAGCTCTAAGTATAGCAGGTGTTACTAGATAGCTGCCAAAATAAAGTATTTTATATATCTCAGAATGTAATTTGTGTTTTTAACTGCTCTTAAACTTTATTCCAAAGAATTTTAATAATCTTATTCAATGTTTCTAAACCAGACAGCACAACTTACAAAAGTATATATCCCTTCAGTCTTTAGGTGTCTAAATTTTCTTTGCAATTTATTTAATCTACCACTTAGAGTAACTCATAATTTTTTAAGTCTATTAAATTTGAAAAGGTCCATCTGAAAATAATCTTATCTTTCTCTCAGACTCTGTTTCCTAGCAAATGTCATCGGTATACAATGCATTTTTTCTCACAATTCCTGTATCTCTAAAAACAAAATAATCAAATTGCATATTTGCTTCATTTTAAGTTGAATGAAATTCCACTTTAGTCCAGAACTAAGCATTTCTTTTAGTGTATCAAAGTAACTCTCCTTTTAGGCTTTGTTAATGCCTGTCATAGAATATGCTTATATTTGACAATAAATCAAAATTTTCCTTCTTTAAGCTGCTTCTTTATAACTTAGTTATATATTATTGAGAAAAAACATTTTGTGGTTTCACAAAGACCAACCTTAACCAAGCTCAACCTTTCAAGTATTGTTCTGTTCTACTGATAGCAGGCAAGGCTGAGAAAGAAACAGAATTCCAGATGGTTCAGAGAGGTCCAGCCCAGAGCCTGCACCCCACACGTACAGCCTCTCAGAGCAACACTGGCTGAATCATTCTTCCCTTGAAAATGCAGTGCCGTAGAAACAGAAATACTGCACAAAATTCATCTGGCTTCCCTCGTACATTCTAATAAATTAAGAGAAAAATTAGAAGGAAACTACTATCCATTATGATGAAAAATTCCATTTTGACATTTTTGGAATGAAATGTTTTTAACTGTTTTTTTGAATCAAATGAAAAGATGGGGGCTAATTTTAAGAGAAGGTGTGAACTTAAATTGCTGTTACATGCTATAAGATAATAGCATTTTTAAAAGGCCAATATTTAATTGAAAAATATTGAAAACAAGCATTTTGTCTTTGTAGCAATGAAATGTGCAAGTCACTCTCAAAATATCTTTCCCAAGATTTTCCCTCATGGAAAAAAATGCAAAATATTGTGGTTGTATATTTCTAAAATAAAACAGCTTTTTGGCATTTTGAAATCCTGAGTGAAATAGCAACACTTAGAAATATTAGAAAATTAGTTGATACTAAAACTTTTGATAGTGAAGACAGTGTTACATAAACGGCTTGTTTGCTAGTGACTGTCATCACAGTAGTATTTGAATATCTTCATTCATAAAAGTGAGCAGTCCTTTGAATTAAAACAAGCTAAGAATTGTTGAAAAACAAGTAACGTATAATTGAGATGTCAAAACTCTATGTGATTTGCACACAGTCTCCTAGGGAATTTGTGGTAGATCTGAAATCCTTTATCCAGTTACACCATTTTGCCTGACTTTACACAGCCCAAGACAGTAGTAATTGCTTTTCTGAGACTCCTGTTTCTATTCTAAATAGTAAAAATATTATCATTATTTTGTTAGCTTCAACTCTATAGTATAACAAAGAGTATAATAAATTACATATTATTGTCTTCTTTTGGAGATTACATTAACTCAACCAAACAGTAGAAATATGTGATTAAGGCTGGCAGTGAGTAAATGTAAACAGTGCAAGGTCAAATCAAATACCTTCTAAACAAAGAAACTTCTAAACTGAAAAAAATAATCACTTTATTTCATAAATAAATTCTCAAGTGTTACCTGAAAAATAGCTACTAAATAGCCCGATCCAAGGACCAATTGAAATAAATCCATTTGTTTCAACTGAGTTTGATTCCATTAGGAAACCAGAAGTGAAGGGAAGGAAGATTTCTTTCTCTAGTGATATCAGCCTTCAGATCAGGGAAGTCATCTAACAATGGGAAATTTTACTATTGATTTTCTGTGCAATAAGGACTTCATATGTTGAGTATCAGCTTGGATTGTCAGTTGCTGTAAAACATTAGAGTATATACCGGCTGAGTATATGGCCCATTGTATGTTATGGTCTAACAGTCTTTCTAGTATAAAAACACGATATCCCTTCCAAGCCAATGATTCTAACACACAAATACTATCAAGGTAGCATTTTTAATATGTTAGGCTTCAATAATTATTGAGATTTAATATGCAAATGGCCTCTTTTATAAACTCTAGTATATGCATAAAGAAATGTAATACATTTATGTTCATATCTTTGTATGTAAAATGCAGAAAGAGAAAGCCCGTCACCTTTTTTTTTTACAGTTTTCAGGGCTTACGTGCAAAAAACAGTTTTGTTTTTGAATGCTTTAAAAGTTTTTGAAAAGCAAATGTATTCATGATCTGTATGAACTAGAACCCAATTAATCAACAATTTTGAAATTTTCACATAGAAAATTAATTCTAAATGGCTATAAGTGGTCAGTGACATAATTGAACTTCCTTAAATGTAACCTTTCCAGGAGGAAGCTTTTTCCTTGCAAGAAGACAGGATTACAGCCTATTTCTCCCCCAGAGGAGTACCATTTTTCTTTTTGTGCTGTAACACTTTAGCGAAGAGATAATAATGTATATAGCTGAGTTTGGTTACAGCTCCAGAAGTGTATAATTTATTTTAAATATCAAAGCTCAAATTTAAACATCTTGATAAGCATTTAGCTACAAATCTTCCATTAAAACACATCCACTAAAATGGTCTGAAAATCTCAATCTTAATTCTGTAGACAGACCTCTGATTACTTTTTCATTTTGCCTGTAGTCTGTCTGGGTTCTAAAACAGTGTTGGATGAACAAAGATCAAACCTTCTTCTCAGAGTATTAGTGCCAAAAATAGGACACAGGCAGAATCTTGTTGAGTGAACCTGACTTTACAAAGCAAAACAAGCCCCTTGAATACCTACAAGTCCAAAGGCTCTCCAGGTTGTAGCAGACCAGCATTCTGACAATATTTTCTCAGATACTAGCATCTCTGACCCTGTGCACACCTAGGGAATCCCCAGACCTGACAAAACAAAGCAGGGCACAGCCTGGCACATATGGAACACAGCCCAGGTGCAGGAGCTACTTCTCCTTCCTCAAAAACTGCTGAAGGGATCAAAGCCCAGAAGATGTTTCCAGAGCTGTGCTGGACAACTTATGTTACTACTACTTGGAAATATTACATAACTGCAGAACTGTAGGGGTTGGAAGGGACTTTTGAGATCACCTAGTCCAACCCCCCTGCCAAAGCAAGTGCACCTAGAGTAGAACAGGAAAAAAATGCAGCCAGGTGGGTTTTGAATACCTCCAGAGGAGACTCCACGCCCTCTCTGGACAGCTTGTTCCAGTGCTCTTCCACCCTCAAAGTGAAGTTCCTCCTCAGGTTTAGATGGAACTTCTTATGTACAAGTTTGTGCACATTTCCTCTTGTCCTCTCATTCGGCACCACTGAAAAAAGACTGTCCCCTTCCACTCATTTCCCACTCTTTATTGATGAGATTCCCTCTCAGTCTTCTCCAGGATAAACAGACCCAGGTCTCTCTGCCTTGCCTCATAAGAGAGGGTCTTGATTCCTTTGAATGTCTGTGAGAAGTCCTGAGTAATGCAGTCTGACCCATTAGTTGCCCCTGCTTTGAGAAAGATGCTATTCTTCAGGCCTCCTGAGGTCCCTTCCAGTCCCAAATCCAACCTGTGTTCTCCTGTAGTCCTGCAAACAGCTGTGGAGAAGACCACGATGACTTCAGAATGTTTTTTTCATCTCTTGTTAAATATCTGCTGGTGCTCAATAAGATTTGTTAAATCAGGAAGAGGAAGCAAAGCAAGTGAACAGGACACGTATTGGGAATATAGAGACAGAAACTCATGTCTTGTACTTAACTGTGGTTTGTTTAGTCATTTATTTATGCAGTATTAATGTTATTAATGTTGTTGATGTTGTTGTCGTTGCTATATACAGTTTCACCAAAGTTGCAGGAATCACTGGAGCATGGCTCAGGTGTTCTCCCATATCCAAAGGGGCTATCCTAGCCACTGGGACTCATTCTTGGCCTCGTTCTAGCTAAACGAAATTTAGATTATTCCCTGCTTATAAAATACAATTCCTCAAAAGAAATCAGTTTGAATTAGGCATCTGGTCTGGGGCAGTAAGGAAAAGGATCCAATGAGATAAAGAGTTAATTGTGAATCACATCCTCAGGTTAATAAAGTCAAGAATCATATACAGGGAATTTTATTTATTGATGGATTTATAGTGCTATACACTGTATATGCTATATACGATATTTATAGTGTACAGGAAGTGTTGTTTCCTAATTGATGCAGTTGTTAAGTATTCTTTTAATGAATAAGACATTAAGCCAAAAGATCCAACCACATAAATTATATACAGTTAAATTTTGTGAATGAATTTCTAAAAACCTGAATTGTAATCCTATGCACTTTAAAATATTGTGACATTCAGATTGTGACCCGTCTTCTGTAGTTTCTGGTCCTCCAGTAAAACACAAACCCCACAATTAGTGAATAAGTAGTAAAAAAAATATTTCTCTTTAGCCATATAGTGGTAGAAAAAAGATGTCACAGAATACATTCTTATATTCCATAATTTCAGGAGCATAATAGCCTGGTCATTTCACTGTGCTATGGGAGATACAGACATCCTTAAGGATGTGATTCAGCAGAGAGAACTGAAATCACATGTCCAAACCCCTTATGCAACATAGAAATGGGAAATTTAGCAATTTTAATTGTTACTACAAATTTTAATGAAATCTTTGAATTTTTTTAATGTGTGGCAATTATGTAGATCAAAATATGTTGATACTTCCCAATAACATTATTAGACATTTTCTAATGTGGAAAATTTAAAATTTTTCTTCCTAGGATAAAAAAGTTAAATGTCAAATTTCTCTTGAGGTGATTTCTGAATTTCAAGTAACTCTAACTGTTACCTCATAGCCATGTATAAAAATTGAAATACAGAAAGCTGTTTCATCCTTCCTGGCTTGGTTATATTGTAAAGCACTCTCACTATTCACTAGCAGTATTCTTTTTAAGTTACAGAAACAGTCAGTTTTGAATATTGGTTCCTAATTAACCTTTCTGATTTGAAGACAAAAAATAATTTATTTTTTAGCCATTTATATTCTGCAGTAGGGAAAATCTTTCATGACATTTGTTTACAATCTAGAGTCTGTAAATTCAGATTTTGAGTTTGGCATTGTTTGGATTCTGTAGGTACAAAATAGTTATTTTAGTCATTAATTTCCAAACATTTCTTGAAAAATTGATACAATTTCATTGGTTTTTCGGTGAAGATCTAGATTTATTTAAAATATGTGTGGATTTTTGATAGGAAGAAATGCTTTATTGTAGTTAATGAGTAAAACCTGTGAAATTATTATATTACTCAAGGGATAAACTACTGTGTAAGCTTTTTTTAAAGTAAGGTTCATTATTGAAAATGGATTACCAAATTCCATGTAACAAAATCCTGAGCCTGCATTTCATCATTCAGAAGAAGGAAGCTTTGAAGTTAAAATTTCTCACATTAATGTATTCTATAAGGATAATAACGGGTAGTAAAATCTCATAGACCCAAAGTTATAGTAAAATATGTATTTTACTCTACTTATAGTAAAATCCCTACTGGATGTTTAATTTCTGTGTGCTTGTGGTTAATTAGGTGGGCTCTTCTGCAAGTGAGCATGGAAAGAGGAATACATAGATACATAGAATGGTTAGAGTTGGAAAGGACCTTGAAGATCATCGTGTTCCAACCCCCCTGCCATGGGCAGGGACATATAAGTATACTTCTTCTCTATTAGACCACTTGTTTGTGTTTTAGATGCTAGTCTATGTTCTAAATTATTAAGAACAGTCTGCTTTAAGTTATATTACCAAAGTACATGTATGATTCTAAGTGATCTGTAAAGACTTACCACCGCATCATAAAGGATGATAAGAGTTAAAATGTCTGTAAACTGACATAGAAATGCCTAATGCATAATTATACTAGGCAAGCCAATGGAGAGGAGGGCATAACTGAGAAGGTGGAATAAATGAACTTCTTCCCCATATCCTACAATGTCTGAGGGTCACAAAGAAAGGAGAAGCAAATCTTTACGGGAAATGAAAACTATAAACTGAAATTCCAATCTTAGGTAAGGATGAACAATTAAACAGGTGATTCAAAAAGAGCTGTCATCCAGATTTGCACTTCTAAGCTTGGTTTGTTTTGGTATTGTAGACATCCAGTGACTGCAAGAGCTGAGTCGCGGTGTCTGTGTCTTTGCTCTTAGCCTGCAGAAGAAGTTGTTATATCTCTGCTAGGAAGGCAGTGGATATAAATGTGTGGGCAGCAAATGGCTGAGAAATGTGTTGTAGGGCCAAAATGTACCTGTTGAAGATGTCCTGTCTGTTTTCAGTGAGGACAGACATGTTTTTTTCCTTTCTTCTGCTCAGGGAAAAAAAAAAAAAAAAGCCAAAACAAACATATCTCAGAACAATTTGACAATTTGCTTCCCATACTGGAGTTTCTCTGAGAAAGTGGTTTGCTCTGAAGTCCTGGCTCCAGAAAAGTTAGCAATATAGATCTTTCAGATTTCAGTAATCATGGTTAAAACGCATAAACACAAGATTAGGTAGATTCATGAGATTTGTTGTCCTTTGCCGGCACAGAGGATTTGCACATTTTTACAACAGTGCATTTCTCAGTCTTCTTCAAAATGTTCCCAAGTCTCAAGACCTTCATTTATACTTAAGCTAAATTGTCAAAGAGCCCCAGGAGAAGAAATAATCCCTAATCCCTAAAAATAAAAAATTACAAATGAGATGATCTTCTCATTAAATTTGTCCCAGTGTGTATAAATACCTGGTACAAACAGGTCTTATTTTACAGAAATACCCTTTCAACCACAGAGTGGATTGAGGAAGTCATGGGTAATTGTACTCATTGTGCATTTGGAGAGGAAGAAGAGATCTACTTTTAGAATTATAAGTAATTTCCTCCACTGCAAACTTTGTGCTAAGCACCTACACAGCTCTGGCAATTGAATAGGGTACAGGCAACATTGCAAGATGTGGGTCTAGATCTCAAGTTAGACACTAGAGGGAGAAAGCAGTCTCGTAATAATATAACAGATTATTTATTCTCATTCTCAAAAATTAACTAAATCTGTTTATCTGTTTGAAATCTTTTTTTTTTTTT
>VZRU01000005.1:59410-74448 GCA_013398155.1 Pedionomus torquatus | reverse complement strand
TTTTTTTTTGCTTTTCACAAAAAGGATTTGTCATTTCATTTTCCCTCACCCATTCCCATGCACATCAGAAAGCTTTCTGTTCAGCTGAGCTGACCTGGGCAAGTGATATTCATGTTCAAATTAGACTGGATGCTCAGCCACACCTCTTTTCAATAGGTACAAGAATGGAAAACTCTGCAACCTAGAGCTGCTTTCTACTTGAAGTAGTAATAAAAGTAACATAGTGTTAGCCAGAGAGGAGTTGCTGCAAATGGAAGGAGTTAGTTTTCTAAGTTGGTATACAAGCATAACTGTGAAGAGCTCAGAGTCTCAGGATGGGAATAATGGCCATGAGAAAAGGGAGAAAGTGGCAGAGATGAAACAAGCACTGAAATCTGCTTCTAGCGTTGCACTGAACTGAAGACAAATCCTCTGCCAATGAAAACTGTTGCCAGCAGCAGTAGTCAACACAAAATGCTTGGCTGCTAGCCGACAGCAGTTTCACTGTGCCAGATTCCTGTGACGGAGGCAGTGTGGACCTGTTACTTTCATGTATGTAGAGCACAAAGAAATAAAAGTTGTTGGTGGAGGTGGTTTTGTTGTTGTTAAAGTGAAGCTGGCAAATATTTTTATTTTCTGCAACTGGTCTTGGCAGGGTCTGAAAACCAGCTGTGCACAGTGAAGCACCTGTACAATGGAAAAGCAAGCAATAACAGAAAACTAGCAATAGCTGAATGAAGGTGTCACTTTTTTTCTTTTTTTTTTTCTTTTTTTTTTTTTTTTTTTTTTTTTTTTTTTTTTTTCCCTATATTCGGTGTCAATTTGTAAAACATTTAACATTTTCCTATGGCAAGGCTTCCTTGGCAGTCCAAAAACCAGCTGAGTACAGGAGCCTACTTCTGTGTTTTAATGAAATTAAACAGGACAAAGAAACAGTATGAAAACTTGGAGCCTTTTTTTCTACACCGTATAATGACAGTTAGGCAAATATTTCTATATTCAGTGGTAAATGTCATACAGAAAACTGCATTACACTACATGTAATACAGGATTACAGGGTTTACGCTTCTCTTCATCAATGAAACAGTTCTTTTACAACAGGTGCCACAAGGCTTCTGGGAAAATTGGAATAGCAGTAAAAGTAAAAATCCTACCTTTGCTTCCCCAGTATTCTGCATTCCCATGCCAGTAACTTGGGTACATTTCTAAAATTCTGACTAGTCAATCTCCTCTGGATTTATGGGCTCTTTGATCCAGAAAGAGCAACAAAGACTATAATTTAGAAATTTCCAGCATTTTTACATTTTTCTTTTCCTTAAAACAGACAAGGCTAGAGACTCACAAATATGAATTAACATGCTAAAAACTTGAAGTAAATAGCACCTCAGAAAACAGTCACAAGCCCCTAGATCGGTAATAAAATAATAAAATGTTATTAAAATGTAATAAACATGCATGTAATAAAATGTTATAAACATGCATAGGAGGAATGGTGGGGTTTTTTATCTTATGAGAGTGGTCCACTAAACACCAGTTGCAGCAGTCCCTTATGACCATATCACTCATACACATGTTTTTTCAAGACTATAATTGGCAGGCATACATCATTCAGCATATAAATACCAGGCAACAGGGACTGTTTTATTGTTTGGCTAATGCAAAGTACAGCTGCACAAGGTTGACAAATCCAGCATTTCTCTGTGACAGTTCATTATGTAGATTCTTAATATTAGGGCTAATCCTGCAGCATGTATTCAGGGAAAACTCCTACTGCACACATGCCAAATCAGTAAACAATCTAGATTCAAACCAGTAAATGCTAAGATCTGAGAAAGCTGTTTGAGGACCACAGGCAAAGCAGAGCTGAATAATCTGAACTGCTGCAGTCACCACTTGATAGACTTTCAACTGTCAGCATCATGAAAACCAACAAAAACAGGATTAAAAAAAGTCTTTTTTCTTTGCAGTGTCAAGTTCCTAAGACTGCCTGTCCAGACTCTGTGACCTTTCAGTGACAACCAAACAGACCACGAACTGATGGGTCGGCTGCAGTTAGTCACAGTCCTACGTGAGGAAATTACTTGAAAACAAATAATTTTGGAGTTGAATTAATTCACAGGACACTGCTGAAAGAAATTAGAAGTTGGCGGGTGGGATTGGTCTGCTGGATAAACGCATAGTTCTACCTGGAAGAACACTTACCTCAGTTAGGGCAAAAGAATGGTAACACTTAGAGGCAATTGAATAAATGTTTCATGAAGATAAAGGATGCTTATTAGAGATTCCCCATTTACAGACTAACGCCTATAGGAAATAAAGCTTTCTTCTGTATTTCTCCATTAAAATAACTTTTTCTCCCCTACAACTTGATCATTATGTGCACATTTATTCAATTTATTGTGATTTATAGTGATAGGACACATTTCTTTCTGGGCTACATATATATGAGAATGGATTTAACACAATTTTGAAAGGAAAGGGAAAGAACAACAATCAGCCATTAAACAGAAACATCCAGCCTTGAGACTGATAGATACTCAGGTCAGAATTGTTTATAATAGCACCATCCCAGCACCTAAAATATAAATTAAGACATCAGAACAAGAGTTTGGAAGAGGCACAAATGATATACTTCAAGAACAAGAGTTGCAGAATTTATTGACAATATCCTCAATTCTTGTTGTAGCAAGGAATTTCTTAACAGAAGCATGTAGATGATCTAGGAAGTGGGTCACACTTCATGTTAAAAAAGAGTGAAATAAATCTCATGCTAATTTTCAAAACATACTAAACTCATACTAAATTCCTTTCTGTCACAAAATCTGACAGCTTGTTTAGCCCAGAGTAACAGAGCAAAGCACATCAGCTTTTTTTTTTTGGTTTTTGATCCAGAAGTAGATCATTTTAGTAGTTGCAACAGTTCGTAGCAATAATAACAAAGACAATACATTCTTCTTGCATATCGTGGATAACATAAGCAACAAAGCCACTAATACAGGGAAGCTAATATTTCACCCACTAACAAGTATTGAACCATTTCTGAAAGTGTAACATTTTTTTAATGACATGGTGCTGCTGTGATAACCAAATTGCCACACCTAACATAGTCTTATTCATAAACCAAAGTAACAAAAAGTGTTACATGAACTGAAAAACACTGAATTGGGTACATAAATTAAAGCTGAACTTGTTTGGAAGGACAGCAATCAAGCACCTCCAAGTCCTTACCCTCATTGTAAGAACAACTTCTGAACAACAGCAGCATATTCTTCGGGAGTTTCTGCAGTGCACTAGACTTGTCTTACACAGGTTTTCTCACAGTATCAAGCATACCGTGGTTCTTATTTTTCTTTTCAGCCACAATGTTGACCATTGACTGTGCCAGAATTCCTGTTCTCCATTTCTTGGTACAAGATAGTGACTTCTTGTGTCTTTTACTAGCTTGACTTTGCTGCTTACAGCAACAAGAGCAGCTCTTCAAGACATCCTAACATCTGCTGTCTTACCACTTCCAATACAGAGTGAAGCTAGATTGACTTCATGTAGAAGTCATGGATAAGTATTCCCAGAGTCAGAACATACAGGAAGGGAAACACAAGTAGAAGAAATTATCTATGAGTGTCAGCTCTAGTATGTGTCATCATGATAATCTAAGTTTCATCACAAAATCTAAACTATAGGTTAAAATATCTAGATGTATTTTCTCCTTTTACAGCATTAAATACATTATAAGGTTCTCATTCACTAATGATTTCTCCAATTTGACCTGATTTTTGTGGCATCTTTTTTCTTCTCATGAATCTAACATAACCTTCAAATATTCTTATATGTATTATAGATAATTTTAGGTGCATGTATTTAAACATTTTTGTAATAATTTATAATTTTGTAATTTTCATTTATTGGAAAACATTATAATTTTTCAAAATTCAAATATAATGCATGAATGATCATAGATTTAACATACTGTGGCAGCATGGTTTGAAATTTTATTATCTATTAGCAACTAAAGTAAGTTCTGTGAAATCAATAGGTGGTTTTTTGACTGACTCGCATGCAGTCATACTCTGGACAAACTTTACAGAGAGCGAGCTGATAGAGCCACAGCAGACGCCCAGAAAAGTGCAAAACACATATGTGTGCTTTTCCGGTACTGTATCTTGCTGGAAGTACACACAGAAAGTCTGTTTCTTTCCAGTTAGCAAGCATTTTATCCATACTAAACCACAGAAAACAGTATTTAGTACTCTGCAGTATGCAGATTTCTCAAAATATCCAATATTATACTGGAACAATCTTACAAACAGATTGTTCATATGCTACTTCATCTTTCTAGAGCACATCAAACAGTGAGAATCACTCTTCTAATAGCATGTAATCACGTATTTCTCTGCAAATTTGTCATGCACAATATTATTTCACCCTACAAACACTTTTTTTGCCATAATTCAAGTGAAGTATTTTTATCCAATGCCTGCATATTCATCTTCCCTATAGAAACTGCAGTTTACTGGAAGACTAAATGAATTTAACCTGGTTGGATCCTGTAAAATGTAAGCTTTTTCCTTCTTTTCTTTCCTTTTCCTGCTCACAGTAACAGTATTCTGCTTATAACAACAGTCTTTTAAATTACTTCCTGGAATTTCTCACATTCTTATTTGATTCAACATTTCTTCAATGATAGCTATATGAGGAACTTCTCGTATGATAACGTTCCTTTGGATAGATCAGCACATTTTCAGTGAAATTGAATTTGATTTAAATTTTCTGTTCTGTTAAAGACAAATATTAAGCAGTACTATACTCAATTTTGTGTTCACTCAAAAGGTTTAAAATTCTGTAGACTATTCTGATTCCAGGAAAGAATTTTATTCTNAAAAAAAAAAACAAACCACAGAACATATAAGACTGACTGCAGTTTAATTCTCATACTCCTTTTCGTTAGACGTACATATTTTACCCAGAATTATTTTCTTTACTTCTAATGCCCTCTTACTTCACTAAAATCTTTACAGCACTGTCATTTATGCTGTTTCTCAGCCACGTTCTTTCATTAAACTCTACAGCTAATGCATAACACTGTTACAATTAATTTGTAACTTAATGCAATAACTTTCCATAGCCTGTTTCTACTAGATCCAGTTTAGATCATGTCACAAAGACAAGACACACGGGAAAACTTTAAGATAGTAAAAGCCTTATTAAATGCCTTAGAATTTGGTGAAAGATTAAATGAGTTTTTTTACAAGACATATTTTTTCCGTAACTTAATAACAACGCAGATAATTTTCATATTTAAGTATTTATACTTGTTCCTGAAGATTACTGCTATGCAAAATCACAAATGCCTCTAACAAAGAAGTGTTTTATGGCTAAAAAGCAGATTTTGTTATGCATTAGGTAGGCTGAAAATGTTTTCTGCTCTACAAAGTTTCTGGGTTTTTATCATGTTTACTTCAAGAATGACAGAAAAGAGGAATAAACACTAACCTATCAAATGATAAATTGCAAAGAGTTAGAAAGTGATCTGAATAGGTGCAAACTGCTCAAAGTTGATTAACTGGCAGTTGGGCATTGCTCTGACTGACTTGCAAAGTTTCAAGTTATATCTGACATACTGAATGAAGGTAATGATATGTGCTTCATTCACCAAAGAAACAACTGTTTTGTTTCCCTGCTCTGATTCTGTACTTTGCAGATACCTACAGAGGTATAATATGCACTAGTACTATTGTAAAACAAGAGTTTATTACATGGCTAAGTAAGTTGATCTTTGTAAAAGTGCACAAGCACATTGAAATAAAATAAAAACTACTTAATCCAATCTTCTCTCATACAATTTCTTTCAAGGAGAACAGACACAGCCTGTTAAAATAACAAAGAATGTAGAGTTTCCATTCACATTCACAAAGTGTCCTCATTCAAACCCCTGCTCTAAAGCTACCTTTCCTCTCCTCTCGACTTTCTTTGCGGTGGAGAAATGTGATTCCATGGAACCGACAGTGATTTTGTTTTATGTTAACTGGCAGAGCTTTTCAAGCCTTGCAGACCTGGTGACACTTAAATGGCCCACACTTTGGATTGTCTTGTTGTGTGGAAAAGCTAGATAAGGGGAGGAGGAGAAACATAAAACAGGTGGGCAAGGGCAAAGTGGCATTCACAAACGTTTTTTAAATCTGAGCCAGCTTGAGGATCATTTCTGCGATAAAACAATTGCTGTATTGAAATGACTTCACACAAGGTGTTATATTACTTATGAAGTCCTGAGAATTCTGTAAAATCTGGCAAGCACATTGCATGGAAAAAGGTAAGATCTTCTGAACTTTTAGCCAGGAAATCAACAGAAACTAATATAGTTTAATGGTAATTAGTCTAATATGTGCTGCTTGTAGAACTCCTGCCAATAATACCATGTAGTAACTGTTGTAAAATGCCAACTCCTCTGACTGCGTTAGAGACAAGATGGAAGCTTTTAGAACTGTACTTGGCTTGTTATGTAGGTCACTCCTGAAATAGCTAAATTGATTTTACAACATATGGTCTACAAGAGTCTTGGTGGGAAACCCTGAACTATGCCCATTTTGTATTTATATTTGGATTTGCACCAACATTTTCCCTACTGGCATTCTGAGACTCCAGGAGAAAATACATACTTTCCTTCCAGTATCAGTGCTTTGATGCTGACTTATTGATACAGCCAGACCAGAAAAGTAAGTTTACAATCTAAGCGAAAATAAAGCTTGGATAATGTCTGTATTCAGTAGCAAGTTGTCAAATTACAATAAATGTCAACATATCTGAATAATTTGACTGAAAACTTTATTTTAATTGCTTAATTTAGTATTTTTAAGTTTGGTTGTGTTAAGAAAAAGAAAAAGACTGTGTGACCATCTTTCCTTCTTCAGCTGTATTTTTAAAGACTAGCTTGACTTTTCAACTCTAGTCTTTATTCCACCTTCTTGCTGCAAGGTTCTGCCACACGTATACATGTACACACGTAATGTTAAAAGGAAAGTCTTTGCAGCAAAGTCCAAGAAGGGGCCACGGAATGTCACCTATGATGTGGATTTATGAGTAGATGAGAAAAGGGAGATAGGCAAGCTTGTCATGGTCTTTGGATCCTGCACTTCTGTGTGTTGAGCAGAGAGCCTGCACACCTGGCCCTGGGTACAGGCTTCTGCCACGATTGAAAAGCTACTGAAAAGCGTCTGCTTTTGTATGTACTGGAACAGCCTGTTTTTCCAAAACTTAGCATCATCAGAGTGTTATGAGGAAAAATAAATCAAGGCATAGAAACACAGTGAGAAGTTCTTAGATATTGTCTCACTGAAGGTCATGAAAATGGCTAGGCTTGCTCACAAACATACCTTTCTCCTGTCCTTTCCATACAGAGCTAGGTGGAAAAAAATACAAATACGCCTGTGGTTTTCCATGCACTGGCACCTGGCTGTGCAGTCAACTGTGCTAGCAGTCGTCAATGCTTGGGTTTATTGGCCCTGTTTCTATCACACACGTAAAATAACAGCAACAGAGAATTTTGTGTAATGGACATTGTAACCAATGTTTCATTACGAAAAAACTGTATTAACCAACATGTAATAATACTACAATTTGAAGAAAAAGAGAACTTCAGTAAAGTATATTCTTCTTGCATTGTACTTCAGTGTTGTAACTGCAGTGACAAGGAGTTTCATTTTTAATTAACTAAATACATATTTCACAAATTAAATGTTTACTTCAGTTTTAAAAATTCTTTTTTCTCTGTCTCACCTAAGCAAGGAAGTTTTCATTACATGTAGATACTGTTGTTGGACAATACTTCAGACTTTGATATGAGGTAGTTTTGATGAGATAGATAGATTTATCTTCTTGGTTTTGTCAAATAATTATGCCAAAAACATCTCTGTAAATGAGGACAATATACTTTAGAACACACTGTAAACTGGATGTCAGATTATTACCATTACCATTAGTAGTAGCAGTAGTGGTGGTAGAAATATCATGCAGTGATTTACTTAACGATATTTTTAAAAGCAATACTCAAAGTGGCCATACAGAATGGTGATATGCAGTCTTTTCTGACTTAAAGTTACTTTACAGTAAGCTCTCATCTTGCTGGACCTTACAAACAGCTATTTCATACAGATCACCTGAAAGAAAACTGCCCTGACAAGGAACTAGATACACGACATACTAATTAGCAGGTCAGCTGCTAAAGCATACTGTGTATACAAAGACTGCTTAACAAATAACAAACCCTGACTCAGATATCACCAAGTACACTGCATAGTATGACTCCAATAATTTCCCGCTTAGTAATTTTCCTTACAGAAAAATGTTATTTATTTTTAAAGTTGTTTCAGACTCAGTTAATGGATTGAAAATATACCTCATATATTTACCAGATATGGGTTTAACACTTTGATTTGTGTGTAAACATAGGCAGGCAGGCAAACACACAAATACGCAGATATAACTAGGCTTTATAGTCTACTAGACTTCATGAAACAGCTGGAAAAAATTTATTGCCCTGTATAATGAGACGGCTAATAGGAACCAGGAGTTTGAGACAGGTGGACAACGAAGATTCTCCCAATAGAAACAGTGAAACACGTAGCCCCAAAACGAGGGTCGGATGCTTGGCTTTAAAATGTGAAGATGCACACGGCAGCGGCAAGGAGGGAGGTCTGCAGCATGGTGAAGGAGGGGAAGTTTACATATGGATTCTGGACATGCCCAAGGGGCTCAAGGAAAGTGAGGCAACCCATGGCCTCCCTGCCTGGGGCCATAACCCTTGAGGGCTGGATGCCCCGGCGGGGAGGAGGCCTGTGGGATCCAGGGATCCACGCACGGCCGTGCCCATAGGAGCAGGTTGTGCATTGCCTCGGCCTCTCAGCCTGTCATGGCAAGGAAGGGCATCGCAACCTGGCCCTCAGATGTTTATGGCCCAAATATCATTAAAAGCGCCCGTTTAGGAAAGCCAGCCATAAAGTTATGCATTTCACTGCGAGTTTCTGGGCAGGATGCTATAAAATTATGCGCCTGTCTTTCACAGGGCTGTGGATTAGCTTTGAATGTGAGGAAGGGAGAGGGAGATATTTCTAGCGCTGCTTCTGGGACTGGCGTCAGCACTTCTGTCACCACCACCACCATGAGTAAGCAAAGATACAGGCCGCGCACACTAAAAAAATGGCTGTGCTCCAAGTAGCACATTTCTTTCAAACACACACTCGGGACTGAGAATATTGAAAAAGAGTTACAATGTCTGGTTAATGTTTTGATCACCTCATATGGTCCCATATATAGCTCCTTTCTTGTGTACATTGGTGGCAGCATAACAAAGGAGCTCAGAGATTCCAGAGTCATTCATATTCATTGTTTTTCCCATTGTCTAACTTCGATTATGCACAGTTTTCTTAAGACAAACTGCTAAGCAGCAATCATTCAAGGGCGGGTAGACACAATGGGGCCACTTTTGCAAGCTTTTCGCTGGCAAAGTTCCTCTTGAAATCAGGTGAAGGAAGCAGTTGTTTTAAGAACTGAAATCGGTTGATTTTGAGAAGCCGGACATTTCATCTGAAAAAATGTTGGACAGGCTAACTTTGTTAACATTAGAGAGTTTTGTCCTATGAGATGGGGAATTTCATTCAAGTATTAAGTGCAAGACTGGACCCAAGGATGTGTGAAAGCAGCAGATCCTTCTTCTGTGAGCTTTTGACTGTAGCTATTTTCATAGTCCTTAAGCTTCATCATTCCAAAACCAAATAAAAATAAAACAAAATAAAATAATTTAAAATAAAATAAGTCTTATTTTCCCAAATATGCTCATGTAGAAATGGATTTTGAGGTAACAAAAATTACCGTATTCAAATAAATACATGATGCGCTATCTGTGTGCCCATACTCCCTGATGGCCAGAGAAGTACCACTCTGACAAAGAAGAGGGTGAAGAATTATTTTACGGACTAATGGTATGGCACTTTGCATAAAAAAATAAATTTGGCACTGAACTGCTTTAGTTCTTGAGCAGTTATCCTGAGCACCACGACTCACTGTACTTCTGAGTGGTGGGAGCTGCAGCTGTGTCTGTAGAGGCCACTGGGAAACCAGAAAGACAGAAACCAAAACCACAAACTGGACGAGACTGCCAATCTGCTGTGTGAATATACAAATGTATTTCCTGATGAAATGTGGGGCAACATGGAAGCAGACATGAATGGCAGCATGGAATGCCTACGCAGACATTGTCACCAAAAGTAAAGGCAGCCAGAAGTTGCCCACACATCAGCGGTTTAGGGCTTCTCTAGGTGCTACAGGTGAGTTCAGTAGAGCAACTGTGACCTCTGGCAGAAGAAAAAAGCACCAGCCACTGGACTAAATACTGATTTAAACAGCTTGGATCTCAACCTGTTCATTTCCATAAACTTTTGTAAGAAATCAGTTACAGAAATTATTACAGAGCCCAGAAATCTGATTTCATTGTCATCTGCTACTGGGACCCAATGGACATTACAGAGGAGTGCCTGTAAATAATTTTACATGCATGTACCCACAAACCTCACTTAAATAATTAACTGTTTTCTTTTTTTAAAAAAAAAAGCCACATAATTTTATTCTTCTTACAGTTTTACAGGAGAGAAACATGTTAGCAGCATTATGCTCTTATTTTTGCAGGCTTTACTGTTCTAGAATATACATTTATAAGAGAAAGAGTGTCATGCTTTACCATAGACTTAACCTTAAACTTAGACAAACTGGTCAATAGCCATAACATCTGTTAGGCAGTAAAGTGTTACATAAAAGGGAACCTTCTAGTCCCCCTGAAATTTAATAGCATGTATTGATAGTTGTTGAGTTTTTCCGCCCCTTTCTAGTAAACATACAATACCAAGGTTCTTTTCCCAGGATGCTATGAGAGGGAGTAATTAGTTTTTAAAAGGGGTAGGCAGAAAGGGAAAGAGACAGCAAAACCTTTTATATATTCCTCGCCAAGAGGCATCTCATCTTCCTAATGGGCATAAAGAGTGAGAGTAAAAGTTGTATTTGAAAGAGTAAATTGTAAGCCTGAGCTGTTTGTTATGAAAACAGTTTTATTGTGCTAACTATATCTCAGAAACAAATTGTGTATTATCTATCTTCTATTTGCAGAAAGGTCAGAAGTTTGTGTCTTGCACTGCTAAACATGTATTTTATTCAGTATTAAAATTGTTTGAAAAGAAAATGCCAGTATGGCTAAACTCAAAAGTTTTCAACTTTTTTCTCTATCAATTTATCACATTAAACTGCCCACAAGAGGTGACTAAGAAATTTGTGTATGTGATTTTCTTTAGAGGGATGGAAGTGTTCAAGAATCTGAAAATCAAAAAAGGATAACAGTCACAGAGTTGTATTACTATTAATTTATTTTTAGCTTTTTTTCAATAAAGATGGTGCTAAAGAGAGCTTCTATAGAGCTTTTAGTTTCTTTCTTAATACAATTTTTATGACATATTTCTGCAGCAGCTTGTTCAGTAGTGTTCTATTTGTGACTAGTGCTTTTAAAATTATTTCAAGAGTTAGCAACAGTGATAAAATGGTAAAGTGAAAAAAAAGTTCAATTTTTTATACTAGTTCAAAGTTTAGAGCACTGGTAGTTAAAATAAGGAAAATAACAATATAAAAATTATATTTTTTTTTCTTCTCCATGTATCATAACCATGAAAGGAGAAGTAAGAGCCACATTCTTAAAATATGAGATTTAAGGTTTTTCTATGTGGAAGGGGTTTTCATATATCAAAGCAATTCTAACCTGACATACTATTGGAATTATAAAAGGATAAATTATGTAAGCAAGATTTATTTTTCATTGCTTTAAATATTTGAAAATTGTGGTTTTCTCCAGAACTGTCAAAATTTATCACTAATTCTGGTGGATGTATAAAATCTAGAAGGCCATGCTCTTTCACAGTAATGTTCATGTTGCCTGGCAAGTAGAGACTTTGGGTAAAAATCAGATGATTACATACACTCTGCGTGCAGTCTCCATACAAGCTTGGCCACCTCGCACCTCGGTGTCTCTGGCTGTCCTGTTCTGCTTCTCCACCTCAATCCTTGTGCCCGAACTTCTGTTCTAGGTGTTGCATTGGGAGGATGCTCCTGATTAAACATGCCCTGCTCCTTCCAGCTGTATTGATGTATGATGTTTATTTACAGCAGTAGTGGTGGTGCATTTACCCTGAAACCTCTGGTAAACAAAGTGAAAACAATTTTCTTGCTCAAGTTTGTGCATAGTTTTGCATAGTTTGTGTTGTCACCAGTCCAGGCAGTTTTTGAACAGACCTTGTATCTTTACCTGTGTGTTTTCTGTGTATAGATAGCCATAGCATTGGGTTAAGAGAAGTGTATATTAGAAAAGCTGCTTCTCACTGCACCTACAGAATTTAGCCCTTCTCTTCTATTGTATGGGATCTTCAATGCCTCAGTAATTTAACTGCAAGCTGTGTCTACTTGAAAGGTAGCTTAAGGCACCAAAGAGTGTGGGTAGAAGAATTTAAGTTTCTATTAAATTTACTTTAAAAAAACAAGATTATGTTAGTTTATATTATTGAATAATGGAATGTGACATGTCAGAAGATGTTAAATATTTGTAAGAAGTTAGCATCGTGCTGTGCACTTTCCAAATGGATCTATTATGTCTGAGATTTCTAGCTACTTATTTTAAGTGATAAGTGTCATTCGGCATCATGTGTCAAGGAAGTACCATGTGCTCTTCATCTGCCTTTTAAGAAGTTACAAATGACACCATTCATCTCATCATGACAGACCTGTTGCTTCTTGTCATTATATGATGTCTGTCTGTTCTAAATGTGGTACAGATCCATTTTCCTGTATTCTCTTGCTTGTGTGCTTCAGTTTAAATTAATGGGGAAATCTTCTGGAGTTTTTAAAAACACTTAACTGTCTCCTCTTGAAGTCTAATCTGTTTATGCTGTGACCAGATCTCCTCGATGCAGTCTAAACACAGAAACTGCTTTGAAATATACTTAACTAAAGTAAAATACAAGCTAATGCCTTCCTTTATAGGTTTTATCTATTTTACTGCAGCATTGAAGATGTGGGTGTGTTTCTCAAAAGCCTGAAAAACAAAAACATGCACACTCACACAGAGGATTGTAGCCATAAGATAAATAATTGAAACATGTTGGGAAACTCTTAGTGAGTTATAAGTGAATTCATTGTGCCCACTGGGATATTTACCAGATGAAAAGTGTGACGATGACAGTACCCTCGTTGTTTGGTACATAATTTAGAGTATTCCTAATGAATATTTCATGCAGTATCATTTGTGTATGAATTGTAAGACATGTATATCAAGATTCACTAGGGGCACTGTCAAACTCCTCAGTTTGAAATAAGCACTTATAAATTACTTAAGGATATTGTAGGAAAAGGGATTAGTGTATGCTCTTTTTTAAGCAAATCATTGTGTCCCTTCTTGGGGACAATAAGCAGCCTTACTTAGTAAAGCAAGAATACTTTGAAACAAAAGAAAGGAATATACTCGCACTTTCACACTAACAATCAGTTTATATTCCTATAAATTCCCTAGAAAATTCCTAAAATGCATGCAATTCAAAAAAACCTAAAAAAAGATTGGTCAGAATAAGTTTTCTGCAAGTTAAGGAATTCTGTATTTTATGAAGCTAGCAGACATTTAGAAAGTATTTGTTAAGTTAGTTCAAAAATATTAACAACTGATTGTTTGTATCCATATTTATACATGTCAGAAAGCTGTTTGAGAGCAATTTTTTACTTAATAGTAAGGGCCATTTAACAATTAAGTCTAATTAAATTTCTTTTTAATTTTTAAAGAACTATCAAAACAGACTGATTATTGAGTCTTTACAGTTAACAAACAAATTTGTATAACTGAAGAGCAGTTCACAAGTAATATAGTAAATAAACATATATAAAAAATAACATAGTATTTTTTACTAGTTAATACTATGAGAAGGAACAATTCAATAAGTTGTAACAAATTAAGGACTGTTGTCGAATTCTAAATTATACCTAAAATAAAAATCAGAACATATACTGCTACAAATCAGTAGATAACTACCTCTACAGGTATCTGTATATTTCTATAAGTCTATCTGTACAAATACTTCTAAAATAGGTTTTTAAAATAAAGTTTCTCTTAAGAATCACTACAACTGATCTTCATAAGTATTCTGGTTTTCTAAGGACCTGAACATCTAGCAAGTCCAGATAACTTTAGGACAATTTTAAACTGCTGAATTTCATGAAATTCTTTCATACTTACATTAAACTTACTTGAAAAAAACCTTTTTTTCTCCAGTTTCTGCGAAAAAAAAAGTCCTTAGCTTTTCAGGTTTCTGCAAGTGTCTGTGTAGATGCTCTTCATCTGTTCCAGAACGGGGATCTCAGGAAATGTATCTTTATAAGCAAGGCTAATTTATATCTATTGAGCTTGTTTTTCTTTTTGTTTTTCTTTTTTTTTTTTTTAATAGCAGCTTTGAATTGACTTCATACAGCAGCATTTACAGGAATGACAAGAACAAATCTGTAGCAAGATGAAACTAAGCATGCTTTTGTAGATTCATTAATTAATAATACTTTCAGGATATTTTTTTTTTTCATGTGAGAACACCAATAAAAGTGACCCTATGAAAATTATTTAAAAAAATAAAATATGTTTTAGCAGCTTAGTCAGAAAGTAAGTAAAACTTGATGTCTCAAATAATTGCCAATGGCCAAGATTCAGCAAAGCGTGTTCTCAGCTTAAAGTACATATTTAAATCTGTTGACTTTGTGGGACTCAGATATCTGCTTAAGGACATGCTTCAGTCAATGCATGGATTCCCACCGGAGTCCCTGGCCTTGTTCTTACGGTTTCAATGATGCCTGTTGGGCACAGAGCCAGTCAGCTCAATCTTGAATCCACTCAAGTCAAGAAGAACCCTTGTTACTGATTTCACTATGTGCAGAATGAGACCATGTATGGGGAAGTGCAGCTCTCAGGTAGTGCTTGGTGCTGTGTAACATGTTCCATGCTTTCC
>VZRU01000005.1:32623-59386 GCA_013398155.1 Pedionomus torquatus | reverse complement strand
TTTTTTAATGTAGTCAGTGATGGTAATTTACAGAGAGGGTTTGGTGGTTGGTTTTTTTTTTCACTTTCTTTCCCTGCCGTCTTACAAGGAGTGAATCTCATTCCATTTCTGACTCGAGCTTTCGTGTGAATCATACTCTGCTGTGCCTGGATATCTCTTCCCCTTCAAGGGAATATCTCTTCCTCTGCGATATCTCTTCCCAAGTCAAGAGGTTTGTGGGAGGTGGGTTGTTTTAACTTTCAGATACATAATTTTCTTTTTGTTCAAAGTGTTTTTAAGTTCAAAATGCATTTGAAATAATTTTAAGTTATCCTAAAACTTTATCCCACTGTGAGTAGAACTACCTATAGAGAAAGTTCTAAATTATAAAAGTTGCTTCTAGGTATAGAAAAAGCTTGGAACTCTTTTATTTAAAATGAAAAGTTCTGTGAGTTACTGGTTTTGGCAATCCTGTTTTGACTACCAATTTTATTTTATTTTATTTCTTTTCATTTTACAAATATGTCAAGGTATTACTTTGCAACGTCCAAATCCACTCATCACTGCTGTCTATTGATGTTAAGGGCTGAGTTCTAATGTGAGTTTTTCTGTTGAGCTTTCATCTACATCTTTCCTCATCTGTAAAGTATACATATTAACACCTTCTTAGAGGTTTATATGAATTAATTAGCTAGAACAGGCTGCCTATCAGTAGAACAGATTTTTCCAACTCTTAAAAAAAGCACTATATAAGCATGCAGAGTGACCATTATTATTTCTGCAGATAATAATAAAGTTCTTTGCATTTCAAGAGTTTTCAGTTTTAGACAAGTCTCCAATTGCATGCTTGTTTGTACTCTATAAAGGTATATTCAGACTTCATCTGTTTTTTTAAGGTCAGCTTAAAAGTAATGAGCTGGTTACTGATATATCCAGTATTAGAGGACACTGGAAAATCGAGGTTCAATAGCTTAAGATCACTAAAATCTGGTACATATAAGTAAACAAAACCGTGATTTTCTCAATGGGGAGGGCTGTAGAATGTGGCTTCTGCAGGCTGAAAGGTGCCATTTAGTTTTTAATGGCAAAAAATCACAAAACAAAACAACAAGAAGAAAACACCACCAAGCAGCATTTTCCCAGTAGGACTGATATTGCTGATGTTACTATATCCTCACAGTAACATTAGCAACAAAACCATACATTAAGTTACTCTTTCTTTGACATTTTTAAGCCTTTTAAAAGCACAAACTTTAGCCCTACTGCAAATGAAAGCATCGTAGCAAAACAACATGGCTTTAAGAGCATTTGTGAGAGCTGTTAAAAAAGCATAGCAACATTGAAACACTTGTTATACAATTTTGAAGAAAAAGGGTGAAGTCTTATTTAGAGGTGGAAAGAACTGAGTGAAATAAGTAAAACACGGGGATACAAAGAGTAGAGGAAGACGTGTATATGGATAGGATCCCACGGGTTTATATCTAAAGGAAGCAGTATTTTATATCTATCTCATAAAACCTGCTGAGGTGCTGCCTAAAGTTGATACCAGAACTTCCAATACATTCGGTCAGCCAAAAGCTACACCTCACATCTCCACAGCAGCAAAAATGCTCCCTGTCAGAGTTTGCACAGTGGAAAATCTTTTCCATTCCAGACACGTTGGAGGCTGTTTGCTCTATTTCTGCCTCTCTATAATATGTGAGGAGTTGTTTGTGCTTCTTATGAAATGGGCAAATTTTGAGACAGATCAAATTTCATCCATTTTAAGATACACTGAGGCACTTGTCAGAGACTCTGAGGGCTGTCCTGAAAAGTTTTGTAAATTAAAGATGTCTTCATTTTCTTAAGGATCATAATAACAGATGTAACTTGCATGTAGTACTGAGGACGTAAAAAGTAATAAGATACAAAAGAATAAACACAAGATATGTTTCCTTGCTTAATCTTTCTCCAGATTCTCGCACATCTTTCTTCTTAGTGTCTAAATTTTTGTCATTTATAGATGTGTAACAGGATAGTTTTGTGGTACTATTGAAGTAGTGAAATAGAAATCCAACAGGAACGCTGTATGGCATCTTGTAGATTTGATTCATATGTTCTGATTACTGTATCAAAGTCTTCCAACACAAAATATCATGGAATAGTTTATATGAAATAGCCTGACTTTTTGAAGTGTAAAATAGCTGGCAAGTGCAAAGGAGTACTAATAATTTGAAAATAGTCAGTGCCTGTGTCCAACCTGAGTAAAAAGTGAATGGGTGATCTTCATGAAAACAGTGCAAGCTAAAGGTTTTAGGGGTCTTGTGATGAAAAGAAAAAAAAAAAGAAAAACAGAGGAAGCTTCTGGCCACTTACAACAGAATGTTAATAGCTTCATGTCACTTTAACTCTGACAGCTCTGAAGTGAAAGGCCACTAATCTCTGTTTGTAATGTGCACAATTGAAGAGAAAAAGTAAGTATTCTTACTTAAGCCATGGATAAGCATTAACAGTCTGAAAATGAAGGGAATGTTCTGCAACATATTTTAGAGTTAGCAAATGCCTCCCCCCAAAGCCTTGCAAGATGTGTATTTTTCTTTCTTCTACAATAGCACAGGTGATTTAAATGCAAGACTGGTTTCATAATCTTTCCATAGAGAGTGTTAGCCTGCTACAAATTTCAGGTAGAAATTATAATGCATGCTTACTAGAATGGCTTGGGAATTTTCAGACTACAGGCTTGGAGTTATCTTTGCTTTATAAAATTTACTGACTTTATAACTTTGTATGGGAAACAGTTGCAAAGAATGTTTTGACTCAAAGTCAGGAAAAACTGAAAAATTTGAAGTTACCAGAAAAAGTGTACTTATGTAGGATCTTTTTAGATTATTTAGGATTTAGGTGGTGTTTTGATTTTTGTTTTGTTTTGTTGGTTTTTTGTTGTTGTTGTTTTTGTTTTGTTTTGTTTTGTTTTTTAACCAGATTTTGGTTTAAAAGCAGTTTAGATCTTAATTTTTCATCCAAACCTGTGCAAATACTCCCTAATATTTTCCTATTCACACTACATATGTATCCTTTAAGATTTCTCATAGATATTGCAGACTTATGTACAGCAATATATGGGCTTGTTTATCTAAGATTATTGCATACAAATGGCCAAAATCTGTACTTTTCTCCAGAAGCATATCAGCAAGTGGATCTCATGTAAAAGGAAGTATATCCCTATTTTATGAACTTCAATCCTAGGGCACCTCCAGGTGCAGTCATTAAAAGTATTCCAGTAGCTGCATTGCTGAGTGCATATTTAAATAAAGGTGATTCTAGACAAAAAATTATATTTAGTTTGAATAATTGATTAGGGACTCTTGAAACATACTATATTTTTTTGATCTTTCATATCTTGATTTACTTTCTTAAACTTTTACCCTTCCTAATCATGTCTAGCCAACTTCATTCTCATCCACTTCTGAAAGTTGTCTGTGTTTATATGTGTCAATATAGCTGCTGCAGGCATAGATAGCTGCTCATTACATACTAGAACCTTTGTTCTTTTTTTTTTTTTGTTTTTGTTTTGTTTTGTGGTTTTGGGTGGGTTTTTTTATGTTAGTATCTAATAAGTCTCAAAATTATAGTCTTCTCACCAATTTTGGCATTTATTTAACTATAGATGGTTATATTATGTCTAAGTACCTGCTTTGAAGAGCCCATAAATGCCATAAATAAAATTAAGTAAATTCATGTTTATTCTCAGAAAGGCATATGATAATTTTCTTTTTTAGTGGGCAATTAATGATTTATAACTTCTAATATTGTAAAATTCCTGTTGGATGTAATATAAAGACAATGAAAATACACAAAACTCACATTTTACGACAATTTTTGTTGTCTAAAATTACAATTCATACACATTATATAATTAAGAAGATTGAGTTTATAAGCATATTTTTCTGTTTGCGTATAAAAAAAGGAAACACTTTTAGTGAAGTTCCACCTATTTTTTCTATTAAGTGCAGTTTCAAGTTCTAGATGTAGTAGATCTCATTGCTTCATAACCACTTCACAGGCTAAAAACAAAATAAAACACAAAAAAAACCCAACACCAAAAAAACCAAACAGCTTTCCTTGATTTGTAGGCTTTGATATTTTTTTGAACTCTTATGTATTTCTGAACTGTTTAATTGCAAACACTGAATAAAAATATTTTTTAAAAAATTAGATTTATCTGCAGAAATTACTGTTGTTTCCAGAAATAGATTTATAATTTCAACAAGTGTTTTCTCAGGGATTTAGTCAATACCTTCTACCAACTCAGTGACTTTATGTTCTTTACAACCATAGCAAAACATATGCTATTTGGTATATTTGATAAATTTTTCCATTAATTGAAATTATTCAATTGCCACAAATTAAGGACTTCATGCAGTTTTAGTGCCATTTTCATGTATCTGATGTTTAACTAAAATTATTTAGATCTGTTTTTAAAATACAATTTAAATTAGATACTCTCTAATTAAAAATTAACGGTTAATGTTTTAAAAATTCTTATTTCTCTTGGTCAGGCAAACAACAAGTATTAGGCAAATAGTCTGTCATAGTCTGTTCCATAGCTTCTATTTGGATGGTATATTCTCTTTGTCTTTCACTGAATTCATTGCCAAAAGTTGAACATAGTCAAAAATTTGCTAAAAAATGCTAATGTATTTGATAAGCCATTCATTTATATTTTACAGTCTACTTTCATATGCTTCTTCTGTTTAACCGGCCAGGACAAATGCTGGAAATGCATTAGTCATGTTTCTAGACTTTAAATGAGTGGAGAGATGACAAGAAATATTTTTATATGCAGTGCCCAAGTTTGTATTTTAACACTTGGAGAGTGACATTTCTACCAGAATTATATTTTTCCCTAATAAAATATTGGTTTTATTTATCTTCTTAGTTATGAGTAATTTGAAGCATGTATAACCTTCAGTCGGCAGGAATTTGCTTGGTATAGTTCATGTAAAAATTAGACATATTTTCCATGAGTATCGATATATTGATGTGCTAAGGGCTGATAAATCAGATACACTTTAATTCTTCTGTCCAAAATATATATACTGTAACTGCTCTGTAAGTATTTATGAAAAATTTCAGCACCGCTATGCTGAATAGTAACTGCATTCACTTATTTTGACTTATGACAATTAACTCTGTATAGGGTTAAATTTCAGAAATAAGTTAAATTCCTCTATTTGCTCAGATTTTACTTATTGTTCTTTTTTCCTTTTAGTCCTACTTTGCTTCATTAGATGCAATAATATCTCCCTTGCCTGTGACAATTTCCATTAATATCTCGAAGGCAGCTATTAAGTATCATTACAAGATAAGATTATAGAAGGATACCACATACAATAACAGCGAAGATAAAGACAATAGTCACATTTTCATTTATTTCTTTGTTCTAAAGATGTAAATCAAATTTCAGGGTGTTTCAAGCATTCTTTCCTCTGCTATGCCTTCAAAGCACTCTAAAAAGAGCAACCTTCATGGCCAAATAAATTCATCTATTAGGTTTACCTCAACAAAGAAAATACTGTCAGAGACTTTTTTCAGCCCTATGGTCCCTCAGAAAAATAACTGTCAGGAGAGAAAAGAAACCTACTCAGAAAATTTTTGGTTTTGTTTTTTGCTTTTAAATCAGGGGTGGGGGTGGGTGTTGGATGAAGACATTCTTTTAATAAAGCTCTTTAAAACTGTAGAAACACTTCAAAAGAATTCACCATTAAAAGCCAGTATGTTACACTATCTAAATGCCATCTAAATATTTGATCAATCAGTTCTTGGAAAATTTTCTATACATATCTATGGGGATTTAAATATATGTAAAGGTCATTCTAATTCTCCACAATATGAAAGAAAGCTATGAAATCACAAACTTTGTTGTTTGTATGTGAGGAGGAAGAACTGGCCTTGGTACCTTTCAATTTGCTAAAGAAGAAATACTCATTTTCATTTACACAGAATCACAGGATCACAGAACCACAGAATAGTAGGGGTTTGGAAGGCACTTTTGAAGAACGTCTAGTCTAACACCCCTGCCAAAACAGGTTCCCCCACAGCAGACTGGACAGGAAAGCATCCAGGTGGCTTTTGAATATCTCCAGAGGAAACTCACACCTTCTCTGGGCAGCTTGTTCAAGCACTCTCCCACCCTCACAGTAAAGAAATCTTTCCTCATGTTTAGACGGAATTTCCCTGTTCCAGCTTGTGCCCGTTGTTCCCTTTCCTGTCACTGGGCATCACTAAGAAGAGTTTGGCCCCATCCTCTTGTCACTCACACTTCAGATATTTATAAAATTTGATAAAATCCCCTTTTAGTCTTCTCTTCTCAGGATAAACAGTTCAGGTGTTTCAGCGTTTCCTCATAAGAAAGGTGTTCCATCCCCTTTGTAGCCCTCTACTGGACTCTTTCCTGTAGTTCCTTGTCCTTCTTGAACTAGGTGGCCCAGAACTAGACACATTACTCCAGATGCAGCCTCCCCAGGGCAGAGCAGAGAGGGATGATGACCTCCCTCGACCTGCTGGCCACTCTCTTTTTAACGGAGACCATTGGCCTTCTTGGCCACAAGGGCACATTTCTGGCTCTTGATCAACTTGTGGTCCACCAAGACTCCAAGGTCTCTACAGAGCTGCAGGCCAGCCCCTAGCCTGTACCGGTACATGGGCTTATTCCTCACTAGATGCTGGATTCAAATTAATTCAACTATAACTTGATCTCATCTGACATCAGGAAAGCTAGTTATGTTATTTTTCCAGGTCTGACTTTTGTGTAGACTGTCTCTTCCACGAGAAATCTGTTCTGTTTCTTCCAACCATTGTGATTCAGTGTGGGAGTGCCTCATCCACCATACCACAGAGAACATAGACTAACACAGCAGTCTGCCTCTTAGAGGGAAAGGGCTACGTAAGGGATCCAAAATTATGTTTCTGAATTTACTTACACATTGGTATGTAAAAGCCTTATGTGCTTATCACTCTCATCAGGCTCAAGGAGAGACTGAATACATTAGTAATAACATTAGGCTTTAAAACCCTGGGTTGAGCAGCTAAATAACTTGCCTGATTTTCTGAAGTGCTGAACATCCAATAGCTGTGACTGAACCAGTGCTTTTGTACTTCAAGAAATGTGTGTCCATGTGTTGATGCATGGACATCTGTCATATCTCCTTCAAGAGCATACACCTGGCCTGAGATCCCTGCTGCTCCAGGCAAAGCAGAGCTGACTCTGATTCTCTCTGGTCATGTCTTTGTCCCTGCAGCCCAGAAGGAAATTTTTTAACTTTTTACCAGAATAAGACTTTTTCCGTTTTCCCTCAGGCTAGGAACCACATCCAGGTCTATATGCAACTGCAAGTGGCTATGAACTTCCTGCGTAAAATGGCTTCTTTTCCTCGTACACACCAGGAATGACCATAATTGCTAGAATAAATACTGACTGGTAAAATTGTTACTAAGTTACGTTTGATTATTCTCTTCTTCAGGTGGAACTTCATTTCTGCTCATTTTGGTAGCTGTCAGCCCAGTACCTTCTGGCCAGCCTGGTAATGATTTCAGAACCAGAACACTTTTTAGCCAACACCACATGAAATCAGCTTCAGTGCTCTAATACAAAAATGGTTAGATTCTTTGAATTAGGTTCAGCCACTCATTAGCAGTTCAGAAATTACAAGACTGCAATGTCAAAGGTGCTGTTTGTACCTTTGGGGTCCTCAAATAGTTGTGGGTAGAATTACACTGCCCACACCGAATGTTGGTATTACAGATGGGATACTTTCACTTAGAGTGCAGAGTTGAAGTGAACAAAGCTTTACTGAGTCCTTCCACAATATGTGCAGTTACAATGGAAAAGTCACTTCATATAGATTTTCTTTTATTAAATTTCAAACTATAATTTAATAGGCAGAGGCCTGCAGTCACTAATCTAGAATCACTTAAATAGCTGGATAAGGATAACCCTTCTTGCCTCTTCTCCAGCTATCTCAGCTATTTCTTTTCAACTAAAAACCCCTTCAGGACATTATTTTTCCATTTTCTGTTTTAATTACAGAACATAGTTTGTATCAATTAGTATTTTTAATAGCAAGGCATCACTTAACATGAAGTGATCTTTCACTGGGAGGGAGGAAAGACAGGAATGACGGTTTTTCATTGTGTCAGATGTATCAGGTCTGCAGGGAACTGTGCCCAACTCTTTTTTTCTCCAAGAATGCAAGGCACAGGATGAACAGTAACATATCTGGCACTTGCCCAGGTCTCTTTCAGTACAAAACCAAAATGTAGTTCAGACATCATGTTACTTCCAGTCCATTCCTGAGAAAGCCAGATTAGGGATTTAGCTAGAGGGGGAATAAAACACGTAACAAATCCTTTTACTGCCTAATGCCAGTCACCTGTGCAGCAGACTCCAGAATAAAGGTAGCAGAGCTACCAGAGCTGGAGTGCTTGGAGGGAGAGGGCAGAGGAGGACAACCACCAGAGCTACAGTCCAGAGGAGGCTCAGCAGTGAGCTCAGTGCTCCTGAGACCACCAGGGAGCTGCAGCCCTTCCTGTATGCCACCTATCCTGCTTGTCACAGCACAGCCCTGCATTTTCAGGGCAGTAGGAACTGTGTGGTGTTGGAGGGCAAACATTCAGCACACCATTTAGGTGCTATATAAGTGGAATTCAGAAGCCTAAATTCAGGCAAATTATGAATTTATCTTTACAGATATACATATTTTTTGCAGGGTTTAGGATTTGCTACTGAGTATTTGTGAGCTGACAAAATCTAACTAAAAGTATGATGTCCAGACCTTTTGCTAAACTCACTGATTTTAATGGCTCCAATTAAATATAATAGAGTTTACTTTCCATGTCACAGTTTTGTATTCAATCAGGAGCACCGATACCTTGTTCTGGGCCCTCACCAGCCTCAGCAGACCTACACTTGTATCTTTGTGGTGAACTAACCTTGGTTAATTGGCAAAGACCCACCCAGCTGCTCTCTTGCTGCCCCTCCTCCTCAGCAGGGAAGAGGAGAATATAATACCAAAAAGCTCATGGGCTGAGATAAAGTCAGCGTGATCACTTACCAATTGACATTGTGGGCAAAATAGGCAACTAAGGGGAAATTAACTTCATTTATTACCAATTAAAATACAGCTGGGTGGTGATAAATAAAGGCATAAATTAAAAGAACACCTTCCTCCCACTCTCACCCCTCAGGCTGTTTCACTCTTTCATTCCCTGTTCTCTGTTCTCCTTCCTTGAAGCCAGCTAGAACTGTCTATGTCCAGCACAGAACAGCCCAACCCTTTTCCACAGAGGCCACCCCTGCAGCCCCCTGCTGCCAGCACCTTGCCACAACCACCCCAGTACAGCCTCCTCAAGACAATGCCATCACCAGGAGGCAGAACGATATGCAAGGTACGGACCTCTTTGCTTTCCTCTGTACGTCATACTACTTCTCTGGTTAAGTTGATCATTGTCAGGGAAAATGGTGGAAGGAAGAAAAGAGTAGAAGCTGTGCAAGGAGGAGAAGAAACACACTGAGTGGTCCAAGAGTGCTAATTTTTACCTTATTCTACCACAGTTCCTTTCTCAGACTAACAGGCAGATGACTTATCTGATCCTCAGCATGTCTCCTGACCATGTCTTTGGTTCAACTCTGTCAGTGACTAAACAGGGCTTGCACAAAAAGTATTTTTATTTTCAGTTTGTTTTACTACATTCCTGTTTTGCAGTCTTGCACCCATCGTTTTCTCGTAGATGAAAGAAAATGTAGCATTTCCCCAGTCTTTTGAGCATCTTCAAGAAAAAAAAAAAAGGAAAAAAAAAACCCAACAAACATCAGACTAATGGACTAATGCACCAAATTGTTACATTTCAAATCCATCAATTTCTTATTTTGGCAGGAAACACACATACACACACACGCATATACCTTCTTTAAAACATGCTTAACAGTATTTCAAATAATACTTAGATCACTTATCATCTTTCATACACTTCAGCACCTTACACACATCACACATACGGTGTGTTCATTCAAAACACAGAACAACCTCTTATGTCTCATAGTAATTTCACACTCTGAATACATTTCCAGTAAATGATTCAGGATTTCAAGTGGATAAATATCACTAGCTCTTTCTTTTAGTATTGTCATAACTCAGATATTTGGACATGTGCAGAAACAAAACTTTGTGGGTTCTGGAAGCCTCAGGCACCCGTAGAGACTATCCTAATCCCAGTAGTTAGTAGCTAAGCTGCAGGGACTGTTACTGATCCAGTTTTGGACCTGAGTGTCTGCATTGCTTTTAAGCAAATCAGCTTTAGGCTGAGACATCAACATTCCTTTCTTAAAAATCTGATATTGAATGTGGTCGTAAACTTTAAAAAAAAAATTTATTCTGTGTGTCCTCTAAAATGGAATATTGTAATTAAGAACAGAAATGAAAAAAGATTTATGTATATGGCAGCTTGGGAGATAGTTAAAATTCAATCAGACTGAGAAGGCCAAGTTGTGAAAAATAACCACAACAATGGCTTTTTATGTCAGGTTAAAATAAACTGAAGAGTTTGATTTGATACTACCAGAAATTGCTATTAAATCCCTGCACATCAGATGAGCAGAATCATCAGTATTTTGAAATGAATCTGTCACAGAGGACTAAATTGCCTGCCTTTACTGACACATGTGGTTGTGGTGTGGTGTGTTCATTCCAGAAACTTTGTATTGGTTTAAAGAGAAGCAAGGTTTTAATGAAAGTATTAGTAATACTTTTAATTACTACTGTTAATTAGCAATAAATACATAGTATATATGAAGATTAGATTTATCATAGATAAGCATATGCAACATTTCCAAGGATGCAACCAATTCCCACAAGGGAAAACAAGCCATCTGTGATTATTGCATCATATACAACATGGAATTTTGTGCCCAGGTTCTATATTTTCAATCATGTAGTTAAAGAAAACAGTTGCATTAAGCCAAAGTTAGGGGTTTTTTAGTTGTATTAACTTGAACCAAGAATAATATTTAGTACTCATTAAAGTTATTCAGATCTGTGTAATGTAAAGGAGGGAACAAATTGTGGCTTGTAAATCAATGTTCAGAGTTTGTTCACATGCTTCTGCCTGCTATCAGAGTGTACAAAATGTAAAACTAGAACATTTCAGGGAATACAATGCACTTTTGTTCACATGTAAAGTAGAGTTCTTTGTTGTTACAAAGGTGGGTAAATGGTCACTCTAAACATCATAAATATTCATTCAAAGAGCTAAAATATATTCAGGAGTTGAAATGAAATCCTTCTATTATCATGAAAAAGTCTGAATTTTTATACAAGTCTGTAACTAATACTTCAGGGAATATTGGGCAATAAAAGAAAGCAGGCGTTTTCTCAGGCATAAGCATAGACTGCAAACCATCATTGAAAAATTAACTTATGATTGTGTTTTATTTGGTGCATTGCTCAGGAAGCTTTTTGTTTATTCTCATCAGCCTGCTGCCCTCTGTTATTATAATTTACAAGTACACAGGCAATCTAATATATCCTTGTTTGAAACACTTCAGAATCTATTGGCAATTTTCAGCAGTAGCACTGTGTGGTTTTGCTCTTGCATAATTGTCTTTAGCAAGCACTTCTAGGGAAGAAGGATTTTCAAATTCGCATGAAAGGAGAGACTGATTAGAGTATGCTATTTATGATGATAGCGTTAAACTTCACTATTTCCCTTCAGATTCTCAGGACAGGTGGTCTTTTGTTAGCATGGCTCTTTCCAAATGTTTTAACTCTAATTTTAGAGAACTAACACAGGTGAGTCTAGAACTGTATTTTGTTGCTATGTATTCAGTAAGCTGAAACTGCTTTTCAGGATTAAACACCATTATTTATATGTAAGTCAGTAAGGAAAAAATAATATGAGAGCCTCAACTGTCAGAAAAGAGCAGAAACAGAAGAGACTGTAAAAGTGAGCCAAGATAGAAAAACTTTTCTTTTTAATAATAGTTGTCATACTGCTACACTTTATTTGCCCAGATATCAACTTTTATCTAGAATGACACACAGTGAGATGATTAAAATACTAATTTAAGTGAGTCTTAATGCAAATAAATGAATCTAAGAATTTTTCCTTTGAAAAGCTAAGGAGTCTGTTCAATGTTATGTAGCCACCCAATATTTGATTCCAGAAACCTACAGCAAAAATCTCATTTTAGGATGTAAATCTCAACTATGTGTAGCATAACAGTGACATTCCACCAAAGCTAAAGTAACATATCTAACAGACCAGAACCTACAGAAAACAAAGTGTTTTTTTCAGCCTTTTTACCTAAGTCTTATCATCCTACTGTCTACACAAGAATGAAATGGCATACCAGCTTAGTCTGGTGTCCTGTCTCTAAGACAAGAAACCAATACTAAGGAAAGAATATAAAACACAAAACATGTTAAAAATTAAAAAAAAAAATAAAAAAAAATTGAGTGACTTTGTAGAACTAAAACCACATTCAAAACAAATCTAGCATCTTTTTCTTACAATTCAGGTAATTCATAAATAATCCCGTGGCACAATATTTTTTTAAAACATAGTCCTTTGATAAATTGATGGGGTTTTAAAACTGTAAGAGACATTCATGTACTAACTATGTCATTTGCATGTAAGCCAAACCCTTTTTTAATCTCATTAATATCAGTTCCAGGACTGTGTGTCTAACAATTGCAAATTGTTTTAAATATTACTTTACAAAATGAAACAGTAACAAAAACGAAGAGCAATTTTATCTTGAGCAAGGTCCAGCTTCTAATTGTCTCATCTAAGTAAGAATTTAATTCCTATCTCTGTGACTTTGTTTAAGAAGTGTTTCTTTTTTCAGAATAGGAAAACTACCTGTTATCTTTTATGGTCCTTCCCACTGCAACAAATATTTTTTTAAACATTTAGGCTTCTTATTTTCTTATTTGCTTGCTCCTGTCTTTCACAGAGAGAAAGGTGGCAATGAGAAGCAAAACAAGCAGACAGGAAACTCTGTACTTGCCAGTCTCATTTTCTACTGCCACATTTGCCATTTTTAGGACAAGGACTGTTCTCAGCTCATCCCCAACCGGTGAAGCCCAGAGCAAAAAGATGTAAATGAAAGCTTTCTTCGTACACAGCCCCGCCTCTGCTGCCCCTGCTGCTCCAGGGGCTGCTCTCTTTTTGGTTGCACCATTCAGGGCACCTCAAGGGCATTGCACAGGTTGCACAGGATGCCTCATGAATCCTCTTAGGTGAGACCAAGGCCCACAGATCCCTTCTGACCTCTGTTTCCCCATACAAGTGCCCTTCCTGTCATTTTTCTGCTCCCTCTTCCAATTTTCTCATTGAAGCTCCTCTATAGGAAAGATGCTTCATTTACTCAGATTCAATGCACACAGCGAGGTCTAAAAATCATCAGGACAGCTAGAGAGACCAGGGTCTTTTGTGTCTAGGAAGGAGGTGAGAGGATGAATTTATTGTTGCACTTGGAAGCTGATAGGTGAGAGTTTGAAATTTAGAGGCCTGGGGCTGGCTGGAACCTGTGACTATGTGCACCTGTGAGGACAGACAGACCTAAATTAGGATGAAAAATAAAATCTAAAAAAAAGATTAAAAATTTTTATGCTATATTGTTAAATTCCTACTGATACTCTGGTCTACACTGGCTGTAGGAAGAGTTAATCCTCCAGCACACGTTCTAATAAAGTTTTTCTCTGCCCTGTTGGCTTCACTATCTACTAATTCTGTGTGTAGCTCTACATGTCTAGTTATTTCCTATATATTTATTCTTCCCTGCATAGTTATTTGAAGTGTTTCTGAGCACAATTTCTTCTTGCTTCTCACAAAGCATGGAGAAAAAAATTAGTAATTTATTTTCCTCACATCCCTTACCAACTGATGGCAGGTCAAAGCCCCCTCAGAAACCACAATTATTCTCTTTTGTTTGGTCTTAACATTTCCTCTCCTCCCATCTGCAGTGGCCATAGCATGCTCAAGGCCAAAAGGAAAGAATAAATAAAATACCTCCTTTAAGCTATTGGTTAGATATTTTTCCTCCCCAAATGGTGATTTTTCAGTCTAGTCTTCATTACAAATTCCAGTTTATTGAAACATCTTGGGCAAAACTTTTTTTATATCTGCAGTGGACATGACAAAACAAGATTGAAGTTAAAAAAGTTTCTTTTCCCCTTCATATTTACTATTTTCATGAATCTCAGTCTTAGATAATTAATTTGTGATGTTTTTTGCTCAATGTGCAGGTAATATTAACATCTACCTCCATGGGGATGACTTGGGACTCCATGGGAATGTTAGGACTTGTCAGAGCTAGTTTCTTTGATGGTAGAGCTCGCTTTCTGAGCTAGTCCCACGTGCTGCCTCTCCTATGCTTCTGTAGAAGTGTAGTGTAGCAGTGCAGCTGACTGCCTTTTTGTATGTCCTCATCTGACTGGTTTTGAAGCCTAACAACTATTATTTATCTTCTTCCTGGATTATTTCAGTATGAACCAGATATATTTTTTTTAAGAGAAAATGTATTTCAGATCTTTCAGTTTTTGTCACAAGAGGTACAAATGCAGTGAGTCATCCTCTGAAAACTGGGAATTTTGGATGATCAGAACATAAACAAAGACTGAAATGGCAGGTTTGGCTACTAACCTTTAAAAATAATCAGAAAATCTGTGTAGCCTCTTATTAAATGTGAGCTTAGCAAAGATTCAGACAAACTGTTAAGGAGCTAAAATTTGTTGTAACACATCATACATTAGAAAGAAAACTGATCACACAGAGTAATAATTATGCTAAGGTAACATGAAATTATATTTGATTTAAAGTTTTTGACATCTCACTAAGACTGTACATTTTATAATATATTGACATGGTAGAAGTGGAGAATTACTAATTGCAAGAAATATTTCATGCCTGCATGCGCATGTATGATTGTTAAAAAAGATCTCACGTACCCCTTGGTTTCCTAAGATATTGTTTTAGCCTGAGTTAAATGCAGTATCTAATTGCCAATTGCAATGCATTATGTTTATATAATATGATACTTATTTTTTCCACTTGAGTAGATAAAGTGGGTATCTATTTATATTATCATGATGTTTGAGTCAGTAGAGGCTGATTAGTTACATTGAATGCCAGCAAAAACAAATGCAGTCTCCTGAATAAAAATTGGCAGGTTTCATGGCATGTGAATACAAATAGACAAACCAGAAGAAAATCATGTTCTTCTGCACTGAAGTCCTGATGTTCTTCTTATGTGGCCTGTTCACCCCAATAAAATTGTTAAATGTGAAATTCATCCAAGTTTGTCTCTTTTCTTTCTCCATATAACTAGTGTTCTTGGCATTGCTTAGCAATAAACAGACATAGGGATACAGCCCTTAACTGAACGGTGTATGTTATTTCCTTTTAGCAAGGTAGAGATAAAGTGCAACCCTGTTACCACATTTGATAGAGTTCATTTGGGTGAAGAGGCTCTGCTTTGGATGAGCTGTGTTTTCCACTAATGAGTATTTTCTATATATTGCTTCTTATGAAGAACTGACAGCCTTGTAATAATCTGTTTTGACAGTATTTTCCTAGAAATATTGTGTTAAATATTTTTAGACATGAGGGATCATGGACATATGGATATAGTGGTGTGTGCCTTGTCTAATTATATGCATTATACAATTTGCCATTGTTGGAGACTGTTGTACCATCTTTCATTCATTTAATAATGCTTTTGCAAATTGGCAGATAGCATTTGGGCTAAAATACACACAGGGTTTTTTGCAGGAATAAAACATGCTCTGCCTTTTCTCTAGTGTAGAGCAATTTGTCAAGTAATTAGCCAACCTAATTAAATTTTTGTAGCACTAATCAAACGAATATGCTAAAATTTTCTTTGCACAGCCAGTTTGCTGTCTGCTTGCATTTAACTTGATGGTTTGAAAGAGGCCCTACTATGTCTGCCACTCCACTTAATCACCTCATTTGCATTTTATATTGGTAAATCAAATTAAGCACCAGTGGCTTTTAGTATGATTGACTATGGTCAGGGCTGTTCAGATGGGACTTTTTCACAGAAAATTAGGCACATTTTAATATGAGTGAGTCTGTGCTTTCAGCATTCAGCAAAGTACATTCACTCAGCTAATTAAAAGTGCTTGTTGCTTTTTGCCGATGTATGATAGATTTATCCAGCTGGTGTGTCCATTTTCTTTTGCATAATTTCTTGATGGAAGTTTTTATCTTTATACATAATAAGATTGTCTAAACAACACTTCAAACCAATTTGCAAGAACTGTATAAATAATATTTTGCAGAAGCTATTTACTTTGAAAGAAATACACTTGCTGTTCAGCAAACTGATTAGGTTATATATCTTTGCTTTTACATCCTTCTAGAATATAAACCTCGACACTACAAAATTTTCAGGTTTTGTCTTCACTGAGACAAAATACATTGTTTCCCTAAAAATATGGGAAAAAGCTGCTGAAGACTATCAGGTAGAGTTTGGTCCTTTCTATCAGGTATAGAGTTTGGTCCTCCTCTATATTAAGTCAAAGTTCTGACCCAAACCTTTACAGGTGAAATTGCTTATAGAACAAAGTTATTTATGTGCATAGGTGTTCTTTCATTGTTTGTTATTTTGAAGGATACTTTACCACAGAAAAAAAAAAAAAAAAAACATTGCCTGGAAAGGGAATGTAATTTTTTCTTTTTTCTTTTTTCTTTTTTTAAGGGGCAATAAGAACACAAGTATCAAAATGCATTGCCCATCAGTTGAAGCTCATATATGAGCTAACAATAACTAGACCATGGAGAATGAGTTTCATCAATTTTTTGGAAGAATCTAACCAGGTCTAAATAGGTAGTAAGGCAACCAACAACAAAATTAAGGTTTTGATGATGCAACCTCTTTTTTCCAAAAAAAAGTCCTATAAGCATTACATATACATATGCACATGCATACATGTCTGTATATGCAAATGCATATACAGACATGCATTTCTTTTTAGAAATGGACTGCTACCACAAAATAGCCTCTGTTCCTGACAGAGACCCAACATAAGACAATATAAGAAAATAATTTTGGACCCAGATGTCAAAATACCCTGAGCTTTGGCATACCTGTACCCTCTGACAATTAGACAGCTCTGAAAATCTGGCTACGGTCAAGAGGCTTATGTTACCCTGGCACTTGCTGGAGTGGTGGTGAGCCCTTGGCCAGCCCTGTTGTGGATGGTGCAAGGATGGATGCGTCTTTCCTTAGAATTTTGTTTTACATGAGCAGCTGCTCATGACAGTTACCCACTTAGTGGAAGGTGAGCAAGGAATGAAAGATATTCAGCCATGGAAACTTGAATAAATTTGTCAGAGAGGAGCTAATTTAACAAAACATTTCACATACAACACAGGACTTTGTGCATGGATCCAAAGCAAAATTTTCCCCTACAAACTGCAGGACTTTTCTCTGAAGTGGCTGCAGAGCACTCAGATATTTTTAGATATTATGTTAATAGAGCTATGATAGAAATAATTTAAGTGGGGGAAAGAGGGAAATCTTAAACTGTCATAGCTATTTGCAAGGAAGCGTGTGTCCAAATCTTTAGTCATGTGGTCAGTCTCACTGATTGAAACTAAAGGTTAACATAAAGAGGGCTGAATTTGTTGCGTAAGGTTGGTTTGGATGAAGGGGCAATTAAAGAAATGTATGGAAAAATAGTAGGAGATAGAAATATCAAAGAATTACGTAAGTATAGGAAAACCACTGTTTGCAAGTGCTCAGTTAAAGACAATATAGTGATGCAGCTAACTGCAATGCTTAGACACTGACCTTATTGTTCTATGAGTCAGATTTAAAGACAATGTCTGCATCCATCTCCGTTATAGTTTGCAGTGCTGTTCATTAAACTTCTTGAGGGTTTTCAGGAGGTTTCTCTGTATCATTCTTCTGCAAATCTCAAAATTCTGGAAATTAAGGACCAGATCATTCCCCTTTCCCTGGTGGAGGAAGTAGGGGTTGAGCTATAAAAAATAAGGGAGAGGAAGGGAGGAAGAGGGGAGGGGAGAAGGCTCAGCAGAGGCCATACAGATCACAGAAGAGAAGCTCGAGCTGAGCCTTTGACCCACAATGTACAAGTGTAACAGATGTCTAAGTACTGTAATGCAGCTTTAATTAAACGTAGGCCAAAAACTCCTTGCTCTAGGCTTATGGGGATTATCATGATAAGAACTCGGCCTTGTTCTGGCCAAACTCACTTCAGTCCAGAACACTGGGAGAACCCCCTTGCTATGTCTTATTATGATTTAGCTGAATTAATAAGCACTCCTCTTTTGTAAAAATTTCTTCAAGGTCTCTTGTTTCTAATAACACATTATAGTGTAATATAGTTCTGAGAGATGTTGTGATTTTATACTTACATTTTATATTGATTTATATGTGTAAACATTCTTATTTGAAAAATCCTCAGAGGCACACAGTCATCTTACTCAGTACTTAGAGAAGAATGCAAATAAACAGAATCTAGCTATTATTTTTTTTTATTTGATATTACAACTGTCTGGTCTTTTAATTTTATTTTAATGAATCTAAATTCAAGGAAATGTCACATTCAGAATGTTAAAAGTCTAATCACACTCAAAAATCTGTTCAGAATATCTAGTGTTACTGAACAGCATGCTAATGTAAATTAAATGTTACATGGAACATATGATTGTCAGTTGAAGGCTACAGATTTTCTCTGAATTAAAAAACAAACAAACAAACAAACAAAAACCACACACAAAAAAAAAAAAAAAAAAAAAAAAAAAACACAAAACCAAACAACCAACCACCTATATATTTTTTCCTACTTTCAGATTCCAAAGCACCAAATCTAGCATTCACTTCCAAGTCCCCCCCTTCTCCAAAAATAATATTGCTTTATGTTCCAGATTGTTTATGCGTCACTGTTATGACTGTAAAGAAATCACAAAGGGCTTGTGGCACCACAATGGTTATTTTTGTTAATCTAGGAAGGAAACACTGGCATATGATATTCTACCAGATGATTTATACACTTTGCCAGTTTGTGAATCTTATCTGTACTGGTCTGAAAACTTACATAAAAGCCGCTTCTATTTTGTGTCAGTTTTCAGAGTTTAGAACCTGATTCAGCCATCTTTATTCATAAAAACTGCTGATGTTTAAATCCTGATTCTTGTGCCCCAAATTTACTGTAAGCATGGACATGAGCTACAAATACATTCTGCATAATTATATGGCGTTTATTGCAATTCCTGCTAGTAAACTCATAAATACATGTTAGAGTTAAGAAGATAGATTTCCATTCTTAGTTTGGAAGAAATAAGGATCTGCATGAATTTGATCTCACATTTTCTTTCTTTTATACTAGAGAGTACACTGTAACTGCTGGTATTAATTTTCAGTTATTCAGTTACTCATTTAATATGAATTGTGAACTCTTCAGGAACTTTAAAGTGTCCAGCTCTGTTGACTTCAGCAGAAGGTTTTTCTACATAGGATTAGAAGATCATGCTTTCAGTGAGAGTCAGCTGATAATAGGAAGTTTGCTTTCTGTTCCCTGCTGTTGAAACCAACCATCTAATCCAGTTTTTGGTATTTATTTCTATCCTTCAGCTCAGCTGAGGATATGTTTGTTTGTTTTGGAGGCTCTTTTGAGTCTATGTATGAGGGAAGGGAGTTAAAATTTAATTTTCTCTGCCTCTTACCCTATAATCTGTTTCTGACATATGTCTGTGCGGAGCCTGAACTGGGCTCTCTTCTAACTGTTTAGTGGATTATCTTGCGATTACCAGTGAGCCAAGTGAGTAAAATATTATAGGTCACAGTTCTGAAAAGTCTGAATGGCTTCACCTACATGGTATAGTGAACATATTTTATGTTAACTGTGTTATCACTCAGGTTTTAATGTCCACCACTACGGTAGTAAAAGGCAAACCAACTGCTAACTGAAGCAGTTGTATGTGCCTGCATTTTTCAATGCCTGGAGGAGAAAGCTTTCAGGAATGTAACCAGTCTTGTTCCTTAAAAAGAAACTCCATACTTTTAAAAAATAGATATATTCTTCATCAGAGTGAAATTCAGTCTCTTTGTGAAAATAATTTATTCTTAAGAAATTTTGGTCCTTTATCTTTGTGGCTGCCATTCAAAAGAAAACATGTCTTCCTACTAATAGTAAGAAAAAGAAAGGGTTTAATTTTTTTTTAATATAGATTTTATGCTGCAATCTGAACTCAGGTTTACATTCGCAGGCTACATATGTAGAATGTAATTGCTTTCAGTGTTTCATTCAACTAAATTGCAGGTATAAGGCAATTCACCTTTGTAGAAGTGAATTTCTGAAAACATCCCCCCTTAAAGGAGTAACTTGTATTGCGTAGCATCCTAAGCTATGGCTAACACTTCGTGAGAACAAAAGAGGGAGAATTTATGCAAAGCAACACAAAGTGACTCGTGTATGCCAAATGGCATGGTTTAAAATGTATGTGTGCTACGGGTGCACTGCAGCAGACTCTAAGCAGCATCAACTGATCATACATAAACAGGAACCACAGTAAGCAGCTGCTGTCAGTCCTAAACAATAGCATTTTGAGCAGTTTATTTAGCTGAACTAATTCTACAGAGACAACAGGTTTCTTCCCATTGTTACAGGCTAGCGATGAAGCAGAACGTTAAGCATGTCTCCTGGTAGTGAGCTTGTTTGGTCTCTTTGTGTGGTATTTATAGCATGGTCTGGTTAATGTCAGTCTTCACTTTATTGGTATTCTCTTAAATCCTGAAATTTTACCCAGACTTTACTAATAAACCAAATTTTCTCATAGAAGCAATGTATATTTTCCAACAAGTCCCATGAAAACTTCCAAAGCCTTTCTAACAGTGTGGGGCTGTATTTCATTCAAACTCCTTTTACATACTACAGTCTTTTCGTTTATTATTCTTGATTGTTCTTCCACAGGGGACTTAGCCTTTTACATACACATTTTTTAACACATTTTTGATCCATAATTTTATTTCTTATGGCAGCCTTGGTTATATATGGAGAAACATAGATTTCTTGCATCAGATACAAATAGTAATATAAGGAGCAGCCACTATGTTCTTGTAAGTTGAAATAACATTTAACAACTTGGTAGCATAGCTGGACTGATAAAGATTTTTCCTGTTTTTAACATCCTGATTTCTACAGAGAAATTAATTTACCCCAAATACAAGGGCAGCTTGAGGCATAGCCCAGTTTGACTTGACAGAATCAACTGTAAAAGTTACAGTCAGTTCCTGACTTCATTATAAAAACTGCTTTCAGCAAACTTCGCTCCTTGCTTCTAGCAGTAATTTATCAGCGAATGCTTCTCTTTCCCTGTGCACTTGGACAGTTTCCCTATGGTCAGTACACCGTAATAGCAGTTATTAAATTGGCAGCATGCCCAAAATTTTGCACTTTTTTTGTGCAAGGAAAATTGCACCGGATTTATCTGGACCATGATAAAAAGGCTTCCCAGAGAAAATACTTTGAAGAATTGTCATTTCTGAACACAATCTTGATATAACATATACAAAACTAATACTTTAGAAGAGAATTTAACATTAAAATGGAGCTAACAGGAAACCTAACTGGAAAACTGGAACCAAAAAAATGTTGAAAATTATTAAAATGTAAAATTAAAGAGCATTTTCTGACAGAAAATTGCATCCCTTCCCACAAAAAAAGTATTTCAAGAGGTTAAACAAATCAATAATCCACAGCAAGAACAAGTCTGCTCTTTGCTGTGCTTCAGAAATGTTGAGAGTGAAACAGGAATAAGAGCTAAACGTGTTGTGGACTCAGCCTGGTGTTGCCTCAGTAGCAGGTACTCTGTTAATTGTTAAGCTTGAAGAAATCATTAGTGGAGGAGGTCAGCTTCTGTCTATGAGTTGTGCACGGTTCTTAAACAGTCCACATACTCCTCCACATGTCTGAGCACATCCCACAGAGAGTGGCCTGGCATGGAAAAGGCTGGGTGAACTAAAACCTCGTGATAGGAGAATGGGAGTCAGGGAGAGTTTCTGTACCCACAAATGCCCAGTTATATGAGAATCAGCAGCCTATCTGAGGAGTGACTGTAAAGCAGTGACAGAACAAGATGCTATTACTTTATGTTTAAGAACTACACTGGAATTTCATCTCTTTCTCAACACTCTAGAGTGTGACTACTTCTGGCTCTGGAGCATGAGAAAATATTTGAATGGAAGCCCATGGACAGGGAGGATTAGTTATTTTTCATCGTGGCCTTGATTGTTCTTGGTGAATATTATCATCTCTGCATTGTACTCTTACGGGAAGTCAGTACTTTTGTGTTTCTTAAAAAAAAAATAGTTTAAAATTTAAAAAAAAATCAATTGCATTGTTCTCTCTTTCTCTTCCTCTTCTCTTAGCTGGTGTAAGGAAAAAATTCCTTGTATCTCGTACCAAATCATTATCATATTCAATTATCAGACTCAGACTTCTTGAAAGATACATAATCTTCCATTCTAAGAGTTTTATATATCATGTAATTTGAATGCATAAAATACTAAAAATCTCACTATTAATATAAAGTATGTTCTGGTGTGCTATACTCGTATAATACAGATTTGTTAATTTTCTAGCTTATAAACCTCACAGAGTGTTCTGACAAAGGAATAAAAAATTCAATGACCATTTTTTATTATTAAACCATGGTGACTTTGCATCTTTTTTTCAAAACAACAGCTGAGTCCTGAGCACTTGGGACAGATGGAATCTGAATTGTGAATTTTCTAATTTTCTTTCATGTGTTTACTGTCTCTTTCTGCAGCTATACAGCCTATTTTCACATGTGTATGCAGCTTATTACTTATACATTCAGATTTTATTTTAAGTTCCTGTTTGCTAAATGATTTTTTTTTAAGTAATTCCTGCAATTTCTTGTGGATTCTACCTCACGTGCCTACAAAGGGGAATAGAAGGCTTGAACTGGCCTTTATTTCTTTAGCTCTGGTTACTCGGCAGTGCACATGGCTGTGGGTGCAGGTGTCTGCTGAGGTTCCCAGGAGGCAGCTGCTTTTCCTGCTGCAAAGCAACGCTGCCGTGTGTGGCGCCATGCGTCTGCCCCTGGCACTCCAACCAGCCAAGAAAGGCCTGGCTCAAGGAGACACAGGGCCAGACATCAAACTGAAACCAAATTATAACATTTCAGCAGCCTTGCCTGAAGCTAAATGCTTCATTCCAACTCATTTGGGAGAGTTTTGGCAAAGCGACCATTGACCTACTTCTCTGTTTAGGAGTTCTACATGTATACATACATATGATGAATGCTTCTCGACCCTAATATGCTTTAATATTAATAATAAGCACTCTAATTATAGAACATTTGTCAAAAAGAGGCTTGTTGTTTTCCTTTTCAGAGGAAAGGCAGAGGCCAACAAACTTTGAGTTAATGAGATAAGACTAATTTACCAAGTAGGTTTTCCCTAAAGAGAGAAGACCAGATGGAATTGTGATGATGCAGCCCCAGGCACAGGAACAAGCCTGTAGCTCAAGCTCCTCTCAACCCATCCAGGTGTGGCAACGGACAGGTAACGGCTGTGCAGGGCAGCAGAGTACACAGGACAGCACAACCACTAGCTACACACATCCATCCAGCCCTGCTACTGATGCTCTCTGCAGTGGCATTATTACTGTCTGCAGCAATGCCACTGTTCTGGCCTGCTGATGAAGTTGGCTTAATCACTCAAGCAGAGCACTGTGTTGACACATCCACACTCCTACATCATCTCTTCTGCATATCACATGCATTTGGAGCCAGCTGACGCAGCAGTACGCAATGCAGATATAGACTGAGAGGTTAGGGCTGACACTAGCAGCAACAGAATGATACCAAACAGCTTTTAACAATTCCTTCTGAGTTTAAGAGAAGAGGATGTGCTCTAAACTCTCTGACTAACTAATCACAGTTAAAACCTAACCAAGGATGGAACAGTTTGCAGGGCATTGTTTAGCTTTCACATAAATCAAGAGGGTGAGGTGAGCACAGAGCCCGGCAGAGCCTTTGAAGCATCTGATAACTCATATGTAATATAAACTGTTCTGCCTTCTTTAAGAGTGACTTTGTACAAGTTAAATTAAAGCAGAATTAAACCTCAGGACACCAAATTAACTAAATTCCTCCAATAAAGACACAAGATAAATACCTAGAGGTTAATATTCCAAGCTGAGCCATAAAAATGTATCCGTAACATGAACTAAAGAGACACGTGTGCTAGACCCAAGAAGACTGTACAAGCTGACTCCTACCCAAGCCCGGAGCCCCAGGCATAACAATGTAGTGCTACTTTGATGTACAAATAGCTCAGGAAGTAGCAATCCCCACAGCAGTGATGCCACCTCCAAGGCAATGTTTCATGACAATCAACAGTATGGTAACTCAGGCGGGTCTCCCTGCTGCTTCAGCAGTCCTTCTCCTGGGACCAAACCTGATGCTGGTACCTTGGGAGGTATCAATTCACGCTTGTTCCGCAGCAATGACAGGCACTAAGTGTTTTGTATTTTTGTCAAGAAGATTATAGGCCTAAGAAAATAGTAATTAAAGGAATAACTGTTTTCTCAGGCTGCCTGCCTAATCAGGAAAAGCAAAATGTTTTCAGTTCAGCCCAAATTGGTGTTAAATGGAAGAAAAAACTAAACCAATACAAACAAAAAAGAGCCTCGGGTTAAACAAACTGCTTTGTTGATTCAAAAGGAAATATTCTATTTGGTGGGTTTTTATATTTTCTATATTACCTGTTTCAACTAGAGTTGGCAGTTTTGCATTAAAAATGCCTGTTTAAAAAAAAAATCTTTTTCAAAGCATATCATATTGCGTATTTTCTTAACCTTTTTCCTTTATTTGTTCTCTTTCAATAGAACTTTTTGCAAATATGATCCAAATTAGAGAATAGTTTCTATATCTTGGCTGCCCTGCAAAAACTATATATAATCAAACATAGGAACTATTAAAAATTACAAGAAGAAAATCATCCCAGAATTTCTAAGTAAGGTACTTATAATTTTTAAGATGTGATACAGTAATTTAATCGGGTATTTCTTTTTACTAAATGTTTCCAGCCACTCTTCCCTGAGTCTATAATGTAGCTTGTGGTTGTTGTGACCGAAATGCAGGAGCTGACACTTGGCCCTACTAAGCCTCATCCCATGGGCCTTGGTCCATCAATCCAGCCTGTCCAGGTCCCTCTGTAGAGCCTCCCTACCCTCAAGCAGATAAACACTCCAACTAGTTTGGTGTCATCTGCAAAATTCCTGAGGGTGCACTCAATTCCCTCATCCAGACAGTCAATAGAGATATTAAACAAGACTGGGCCCAGTACTGAGCCCTGAGGAACACCACTCGTGATCGTTTGCCAACTGGATTTCACCCCATTAATCACAACTCTCTGGACAGGGCCATTCAGCCAGTTTTTTACCCAGTGAAGAGTACACTTGTCTATGCCATGATTCACCAGCTTCTCCAGGAGAATGCTGTGTGAGACGGTGTCAAAGGCCTTACCAAAGTCCAGGTAGACAACGTCCACAGCCTTCTCCAAATCCAGGTGGGTCGCATAGTCATAGCAAGAGATCAGGTTGGTTAAGCAGCACTTCGCTTTCATAAATCCATGCTGACTGGCCCTAATCTCTTGGCCATCCTGCATTTGCCATGAGAGTTCACTCAAGATGATCCTCTCTATGATCTTTGCCAGTACTGAAGTAAGGCTGACAGGCCTATAGTTCCCAGGATCTGCCTTCCAGCCCTTCTTGTAGATAAATGTCACATTGGTCACCCTCCAGTTATCCAGTACCTCGCTAGTTGAACAGGATTGTTGATAGATGATGGAGAGGGGTTTGGTGAGCCCTCCCACCAACTCCCTGAGTATCCTTGGGTGAATACCATCTGGCTCCGCAGACTTATGCATGTCTAGGTACATAAACAGACCATTACCTACTTCCTCCTGGATTATGGGGTGGTTGTTCTGTTCTCCATCCTGATCTTCCAGCTCAGAAGGCTGAACACCCTCAGAGTAGCTGGGCTGACCACTGAAGACACAATCTTCACGAGCGACCGTCAGGTTGGTCAGGTGGCTGCAGTCCAAGCCACCGCCTCGTCCTGGAGAAGGACAGAGCTCCCTTGATGACCTGAAGTGTCATGGGCCCACCGAGCTAAAAATTGTTCTCCTTTATGTTCCCAGTCCAAATCTGTCTGGAAAATCTTAGCAGCCTGGTCCACTCGCTGATTGTGTTGCTGTTCCTCAGTGGCCCAGCTCATGGGTATATGAGCATCTACGTGACATACCTTTACAACTAGTTTTTCTAGCCGTTCGGCAATATTTTGGCACAAGTCAGCAGCCCAGATGGGTTTACCTCTGCGCTGCCAGTTGCTCTCCACTGTTTTGAGTATTTCAGCCTTATCCTCGTCTTTGGTTGCGACGTTCCCCCCTGCATCCAGTAAGGGATGGAGATTCTCCCTGGCTTTTTGTTGATGTATTTATAAAAACTTCTTTTGTTGTCCCTTAAATAAGGAACTTTATTTATGATATAATCAAACAACTTTGTCCTGTCTTGTACAGTCAAATCATATGATTTTTCTACACACAGACTTTGCAGGGGGAGGAAAGATCTGCAGAATTCAGGTGTGGATTTTGTATAAGAATTTATAAATGCAGATGTTTCCACAGTACACTAAGGTCTGTGGTCAGCATGAAAGAAGCTTATC
>VZRU01000005.1:249-31739 GCA_013398155.1 Pedionomus torquatus | reverse complement strand
AGCTTCTCCAGGAGAATGCTGTGTGAGACGGTGTCAAAGGCCTTACCAAAGTCCAGGTAGACAACGTCCACAGCCTTCTCCAAATCCAGGTGGGTCGCATAGTCATAGCAAGAGATCAGGTTGGTTAAGCAGCACTTCGCTTTCATAAATCCATGCTGACTGGCCCTAATCTCTTGGCCATCCTGCATTTGCCATGAGAGTTCACTCAAGATGATCCTCTCTATGATCTTTGCCAGTACTGAAGTAAGGCTGACAGGCCTATAGTTCCCAGGATCTGCCTTCCAGCCCTTCTTGTAGATAAATGTCACATTGGTCACCCTCCAGTTATCCAGTACCTCGCTAGTTGAACAGGATTGTTGATAGATGATGGAGAGGGGTTTGGTGAGCCCTCCCACCAACTCCCTGAGTATCCTTGGGTGAATACCATCTGGCTCCGCAGACTTATGCATGTCTAGGTACATAAACAGACCATTACCTACTTCCTCCTGGATTATGGGGTGGTTGTTCTGTTCTCCATCCTGATCTTCCAGCTCAGAAGGCTGAACACCCTCAGAGCAGCTGGGCTGACCACTGAAGACACAATCTTCACGAGCGACCGTCAGGTTGGTCAGGTGGCTGCAGTCCAAGCCACCGCCTCGTCCTGGAGAAGGACAGAGCTCCCTTGATGACCTGAAGTGTCATGGGCCCACCGAGCTAAAAATTGTTCTCCTTTATGTTCCCAGTCCAAATCTGTCTGGAAAATCTTAGCAGCCTGGTCCACTCGCTGATTGTGTTGCTGTTCCTCAGTGGCCCAGCTCATGGGTATATGAGCATCTACGTGACATACCTTTACAACTAGTTTTTCTAGCCGTTCGGCAATATTTTGGCACAAGTCAGCAGCCCAGATGGGTTTACCTCTGCGCTGCCAGTTGCTCTCCACTGTTTTGAGTATTTCAGCCTTATCCTCGTCTTTGGTTGCGACGTTCCCCCCTGCATCCAGTAAGGGATGGAGATTCTCCCTGGCTTTTTGTTGATGTATTTATAAAAACTTCTTTTGTTGTCCCTTAAATAAGGAACTTTATTTATGATATAATCAAACAACTTTGTCCTGTCTTGTACAGTCAAATCATATGATTTTTCTACACACAGACTTTGCAGGGGGAGGAAAGATCTGCAGAATTCAGGTGTGGATTTTGTATAAGAATTTATAAATGCAGATGTTTCCACAGTACACTAAGGTCTGTGGTCAGCATGAAAGAAGCTTATCACTAGTATTATCTACTTATTTAAATACTAATTTTAAGTTTTTTACTGGGAATATGAAAAAATAGCAAGAGAAATATTAATTATGACGATGATTTTCACAGCAGGGCCTGTGAACTAGAAAGTCTACTGTGAAGCTAAGTCATAGTAATAGTTTTGTAGAATAGTTTAAAAGATTTTAAATGCAAAACAATGCAGGTGTAACCAAACACGGCCCCCGTCTATTGCTGTTTCAGATACCCATCAGTATAGGTTCTGAGACAATGGTCAAATTACAGGAGCCCATTTTGTCTGTGTTTCATCCCACTTCCTTCAGTAGAGCCAGGACTCTTGTGATTGTTGCTATTATCAATTATATCAATATATGATTATATAACCCATATGAGATTGTTATTAACAGTAATGCACTTCCACCCTCCTCCCGTCTTCACATTTCCTTTGCTTCCTACCCTCTCCTCAGTTTCCTTCCTTTCTGCCTCTTCCTTGAGCTGATCATCTTCCTCCTCTTTGCTTTGCTCTTGGCACGTGTGGCTGTGGGGAGCAGGGGAGGGGAGGCAAGCTGTGGGAAGCTGCCCAGGGGGCTGTCAGCAGCTCCTCTGAGAAACGCCTCTGACCATGGAGGGAGCCTTGAACACAACCTGCCAGTGAGTGGGTAGCAGCAGGAAAAGCAAAGGTCCTTGCTCTCAGCAGCTGGCCCAGGGTGTCACAGCCTGAAATGCTTTTTGTATACACTTTTCAGTGTATAATTGCTGTCTGAGGCACAGAGAGTCAGGGCAGCCTGGCTGCCACAGACTTTTTGCTTTTCTCTCCTGGTTCTGAAAAGCTGCATACACTCTTGACCAAGAGGCTGCAGACTTGCGGGTTACCCTTCCCTGCTGGTGTCTCCCCCAGCACAGCCTTTACCAGCTATTTCATTGTATCATGAATGAGCTGTACCATAAAAGTAAATAAAAAAAGACCCCTGAAAATGGTGCGTGCTTAAAGCTTGCTACTTAAGTGACTCTAATGTTACAACGGATAACATAATAGTGTGCATAGTAAAAACATGAAATACTGTATTTACACCACTTTTTACAGTATATATGCTATTTATAAACCCTGAAGTACTTGCCTATGGAAATACACATTGCCATCTGAGGCAAAATACAGCTTGTTAAATTTTACGGGCCAGATTCAGGTCTAAGCTGCATGAGCAAATTCAAAGTAAGACCACTGTTTTTCCATACGTTAGTTCTACATCAATATAAACCTGTAGAATCTTGGTCTGCATATTTCAATTACATACTTCTGAAGATTTTTTTTTCCCCTGTTTTTAACAATTCATTCTGTTTCTTCATCCATTTTCTCTTATACTGTGTTTAATCTCTTTGTTGGTAGTTCAAATAAAATGCATACTGTACATGGGAGATATGGCANTACTGATACCATTTTGTTACTGTTTTAAGAAAGATTTAAAAAGAAAGATCTAAGAAACATCTTAAGAAAATTGCAAAATGGAGCTGACTACTTTATTTCTGGTTGAAAACATATTTATATGACATTTATGCTCCAATATTATAAGTATTCTACTTCTAATACATATGTAAGTGTGTATTTATATAATAATAATTATTTTTTTATTTCTATCTGTCATTCTGTTTATTAACCTCTAATGTATTTCTTCTCACTGTTAAACTGAAAGAATACCTAGCTGTTTTATCTGACATCTTGCCATGGTATAATGCTCTTACTTTTAACATCATTCCACTTTGAGAGTTCACACATGTATGTATGTTCTGGTTTGGCAACTGGACTTCTTGTTCAGCAACAATACTTACAATCTAAAATTGTTACTCCTGGACATATCAATGTGCCTGATATAAGTAAAACATGGCTTATTTTCCAGCACTGAAGTCATGTTCTTAAAAAAAAGGAGGCACAGGGACCTACCTATTTAGTGACTGTTCTTTTCTCTGTCAATGGACTACAGTCAGTACAACACTAATAACATTTAAATGTCAAAATAGCCATGTGGGCTGAAAGAAGTATCATTCCAGAAGTATAATTCCACAAGTATATAAGCTTTCATCAAACAAAAGAGTTAAGTACATAAAGTAGAAAGTAAATAAATTACACTGATTTTAGGAAAATGGATAGTCCATTTGAATTAGTAGGGCTGTTTGATTATTTTTTTCACTAAAAACCTTTTGTTCTCATCTAACAAAGGAATGTTGAGAGAATTATTGTGGTGATATACTAAAAACCAGGGTCGATCCCAAACATGGGCCAGAGGCACCTTATGGAGTCCCAGGTTAAGCAGTTGCTCAACTTCTCCTCACTTCCTTCAGACAGATTAAGAGGCAACCAAGCTCCTCACTTTCTTCAAGATGGAATAAGAGGCAGGGGTTACTACAAATAAGTGAAAATGATACCATTTAAGTTGGCAAAAGGTATGCTGTTTGAGCAGATGTTCAAGCTACACTGATGTGCAGATAAGTAAAAGGCCATTTTCACTCGCAGACATCAACAGTTTGTCCAGTCCACACTAACAGCTGCTGAAGAAGCTGGGTGGGGATATCCAGACACTGGCTCTCAGAGGGGTGAGCGATGCATCTTGCAGCTCTCAATGACAAGAGGCTTTTGGCTTGCAAGGTCAAGGAGGTTAGCCTCTTATGAACTAGGGCAATACAGAACTGGGTCATAACCCCACAGAAACTTATGAACAAGCTTACTTTTAAGCAAGTGATTAGATCCCCTGATTTCAGTGGTGCTGCTTGCATACTTAAATTTAGGCACATACATAATCTTTTGCAATCGTGAGTTTTTAATATATACAGTTCAAAAGATATTTTAGAGAAAAGTAGCATTTTCTAGATCCCATTTATATTACAGCCAGCTATCTCTCAGTAGCATGGAGACTAAACAATTTCCAGTTTACACTGTGTTAATATTACTGCATCAATCTGAAAAGGAAGACCAGGAAGTAGCTGGAGTTCAGGATTTAAAATATCTAAATTCCAGTCGTAAGCAGGACACAACTAATGCTCCTTGCAAAAACCATCTTAGAATTTGTCACTATCTTCAGTTTCAACTCTGAGTACATGCAGGTCTGCATTCACTTCAGTGTCACAGGTCACAGCCAAGGTGCTGTGGGAGTGTGTTTAGAAGCTCGGTTAATCTTTGCCAGCACTCTATCCGGCTCTAGCTAGTGCTCACAAATACCATTTTCATGATTACTCAATGAAATTAAAAATGCCAAACCTCAGCATCGATATTAAAGGAGACATAACGAAAACCATGTTCCTTCACTGAAGAGAAAAACGGTGATAAATTAAGAAAAATAATTTTTTTCTAGTGGAATGGTTTAATTTTTAGTAAGACAGGTATATGCACTTCCAAACATGCACAGCTGTTTATCTTTCAAGTGAGATACTTATTCCTGTGAAGCCCTGCAACTGGTTCCATGCCATTCAAAGTGCAATTACACACTTTATGAGAAAAAAAGGAAAAAAAAAAATTAAAAAAGGACATTCTTCCTTGACAATGAAAAAAACAAATTAATGACTTCAGGATGTGTCTTTTAATCTCCTTCCAAAATTCTATACACACAAGCCCTGAGGTCCCTTCCCATGCAGACTGTGCAGGTTGTGATAGAATCACAGATGCAGCACAGTAAAAACTGAACCTAATAGAGCATATGCTGAGGAAGAAATTAATAAAAAGAAGTGAAATTTTAATGTCACGTAGTTGCACTTCCCCAGTATTTTGGTTTGGGCTGTGTGTCCTCTAGTAGCTTTTCAGTGGCAGTGTGAAAAGCAACAAGGAAAAAGATAGGAAGGAATCCCACCCATTACATGCTGTAAGGATTACAGGGGCAGAGCAAAAAAGTAACAATATCAACATTTCTAACATGAGGAAAGATCTTTCCTAAAACATGTACCATAGAAAGAAAATTGTGGCTTTATCCAACAAAACTTAGCTCCAATTAGAGTTTATTATTCTCATGACTATGCCCACAACCAGAGAACCATGCTGATTAACAAACACACAAATTTTTCATGTACTACTAGAGAGTGGTCATTTGAACTTTCTGAAAATGGATTAATTCCATTTAAGCCAATACTTCCATGATTCAAGTTTTTGTCTAGTTCAGGACATAAATGAGCAAATATTTTCATTAGATGCAAACAGAAAAAGTAGGAGAGAAAACTTGTAAATCACAAGGTAGCTGAAAGATGTTTCTTTGATAAATCTGCAAACTAACATGACTTGTAACTGTTGGAGGTTTTAGCAAATTCCAATTAACGTGTGATTCAATTAGTAACTTAACAGGATTAAGTTAGAAGACTAATTTTATTTCCATCTATCGTTCACTTTCTTCCAGAACAAACCTAAATAAAATTTAGACAAAAAAGAAGCTAGGAAAGCAAAGTCTAGTTATGAAAAAGAATACATTCTGTTTTAAGTTTTTTTTTTAAACACTACTTTATTTCACGTCAAATAAAGTATCATTTCATGCATTTTTCTGAGACCAGAGATTTAATAAAGAGCTACAGGTATCTTTCTTTATGACTGAATGAAGCTTTAATAGGAAGGAGGTTAAGAAGTTAAACCAAACTAACAATAGCACTGCAGTGAAAGAAGCATGTTCTTTCTCATGCACATTGTTCCCCCTTGGAGACCTGTCACTCAGTAGAATAGAAGTACTTTGACTCATGGGTGGCGATGTATAGCCTAAGCTTAGCCTGAATCCTCTCCTAAAGGCTGAGTCCTGCAACCAGATCCTGACAACTTCCCTGCAGCACTATAGCATGTTTCACTAATAGGAGCTGATAGGATTAGCAGCAGGCAGCAATTACAAACTCTTCTTTGTGAGTCCTGAAGAGTTTTGATTTCTGTGTCAACTGATGCTGTATTTCAGGTATCTTTGGTGGTAAAACCTAAACCTTGAGTACTGAGATTAGACTCACTTAGTCCAGGGCAACAAAACAACAATGGATACTAAATTGTTTAAATTAAAGTATGTCTATATTCTTTTATTCTGCCCCCCTCCAATTACTGGGCCTATTCACAGGCCATAATATAGTTGGCCTGGAATACTGCTAAAGCCACTAAAGCAAGATTGTTATCAGCACTTCTGCACCCACTTTCCAGTCTAATATCCAAAGTAGTCTAATAGCCAAAGAAAAGTTTAGAAGTCTACTTGACTCTGAATAGATTTTTGTCCTGGAGACAAAAGTGTGTTCATATGTGAGGCTTTGATATTGAAACTAATTAAAGCTTAAAAAGAACAGGAATAATTAAATAAACGGTGCGAATATTCAAATTATCTTGACCAATCTCTCTTCTACATGCAAACTGGAAATGAAACAGCAAAAAGCATGTGGTTTTTTTAAACCTGTATTAATAATCTTTAAGATGAAGAATACTAGTTTGTATTCTACCAAACTGCTTACTTAACCTTAGTTTAAATCAGAGTTCTTCTCTGACATCTAGGTTATGACAATAACCTAGACACTGTCTTTACACTGTGCCAAGGCCACACAAAGATGGCTTAGCTGGGATAGCTTCCCCAGGGGTCTGACTCCATTCTATACCCGTACAAGTGATACAATTACTTTCTGAATTGCTGACATCTGAATAATCAAAAAATTACCATGCTGTAACCTGTCATAGACATGCAGGAGCCCACCAGCACCCTGTGCATCTGAATTGGGACAGATAACTGGTGACTTCACCAAGCAGTCTCACCTGCCAGTCACAGCCCAAAGTAACATTTATTGAATGGAATACAGTCATTGGACTGTACCTTGAAGTGAAATTGAATTAAGACTTCTTCAGGTTTAGATAGAAAAGCCATGCTAAATCCAGATGGGTCAGTCTTACGATGTTACTACTTCACAGCTTCCTGCTTTGTCTAATACTTGCATTTGCTTGGTAGAAATTGAGAGCAATAATGATGTTGGGTTGGCACAAATACGCAAAATAGACAAGCTATGGTGCTGAGGTGCAGGTCCATATTCTGTTCTGCTGACTGTGTTACAGGATCATTAAAGGGCGAAGATCAATGAGGAAGTAACAATTTCAGCCTTTTAATATTGATCTGCTGTCAAAGTGAAAGACCTAAACTTATGGACGCAGTCAAAACCAGGACACATCAAGTTTAAGCTGGTATGTCAGTATATGGAATGGTATTAAAACAGAATAATCTTCCATTAAGCCAGTGCAAGTTTTTATACAGACCCAGCATGTATTGGTTTTAGAAAACTGATCCAAATAAATTAGGGTGGAATGCTTTTTAGACACAAAATGTCAAGTGACATGTTGCTGTTCTCTGAATGCCTTCACATGACTATTAGAATGTAGGATCCTGTGCAAAAGTATGGTGAACAAAAAGATGAATTTGCACCATTCACATTCACATTCCATTCTGCTATTTCAATGACAGTTCTTAAATCTTTGAGAATATAGCAGAACTGAAAACTGTGGAGTTTTAGCTTTCTTGCAGTCTATCCTTCTGCATCCCTCAGAAATTGTGTTTGCCAGAATAGTAACACAAGATCCTGCCTTTCTTTCAGTTTATTAACACCTCATTCTTTGAACAATGGAACTACTTGTGAGTAAAGGTGTAAAACCTGAGCAGTGAGCACAAACCAAAGGATCTAATCTGATGTGTTTTAGATAACTAAGCAACATTTTCTTCATTTTGCCTATATATCTGAAGTCAGTGATATCAGTTTACAAGAAAATCTGTGAACAGAAAACTCATCATATTTTCCAAAGCTTGTAATTTTCTCTCTCAGAGGTATGAGAAAGGTGACTTGGCATTAAGTTTCTTAAATCTATGAGGTTGTACTCTTTGAAAGTTGGTACTATGATCTCAGTGATCAGTTAAAATTATAAGCTAACACTAATGACTCTGAGCCCCTTATATGTGATTTCATTTTAAAGCATTACATTAATCTTATTCTATACCTAAAATACACAACTCCGTGTGTGTATGTCTGTCTGTATGTCTATCTGTATATCTGCCCATTTATCATGCGGTATCTGTTTTATGACAAGAATAGTGACATTTGGAATGTACCAAACATACTTATCAGAAACATAATATGGCTTGCACATAGTTCAGGAGTTCCTGGGACAAACAAGTTGCTCATGACAGCTTGGATGTATGAGAAATCTCTCACAAATTATCAATTTCAAAAGGAAACCTAGACATATCTTGTTGCATTTCCAGAGATGGAACAAAGCAACACTTTATGGTTAAGAAATGGATGCAAGCCAGCAGTCAGTACCCTAAGGTGAAAAGTCTGATCTGCCTAGAAGTTCCTCAGTTTCCAAGCAGGAATCTTCGAGTTCCAAACAATGAGCAAATGAAAATATAAGTAGAGTTTTAATTCTTAGTAATGAAGAGGTATGCTCATCTCAGCTGAATCCCACAGTGTGCTCTGGGCAAAGCACTCCCCCATCATGGCATAAAGAGAGCACTCAAAATAACAACTGAAGAAACCTGCAACAAATCTAAAGTAGCTTCTCATTTCTATACAGCTGTAAAAGCTCTGCAGTAAGCCCCTGAAAGGGAACATTTATGTGTTTTATGTTAATTTTAAATGCTTGAAAGCAGTCAAAAGGGAGGCTTAGTCCTGAAGAAATCCCAGTCTTAAACCTGCCTTAAGCCAGGGCATGTCTATGATGCTTCATTTTTTTTTAAACTGCTATTCTTTTGTTACTTTTGAAACGTTAGGTATGTTTCATGCAGATTTGCTTTTTTTCCTATCACCTTTTACAGGGTGAGTCAAAATTTTCTTAGCATCCCTAGAAATCCTAATAGCCTGGCGTGCTTTTCAGCAAGCACCTAATATTACTCTGTTCTTTGTGTTTGGAAGCTCCTGTGCCCATGAGTCTGTGCGCAGTGAGCATGAAATGCGGGTGGAAGCCTTCATAGCACGTTCCCACTTCACTTCCCAGTCCTTGCCAAGAGCCTCTTGCCAAGAGCCTCTTGGCAAGGCTTGTGAATTTGTCAGGTTTTCAGATGGAACAGCAGTGGCCAAGCTTTCTTAGGTTCTTCGCTCTCCAAAATTCAAAGGAAACCAATGCAAGGCTCCTCCATTTCATAGCTGAGATCAGAACTGGAGACTTATTCTGCAGGAACTACACCGACTGAAGACCAAGGCGGCTGTATCTTTTCTCTCTGATAAGTCTTTTAATGCCTCACGTCCCTTTTTTCCAAGCCCAAAATTGGGAAAGAACGCTTTGGAAAAATGAAATGCCAGTTGGAAATCTGCACACTGAAAAGTATAAAATTGCTGCTAGCTTGTGTAGAAATAAAGTAAGTCCATAAGGTTTGTCCTTTGATTAAAAGTTATTTGAACTAGAGGGAATGTTTTTGGTTTTTCTCCTGCGGAATCAACTCTATTAATGGTACTGCCTTTGGAAGTGATAGTAGTAGTGAAAGTATAGACCTGTTCAAATTCACAGAGCTATTCTGCTGAATCCAACTCCTGAATTCAGTAGCTGATTTTATACCAGTGCTAAGGTTAATGGGCTGTTTTGTACTCCTTTCCAGGAGCAAATGTCAGCCCTGTGAAGGTCTGCTGCTCACAAGAACTCAATCTGAAGTCGTAGAGTCTGGACAGAAAGACTAATAGACTAATGCATTAATTCATTGAGCCTTTCTGACCTTGGACTGGTTGTGCATTTTTTAACATGAACTATAGCAGTGATGACATTCAATCATATCTTCATTTACCTTCCAACTATGATTTCAGAATGCATATAAAAATCTCCATATCCTGATTATTGCCATCAATATAAATATAAACTACTGCAAAGGGCAAGGGAGGAAAGAGGAAGACTTTTGGATTCAGCTAATAAACATAAAAGCACTAAAACATGAACCTCCCAGCTGGCTGCATCCCTGAATAACTAATTAAAGTAAAGCCTTGCTTAATTTTCCCCAAGAATGATCTCTTTGGCTATCTGCCAACATAGGTAAGTGGGGGTTGCCTGTGTTTTTTCCATTGTGTGGAGGATAGTTTGTGCTTAGTCACAGAACCCATCAACAAAAGTACTTCTTTGAATACTCTCTGAATACAGCTACTCCCAAAATTATTAAACATAGCTTGTCGGTCTCACTAACAGAATAGCTATTATAGGTAAGATGATATTTTTATTGAGGAGAGGATCTATCCTGTATGTGCTCAGGAATAAGGTATGACTGATGTGCACTATGGCACAGGAAATAGAAAGAGGATCATATAAGAGGTACATTTGTGGCTTAAGAGGGAGATGAGAAGAAATTACATCTGTGGGCCAGCCATTGGTAAGAAAAAGGAGAAATGACTGAAATGTTGGCTTTGGTTCTCCATGCCCTAGGAAGCAGATTTGAGCTGATGCATTTCAGAGAGTGTGTTGCATCCTTATCCCTACTGAAGGGTATTACTCCCTGACTTGAAGCAAGGAGGCGCAGGGAAGGAATCACACCTTGTTCTGGTGATGCAGCTTTGAGGTTTGAGCATGGAGAAACATCAGTCACACAGACAGATGATCTTAGAGCATGACAATTTCAGGTCACAACAGAGAAATTGTGAAAATTAAAAGAATAGCTACAAGAACTGTTTCGTATGATGTCCAGGCTAGTTTGCTTCCAGTGACATTTTAAAAATCTGAAATAAACAAAACAAAACAAAACAAAAGCAAAACAAACAAACAAACAAAAACAACAAAACAAAAACCCAACAAAACAACAAAAAAGAATCCCTTTTGAAGTAACCATGTGAAATTTTGCACTTTTACTTTCAGAACAATTCACAGCTTCAGTCGAGGTCAAATCTATCAGCAACTGAGCAGCTCCCTTTTTGTTATGTCAAGGGAAATACCTTGAGATATAATTGCATTACAAATAGCTAAAACAATCAGGGAGTCAGCAGTGAAAAAAAAAGGATGAAAATTAACATGTCCTAATTGAATTGTACATTTGGTTTTGCCTGTTCTGTGGTATAAACAATATAGTAAATCCTCTTTTTCATCATGCAGGATGAAAGTTTATTTGAAGTTGGAGTCTATAGCTGCCTTTTCACAGTAAATTGACCTTGTTCCATGCAGCCAATGTCATAATGCTCTGCTTTATCTAGGCTGAGAGAGAGAAAATCGCAAATTGCTTCTGCATGATTAGTTCTGCCACTTCAAACGTGTTTCTTCCGAGTTGGCTTCCACACTTACTGCTAGAGATATGTGCCGCTGGGAAACCCTAATCTGTCTCTGAACTCCTCTGATTTAGTAACCCTTTACCAGCCAGTCTCTTGTGTCAGTGAAATTATTCTTGTTGAGAACAATAGAACAGAAATAATGAAGAAACTTTATAAATACTCTCTCAAACCTCAACCTAATTTTTATTCAGCTGTTTCTGGCTTAGCAGATGGAGTTTGCTTCAGATCAGTGGAGTTTTCACAGATACACATTTACTTGTGCTTTTATTGACAAAGCATTTTTGTTTTCTATGTGCCTTATGTCTTAGTGAATAAGTAAATCCTGATTATTTTCATCTTAAAATACAGAAAGGTATTTACTTTTGTGTGACTATGTTCGTATTTGGTTATCTGGCAATTTGTTGATCATCTAATTAACTCTGAATTCAAAATTCTTCATTATTCTTAGTTTTCCTGCTAGTTTTTCCTAGATTGGAATTTTTTTTCATTCCAAATGAAAAAATTCCAATCCAGCCAAAGAAGGAGAAAACCCAAAGCAAAAATTACTACTGTAATGTACTCTTAGGAAAAAAAAAATTCAAAGCCCACAAAAATTAATATATAGCAATATGAAATTACTGCATGTTTTTTCCAGAGAGGAGATAACAATTTATAGCATTTATTGTTGATAAAATACATGTAGGGAGCAGCACAGCTTTGAGTTTCAGATTATACCTTTTATTTTTGTCTTCAAAGAGAGACACCAAGGATAATATAGACTGATGCTAGTACTAGAAATAAGACTGTCTCACTACTTGTTTCTTTTTTAAGCAGTATGTCTGTACAGTCAAAACTTCACAGAACTATTACCCAACACAGCAGACTCAACTGCTTTTCCTCCTTGCTAACCTTAATAACCACACATGCTGCATCATCACAGTGAGAGGATCTCAGGGAGCATCCACACAGAGAAAATCAAGTCCAAGTTCTGGATATTCAGGAGAAGGCTATAGAACCTCAGTGCTTGTATGATGTATTGTGATTGAACAATCTGAACCACTTGCATTCAGAAATCAATCGTTTACTTCTTATTTTGCTCTCTAATATGGTCATATAGGGCTGAGTTCTGTGTTCTCCGCCTTGCTTAGCCATATTGATATAGTTCTTATTCAAAAAAGTTTTATTTTATTAGCACTATAAAAATTAAAAAATGAAGAATTAAATATACACCATGACCAACAATTATTTCCATAGCAAAAAAAAACCCAAAGCATTTCAAGTATTTATTTTTTAACAAAAGCCAATCATTGTAGTTAATTTCCTTCTAAAAACTCACAGCCAGTTACTACATTGCTTTATGAATTACAAGCATCTAGTGATTTTTTTTTTTTTTTCTGGTGAAGTAGAGCAGCAGTAACAAGCTGAACATGACAGGTATTTAAAAATAAATTGCTTGACAAAAAAAAAATGAAGAAGAAGAAAACGCCAACTTCATGTGACAAGATTCATGCTGAAGCAGTGTTTTCAGATATTTTTGACCAAAGAAGGATATAACAGTTTAAAGGTGAAAAGGAGTATGGGGAATCTGCTACCTGACAAATAAGTCTACGTATCAAAAGATTTTGCTAACCAGTCTGACACATAAATGGCACATGATGTCAACTTCTATTAAAGGCTTTATAAATGATGACAGCCTGGAGAAACAAGAATTGTTTTCCAAGGAAAGAGTTTCTGTTGAATTCTAGATATTATTCTTAAGCATTAGAAACACATCAATAACAACATTGCAGTCAGGAACCAAACCAGTTTTACAGTCACTGGTCTTGTGGCCTATTCATAGGACAGGGTGTCAGGAAGATTTTAAGATCCCCTTGAAGTCTGTCAATGTTGTGAAAAACACTTCAGATATTATACACATTTCCATAATCATATCTTGCCATATATTTTTAAAAGTAAAGTACTGATGAAAGTAGTATCTGTATCAACAGGTTGAATGGAATTCAAGGGACAACTATAACACAAAGCAGTTAATTTATCAAAACTCTCAATTTAACAATGATTTTAAATTGAATTCAGAGGAAGAAGCAGTTTTGCCTACTGTGGCAGTTACAAACATCTGGGCTGTGTTTCAGTGCAAATAAACTAATTGCATTATTCCTATGCAATTTCAAAACTGTGCAGATGATGACTGTGAAGATAAACTAGAAATTTTCTGTACAGTAAGACCTTTTCAGTGAAATCCCTTGGGGATATCCCATTATTTCAAACAAGGTTTTGAAAGGTCCTTACATAACAAAAATAAACTAAGCATTTGCATTTTGTAGTATTTCATCAACAACTGCCATGACCTTTTAACTACACGTAGAGCTTCCAACAGACTGCACATCAGAAGCTCCCAGCAGTTCAAGTTTCCATATTTCAAGATCAGATAAGAACAATTTTTAGTCTCCTTTAGGACATGAGAAAAAGAAGTTCCTACCCTCTCCAGAAACACAGGAATAAACTTTTCAATAACTTCATCTGAGCGATTTCAGAAAAAACATCATGATGAACACTAAACATAGCATGTTCAGAAGTTCCTTCCAGACCTTTTGGTTTTCTGCAAGTATTGTTGAAATGGCAGTCTTTAAGCAGTGAACTCATTTCTGCCTTTCACTCTATTATTATAATCACTATTGTTGTTGCCACTTGCACAAATATAATGGTAACATTGCCATTTAAGAAACTCAGTTAACTGCAAGACGCAAAGTACACACATTTCTCAAAGACTACCAAGAAGCACTTTCAGAAAGCTGTCTGCATTTAACAAGGTCAAATCCCTTCCCTGACTGATCATGCCCCATCCCCTTACCTGGGCAGCATGAACATGCATCAGAAAGTCTCTGCCTGCTAACAGTAAACGTACTAGAGTCATTCAGCCATCAGAATCAAAAGAGTGGCCAGAGTCAAAAGCCTTGGAATGGAACTTTGTCTCTTTCATCCCTCCCATGCCTGAAAACACAGACACTTTGCTGGAGAATTACTGGAGGGGTGAAATCAGTGCAAAACTTATTGATGACACCGGCTAGAAGCAGAATCAGTATGATCCCACAAAACAGAACATGTCTCTGAATAAGAGGTTGTGCTACATGATAACAATTTGTGACTTTACTAAAAGTTCATCAATAACTTTTAAACTGCCCTGGTAACAAATCCGTTGTGTCATTAGGCTGAGTTTGGTCAATACTTAGCTTCAAACATAGCTATGTAAGTATATAGCTAACCATGCAGGTGGATTAGTAAAGAACAGTAACAAAACACCTACTCAGTCTTTCAGTTTTGCTTTCTTGAGTGAGAAATGTATGGGTGAGCGGAAAACAGTGTTTTCATTGCTGTTAATGATTGTGTAAAATACATCGATGGCCTACCATTTGCTATAGATCGTAGATACGTACATCTTAAAATAGATTCAGATAATAGTGGAGGGGGAAAAAAAAAAAACCAAAACAAAAAAAACCCAAACCTAAAGAACTTTAGGGCAACTTGTGTTTGTAAGGTTTTACAGTTTCTCTGGGTTTTATACTGTTCACGGTTAAGTGGCTGGAGGATCTCTGGTGACCTATGTAGTAATCTTAAAGAACCAAAAGCAGAGATTGGTTTTTAGTGGAAAAATTTACCTGACGTATCCCTGCTATACATTGGTACTTACCGCAGACTTTCTAGATGCTTGGAAAAGGGGAAAACATCTCAGAAAGACTCAAAACTGCCATCTGTTATTAGCATAAATCCACAGGTCCTCTGCTTCATGCTATAAAATTCCATAATGTCAGTGCAGTCCCTCCCTTCATATGGTTGGCTGTTCAAGGTATTCTCATGAAAAAAAATAAGTAAATTTAGATGAAATTTCTGTTCTTAAATGATTGAACAGGATTAAAACTTCCACACCTGTACTGAAGAAACTAAACATAATAATTCTTACAAATACAGAGAAATCACAGCTTTTTTTGTTTTGATTTGAAAATCTGTCCTTCATTGTTAGAACTTCATAGGTTATGTCTTCTTTTGCCTATGCTGAATCTTCTGAGTGAAGAAACAACTATGAAATAAAACAGGAATCTATAGGACTTCCAGCATGGAGCTCTTTCTGCACATTGGGACTTCTGTATAGACCAGTAATTCAAGAATTCAAGGTCGTCTTGTTTTGTAATGAACTAATAACATATAAAAAAGTGGCGAGGTCCATGCTGTTTCTTGAATGTCAGTCATTTCAGTCAATAGCAGGAATTTACAAATGTGGTAGAACCATACCACATCTATTTTTAGATTAGAAAAAACCTATCCTTTTAAGGGTAGCAGTGCTTGCTCTCATAGCAGTTAGATATTCTCCAGCAGGTAAAAATGCAGTGTTAACAGCAGGCTGCCTATTAGCCATCGGGAATAAGCCTGAGCTGAACCTGGAGCAAGAGCTGGACTTCTTCACAACTGATAAGCATTGCAGTTTAGTGTGGGGTAGAGCTTGTTTGATTACTGTGGAAGATATCAGGTACAACATGTAGATCTGAATCTGGGATAAAAATATTCTATACTGCTGAGTGATCATAATTTCTGTTTCGTCTTGTGCCCTTTTCTGTTAACATTAGGATTGTGAGGCACTTCCCTTTTGGTATTTAAGACTGAAACTCCTGGAGTAAAACTTCTATAGTATTCTGTAACAGTGAATTTTTTTCAGATATAATTGCATCTCCTTTCTTGAGCAGGCCTGAAAGTCATAAATCCAATCAAAACCAAAATTTAAGTGTTTTTCCTGATTTCATATCATTACCCTCAGAAATGAAAACATATATGAATATGTTTGAATATTTAGGCTAACCGTATTGAACCGTAATTTTGGGATGAATGGGGAGACAGGTGAGATAAATCTGATTCTTATACACTTTCAGCTGCAGCATCATTACTAACTTTCTTAGAGCTCTACTAACTTTTCTTGATCCCTTTTAACAGCCACAACTCTCTTAAATACAACTAACTTAGGACCTTTAAAGTGCAAGGACTGTTTATAATTTGAAAGATAATTGTACTTTATGCATGACAAATGTTGACATGTTTCATACTTCAAGTTAATTTTTTAATATCTACATTTGCTTTTTTTCCCCCCACATTTATAGCTGCACTGGTCTGCAGTGATCATCACAAGATGCTCTCTGCACTCTTTGTACCATTAGGCTGAATACAATCTTCAGCTGTGAGGCAGGTGTCATATCCCTGTCTATGGAACTTTTGGGATTTTGCTCACAGACCTGGACATTTCTAGATGGACTTTGCCTTGTGTCAATCATAAGCAACCCTTCAGTCGCCGGGGCCGTGCTGCCTTGCCGTGCACACAGCAGTGGCTGGGTATCAAATCAACACTCTGAAAATCAGCACTCCTTCCTCAAGTGCTAAGTAGAGCCTTTATGCAAACTGAATAACTCTAATGGCGAGGATATCCTCAATGACCTAACTCCTACTTGTGGACTGAAAATTAGGCCTAAGAAGGCCAATTGCCAGATAATGCCGTTACAGGGAGGCTTGTGTACAAACTGAAAGGTTGAAGTGCACCCTTTCAGCACCAGGACTCATTCCCAGCAGGGCCGCCTGCCTCTCCCAGGCGGAGGCCCATGGCGGCAGTGGCGCTGGGGGCTCTCAGCATTCGCCTTCACACCCTGTCAGTCGACAGGCCCAGGGGGCTGCCTGCAGCCTCCCCTTCACTGACACGTCCCGGGCAGCCACGCCTGGCAGAGCTGGGTTCCCAGCTGATGACAGGCAACTCAAATTGGTCCAGGGAGGCTTAAAGGGAAAAGAAAAAAAAAAAAAAAAAAAAAAAAAAAAAAAAAAAAAAAAAAGAAGCGAAGTAGTGACATGTCACCTCACACTGTGCTGCGGTCACTTTAGCTGAGCTGTGAAGCACAGCTCTTTTGAATGCAGAAAGTTCCTCTGATAACCCTGTCGGAGAACGATACGGGAGGATGAGGCATGTCTCAGAAATGCGCGACTTTTAAGTCATTGCACTTTAAGTTTTGCTCCCTGTTTTAACTCGTGGTAACTGCTGCAGTCTAGATTGCCTGCGTGTAAAATATAGATTTATCACAAATAAGGGTTTGCGTATCTCCAGGGGAAAAGGGACCGAGTTCATGCTTTCAGAGTGACTCATGGTCTTAGGTGCCTTTGGGTTTTGTTACCACAAAAAGGCATGTGCTAACTATCAGCACGTGCTGAGCACCCTTCCACTGAAAACAGCCCACTATAAAACATCTGATGTTGGGCATCCAGAGCCATGCTGAAAAATCTTCATTATTCCTGTAAGTTTATTTAAACCTGAATAAAAAATACTGATGTCACTGAGATAGATAGGCTTCATCTCTACGGTTATTTCAGTAGTTTGGTCATTTTACCTTACAAAAGACACTGAAGGATCACTCATGTTATTTACAGGTAGCCTCTTGCTTTTCCTGCAATCTGAAAGCAGGTTGTTCTAGCAACCTGCTAGCAACCAGAGCTAGGTCTCTGTGATTGCAAGCACACTACTGAAAGCAACTTAGACAGACATGTCTACACCAACTTTGTCTTACTACATGAAGTTTACACAAGTTTTATATCAGAGAGCAGTCATTTTTTTGGAAACAAGGGTCTGTTCCATGGACAGTAAATGACAAAGGGCAGATACCTCCAGAACATACAATTCAGAGCATGGAGGGCAGAATTTCCTCTGTCAGAACTCTCATAAAGGCAGAAAAGCCAAGTATTGAATATTTATGTATCTTAATTCCACCCTTTCATACTAACAATACATTTTCCAGGCCAAGAAACATAAACCAATAAAAGCAGATTTTCTTACTGCATTCGGATTTTAGATTACACTTTATGCATCAAAAACTTATTCACATAATTCGATGTTATAATGAAAAATATATCTTTTAAAAGAATTGCTCTGTGTTTCCAATGTGGCAACTGGGAAACTTCTGTCATTAATGTTGTATGAAAACTCTCTTGTCATGGCCCAGCTGGAAATCCTGTGCTTTCTTAAAAACAAAAGAGAAAATTCTGAATTCTGGGCTGTATTTCAGTCCTATCAATCTGTCCCAACCCTGTTAACATCTAATTCTCTGACCTCACTCATGCCACTTAATGTCTTTGTTGCTCATTTTCCCTTTCTTGCAGAGAGTAAAAATACTGAGTTTTATAAAGTAGTTTACAAATTGTATTAACACAATTAATGTTGCTTAATAGTTTTTATTAATCGCTTTTCTAACAAATTTACTCTCCACTGTTCTAAAGTGATGTGAATTTCTTAAGTTTCATAAAATGAAAAGCAACAAAATCAGTCAGACAAAGACGTGCTAACTGTGGAGGCACTTAACATGGCCCTCATCGCGATTATGTCTTAGCACTTAGCAATCACTAATGGTTTTTATCTTCCCACTACCTCTCTGAGATAGGGAAGGATTGGTGTTATCTCCATTATTCAGGTGGGGAAGTGAGGTCCAGGTTAACCGAGAACAGAGTCACATCACACAATTGCCCCTGAGTCAAATGTGTCACAGATGCGTGCCAAGACCGTCTATCTAGTGAGAGCTCTTGTGCTTCTTAGAACCGCATGATCACAAAGTCTAGGACTAAGTAGGTGACAAACAAGGACAAAGCCTTCTTGGTCAAGGATAACATACTTCCAGATAAATCTAAGGCCTGAAATTGTTAGGAAATGCTGGAAAATTGCAATGAAAAAGCCACTGTTATTAACATAATGATACAATGCTTCCTGACTTGTAGTCAGTAAAACAAACCATTGTCTGCCATGGCCTTGGAGCACACCTGCTCTCAGAAAGTGGTGTAGGATGGAGGCTGGTGCCTTCCAACCATGGGGCCACCACCTAACTGTCCCTGAGGAAGTTAACAGCCATGCTAGTTCACTTTTAATGTTTCACCATTTGTTCCCCAGAAAGTTCTGTCTAGGCTCATGACAGTCATTGTTGCAAGCTAGCTGCAGAGAACAACTCTTCATATTCTTTACTGAATAGGACAAAAATGTTTTATTTCGTCTTCAATAAAAAGGTTGGATTCTGGAGCAAGATACTGGCGATGCTTTGTTTAACACCTTGTCCTGCTCTGCTTAGTCACCTTTGTCAGATATTCTGAAACACTGCCTATGCTGTTTGAACTCCCTAATCTAGCTCTGTTGTCCTCTGTCTGGGTTTGATCCAAAGTCTATGGGTGTTATTCCACTCACTTCAACAGGCTCTGCATCAAGCTGCTGAGTTGTCATCTATACGTTACTCACCTTAAGGTTACAATTTTAATATGTTTTGACCCAAACAGGCAAAAGAAAAAAAAAATATTAAAGAAAATGTGTTGAAAATAAAATTGTGTCTGAATCTCACTGTGTGTGGATTTGCATAGTGCTTATCTCAGGCGTGCAAATAAAGGTATAAGTAGACATTATGCTGGAGGTTTCTCTGGGTTGCTAAAGACAGAATTACTGAAATACATGACTTCAAAGAACAAATAGGAAGTCAGCCAGGGATCTATGTTGCATGTAGCCCTGCACCCATTTCATAGCTGCAGATCCAGTTGTCGGCTTTGCTGGCATAAGTTTTGCAAGTGAAATGCTGGTGGTTAGTTTGATACTGGAGAGCACCTTTTTGATCCAAAGTTAAGCTAATTTGCTCAAACACAATGACAATGCGGAACATATGTTTATTTTTAAACAATTAGCCACAAGTAGCTTGTTCACAGAAGTATTTTCAGCAAGTACCTATAAGAATGTTTCAAACTCAAGGTCTTCCTGTAACAGTAAAACCAGGAATGTATAAAGTTTACATGTGCCTCATTTAAAAGATTTGCCTTTTTTCTTTCCTTTTCTTGAAAAAAGCACAAAATGTCTGCCAAGCTTAAAAATGATGCGGATCATGTTTCTATGTCTGTGAGGTGGTGCTTACCGGGCAGTCTGGCTCTTGTCAGTAATTCTTCAACTGCTTCACTGCAGTGGAATTACTGTAGAGAGTTAGGAGTTGGGATTGGTGGGAGGGATTCTTTGTCCCAGTTGCATTTAAAATTACATCTAATCTTATCAAGGAGCTCGTCATTGTTTCTGGCTGCCCATAGCAGGTACAGTACTGCTTTTGTTCAAGTCTGTTGCTTTACCAAATAAAGGCAAGAACTGCTTGCTTTTCTCATACAAGTAGTCCAATTGATTTCTGCAGGAATACTTGCATGAGTAAGGCAAACAGGATTTGGCAATAAAACTGATTAAAAAGAGTCTGAACATTATATTCTTCCACAGGAAGTGTATGTTGATTGAAAAGTGTTTAAAGAGACAGGTAAAATGAATAGATATAATTAAAATTTTCATACAAGGTATGTCTAAAGCAAATGAAATAACAAAAAAAGTATGAAATAAAGAACAAAATCATAACAGCAAGGATGCACTAAAAAGTTTTCATCCTTCATAAAAAGTTAAAAGCTTTTTTCAAATGACAAAGTTTTAATTTAAAATTGTCTCTTAAAACTTTGAGTAGCAGCAAAGTATCTAGAGAGGTGCATAAATCCGTAAAAACTATTTTCCCCAGACTTTTAGAACTCCATGTGGTTTCACTAAAAATTGTTAATGTCTTTGAGGTGTAAAATATTTCTATGTGGATTTGAATATTTAAATTTTTATATTCAGCTTTAAAAAATGTTGGCATCCCTGAAACTGAAAAAATACTTTTCTGCCTCCCAAGGGAGTTATGCAAATACAAACAGACCAAAAAAAACCCATGCAGTTGTAATGCCTGCTTGTTGCACTGTTCTTCCAGTGGAAGTTCTTGGATCTCTTTTTGCATATTCATCAGATATTTAATCTTTAAGGGCTAGTTCCTCAGCTGGCATCTTTTATTTTCCTTAGCTGGAATTTCTGCAAGCTTAATAAGAGAGTAGGTGTTGTAAGTAGCATTTATGCCTTCATTTTAAAAACTTGCCCTGACCAGTACTGAGCAAATTATTGACATTGTAATACTAACACCATAAGAAATAACACCAAGAACAGACCACCAGTGTCAATAAAGATTCCAAGTTAAATCAGCCAGAAATAATTGGTATTAAGTTTTAATGGAAACTCTATTCATGTCATTTTATAATTAAGATGCAAAATGTAACTTGCTCAAGCAGGCTCCATTTAACCTCATGAAAGAGATGGCGAATTAGCCAGAGCTGTGTGCAGATGTGGAACTCATCCCAACAGAAGTTATTGAGCATTTCAAAGGAGCCCAGGAAGAACCAAAATTTAAATAAGTTAACAGAATTTAAGGGTCCTGTATCTTGAGCAGTTTTTCCCAAATTTTTAACATGTATATAGTTCATTAAAATTTGTTGATAAGTTTCTTTAGAGATCAAAGTGGGCGCCAGAGTTTCTGATCAATGTAGTTAGATGTCTCTGCAAACAGCTCTGCAGCTCTGCTTAGAGTGCAGTACTGGTTATTAGCACAGCAACACATACATTAGAGCAACAGGTTATCAGAAATTGCTGATAATTGATCAGTTATTAAGGAAAAGATGGGGTTGGGGGTGTCTCACCCTTCAAGACCATATCCATAACTTTAGATGTTTATTTGAGACACTCAGATTAGAAGCCTTGTCATCACATGCTGTCTTGATAGTCAGCATACACAAAACTCTGTCTCCGAAGATCTTCCCCTGACATTACAGAAGTCTAGAAAAAGTCTAGAAGTCTAGGTCCTAAATTGAGAGCTTCGGTTAGGAGCTAAGGTTCAGTGGAAGTTTTATACATGAAAAATAAAATTAAGCAATGTTCAGCTGTAAGAAATTCAGAGATTAGGACTGTTGAACTGGTAGAGGAAATAATAATAATTTAATAACAATCATAATTTGTGCATGACAACATAGACAATAACATAGGGAGAAATTAGAATGCTATTCTCACAAATAAATCTACAGTGAATGATCTAGATTATCATAAATAAGCAAATAAAAGGGTGAATTAGAACAAATTCAAATAAACTATTTCAGCAATACACTATCAAAATAAATATCTGAGTAGGAGCCATAGAGACATTCATATGGAAAATGAAAGTTTCTGTAGCTATAACAGACAAGAAAAAAAAACAACAACTATAATATATAAAAGTACTGTGGTTTCATGGTATAAGCCAAGCACAACTTAAGAACAATGTGTTGATGAGAGGCTACTTCCAGTTGTCCATGGGCATGATTTTTGCATACTGTCATAAAACAGAACTAGTTGATATTTTGGGGAGCATGGACAAGACCTATGGTTTGATTTACTGTACCAAGTGCAAAAGTAAATGCACCTATATCCATGTTGGTTTATTTTAATTTTATCTCAGATGTCTGTTCCTAGAATTGCTACTAATAAGAATATAGGAGGACATTTTCTCTTTTTATGTGTTTTGAACAGAGAACGCATAATAAACAGCTTGTTGTGTGAAATCTTTGCAAGTTGATTTGAATCAGTCTCAAAATCTTATCAGAGAAAAAAATTTTCCAGGAGCACAAGAGTGGCTCAGAACTATCTTAAAATAATAGTATCAGCACAATTGCTGCACCCATTTCCTAAAGAGGATATTCAGCAAATCAGCTACAAATCATACATACGCTGAGCAGGTATTTCTGGAGATCTGAGCTTATCCTAGTTGTGGCTGTTGCATCAGTTTGGACCTTCCCTACAACATCTCTGCTCTGCCTATTGTCTGCATGCACACCAACCAACATGCACAAGGACTCAGTGCCAACTGCCAGTTTGTTATTATATCCACCACCTCATTTAAAACTCACCTGTACCTTTGGCCCACTAGGCCTAGAAAAGCAAGGGAGAGTCTGAGTAAACTTAACTTATTTGGCCTTACACATTACCTGCACATTTGGCACCATCCCCTAGCATGACATCAGAAAATGAGCCAAAAAGAATTCATGTCATTCTTTTGATGTTACGGGGCATTTAATGGGTGTTACTTTAGCTATTGTATCCAAAACAACCAGAAGGCATGGCAAACCCAGGACATTATTCTACCAACAGGTCTTTAAATACTCCTCAAATACCATTCAGTTCTGAAAAGAGGTGATGTAAAAATTACACCTTCTTCTTCTGCACATCTGTTCTTTGTGTACATTCAGAGTTGCAGTCCAATATGCTACTTGCAGAAACAAAATTTAAGCCTTATTGTGTTTTCCTTCTTTAGTCTTGCTAAACATGTGCAGCAGAGATGCAAGCTGGATCACTTCCTTTCCATATTTGTAACTATAGGCAATTTTTTTGTGAGTCCATGTACTTGTCACCAAATATACGGTCCAAGAATAAGGCAAAGTGTTGATGTGATTAAGACCATAATTTTACCAAAACTGGAAGTATTTCTAATGAAATATAAGGCAAAAAGCATAAACTAACTTGAGAAATATATATATTGTTCTACATAATAATGGAAAACACCATACAGAAAATGTAGGTTTGGAGGGGATAATTCACACTTATGCATTCAAAAATGACTTTATCCTAATCAGGATTGACATGAGAAGAACAGTCTTATATTCCAAGACAGCTGTGTCCATCTGAAAGTGTTCTGCCCATAGAAGAAATCAGTGCTAGGTATAGATTCCTAAATGTAAACAATTAATAGGTCTTACTCACTTTTTGTTTTTCTCTTCCTTTCTGTATTCCATTAAGGAGCTTAATAACAGAAACAAGCAGCTTTTCTTCAAGCCAGGCAAGTCACTGAAAAGTGTTTTCATCAATTACACAAACATACACACAAAATCTGCAGTTAAGTCTAATTAGTTCATGTTCTGTTACAGGCTTAGTAATTATTAGCTCTTTTTCTGATTGATATTTTCAAGATCATTGCAATAATCACTACACAGAGCTTTTGAGGTAGCATTTAAGAATACAAATCCAACACAGACAATGTATTCCCACTGGTATTTAGGCTTGTTGCCAATTTGCATCCCTTCTACAATTTTGGCTTTGCACCAATAGAAAAGGAAAAAAAAAAAAAAAAAGAAGTTGATGTTTCAAAACCAAAACTATAAGCAATATCCTGCATTTTGTGCAAAATTCATTTAAATAAAATTTGTAGTAACTTGTGAGTTTTGAAATGTAAGGATTTTCAGTACCTGCAAGTTGCTTTTCATTTTGAGTGTCTCCTATTTTTTCAATAATATATTTTAAATATACAATGTACAAAAATTCTCTTACCATAATATTGGTACTTTAAAATGTGATTAAGGGAAATCCTGAACAAAAGCTTATGGTAAAAAAGGCATAGAAATAAGTATTAACAATGTCAACACTATTTGGGATTTGAAGTCTTTTGGCCTATTATCCTTGCTTCCTTCCTTGCAACCCACCATTATCACAATGGTTTATCATTCATACAATTTAAGCTTTTATTGAAGAGCAAATGTTTTGAATAAAATTAAAACCACTTAGATTAAAACCTTCAGATGTGAACTTGAGTTCCAGCTTAGTCTCCTTTGTTTACCAGCCAGAGAAGAGCCTGCGCTACCCAACATAAGGCAGAGACATCTGGTGGCTGATGGACACACTGCAGAGGCTTTCCAGGAGGGAGAATCAGAAGACCAGCTATGACTCCCCTGCAGATGCACCTTCCAGATTCTCCTGCTTCTTCACTGCTACGTGCCATTTACCATAGAGTCTACCAGAAATTTATCATTGTCCAGGAGAAAATGTTTTTTCTTCGGTCCCCTTTGTCTAACAAACATCAGTAAAATTTCTTGTGTTGGCCCTCAGTTTCTTGTAAAGCTCATTAACTAGAAAATTAGTCAAAACTCTCTTTAAACTAGCACCCAGAAGGACCAATTTGAAGGCATCACAGTTTATTCCACATTGATATGTCTTCCACTAGCAAAAGTCTTTCTCTTAGAACATGTTGGGATAGCAGGTTCTTCATGACTGATCTCCACAGCCTCATTCATCTCTGCAGCAGTCAGCTACAAATCAAGCCAAAGATTTGAAGCATTAAATGTTCACAGGAGCAGGAAAGAAACAGCCACATTTCAGGGGAAAAGACACAATTTCTCTCTCTCTGAATACACCCCTAGTCCAACTCTGGCCCATCATACTTTAATGCGTTGGTTCAGCCTATAAAATCATACTTGCCAGAAACATAAACATGCTAAAAGAGGTAAAATAGCATCTTTGGGGAGGCAAAACAGTATTTTTTAATTTACAAAATGTTACATTAATTTTGTTTTAAAATAAAATAATTTTAAAAATCTGTTTATTCCAAATAAAGTACAAATGTTCTCATTTCTACTGTATATATAAGGTAGAGCTTCTCAATGCAATCCCATACTCTGCTGGATAAACGATCCATAGAGATCAGTTTTCTTGCACACAGACCTTTTCTTTTGAAAAATCTCTACAAGTGAATCGTTGGCACTCTCAGCCACAGCAGTGCAGCATGAGAAACTACCACAGACCCAACACTTTTGAAAATTCAGTGGCTCTGGCTGCATTCTAACATATGTTTAGGAAAGTATAGGGCCACCCTTCTTCGAAGCTAAACAAGACAAGACAAAATCTAAATGACCAGATTTCCCTCATCAAACTAATTGTTGCCTCTTGGGTGTTTTAAAAGCTTTGGAGGTTTCTTAGTTCTCTGTGTACAGTGACTGGGTTGTAAAAACATAATTATCTCCTGTGAAACTAAATAAGAGACCCTTACTATGCAGGACTGCGTACCTTCATCCATTTTCTTAACAGACAGAATATTATTGGTTCTCTCTTTTGCAAATTCAGACTTGTACTGACTCTGCTTTCTGCAGCATCAGGGCGAGGATAATAAAGCTGAGACCCATTTAGGGAGGGGACACTAAAGGACAACTGAGCCACTCTTCCCAATATCACCATGTCAGCAATGGCTTCCCCAACAAGCAGCTTCCCACAGGGCTTGAGCAGACTTGTCTCAGAAGTATGGGAAATATTGTTTTGTATAGTATTGTCCCGTAGAAGACAGTGAAACTCTAGTGCTTTCAGACAAATATGCCTGGATCCCAAGCAATGCTCTCGAAAGGAAGAGGTGATTTGTGGGGAGCTGCCAGACCCCTGGGCTCACATCAGCTCTAACCACAAACACAGGGAGATGTTCACATACTATATTGAACAGAAATGGAACCACTCAAGCTCTTCATTATTATTTTTCAAGTCTCGAACCTTGATTGGATGAAACAAGGTCTCATCAGAAGGTAGTCATCAATTTGATGAGTGCTGAATGTGGAATCTGCCAGGCTCCAGGAAGGAAACATGCCTGACAAAACCCTTACCCCCGTCCAGCCTTGCCCTGGAATAATCTTAGTAGAAGCATAAAAACACAATAATGATGCTAAGAACCTTGCTTTCCATAAAAAAAAATATTCTTTCTTCCCTTTTTTGTTAAGTCCTGTTCCTCAATCTTTAAGCTGCCTCCTGTGCACTAGCTGCTTCTCATTACCTATGTATCTGTAGGCTATTCAAAGTGATGAAACAAGGTCTGCTGCTTCTTCTTTGTCACTCTGTTCCCCAGACAACTCTGACCAGTGCAGGCAGATATCAGGACAAGGTAATAGGTGTGTACACAAACTCTCATAATGGCCTCTCAGCTGCATATCCTGACTGTAGTAAAAATTAAAGACTGAGAACACAAGGATTTCATGGGAGATAGGCATTTAGTTTTAAGAAATAGAGCCTACTTTGAGATTATTTCTGCTCAGGAGAGACTGTTAATTTGTTTGTAATCTATATATTCGCATTTACAACTACTTTATGCTGTTTTCTGGATGTTTCTTAATTTACCAATGAATCATTGCCAACAATTCCCTTGTGCTGGGTACCTAGTAAGCCTCTTCATTTCCATATTGAGCTCAAGCATCTGAGGCTCCCTAGAAGAAAGCTTAACAGGCAATATAGAGACTTTATGCCTGAAAATCTACCTTTGCAGTTCACTGGGGAGCTAGTTTGGACTTGTATATATAGCATTATAATATGGTATCAATAATATGTATCTCCAAAATTCTACCTATCAGTTATTCTTCAATATCTGAGTTTGTCTTATGGTTAGAGGACTACCTAGATACAAAAGGCAGGTAGAAGTGTCTGGGAGAACAGGAAGTTTGATTCTTTCTGTACAACCTTCTATAACAGAGTAAGAGGAGAGAAGTAAAAGAGAGCATCTGTCATTTGTTTTGATGGCCAGCCCAGAACAAACCATGACAAAGAGGGAGTGTGAGTCTGAAGTCATTACAATCCTATGTCACTGCAGATCCTTCTAACACAGGCAACTCTTAAGGATATACATGGGTCAGATTTCTTTTTATTTTTGCTTTATTTTTTTCTGTGATCAAGAAGATCTAATCACTGAGCCTTTCCAGTCTTACTTGCACATGTTCCTTCCTGTGCTTACAAGTATCTTCATTTATGAAAAGCTCCTGAGTTTTTCTGTATCAATAGCTTTTTATGGCTTTCCTTATACTTTCTGTTAAAACAGAGTAATCTGGACCAGTTCACTGAAAACTAGTTCACTTGTTATAGTGTTTAATAAAATACGAACCAAAAGATGTCTCTATCCTGCTATGAGACTGACAGATATGGGGGAGGATCTTTCCCCTGAGTCTCTACACCTACAGTTATCTCCAAGAGAGAAAACAGTACACCATTTTAATAACTAGAACCATTATTATCAACCAGTATTCATTGTACATTTCTTCAATCTCCATATGCAGCAGTGATACTTGAGGATGCTTTTACTAGCCTCGAGGCACAACTGTTACTCTTCAGTGTCCCCATAATTGTTGACTGACTATTTATTTTGTGCCTAGACTGGCCTGAGAGTAAATTTGGGGATGAAGAATTAAAAATTTTTACACTGAGGGATTTTCTTATTTAAAAAAAAAAAAAAAAAAAGGAGACTCACAAAAGCCTGGAAGGAAATGAAGGAGACAATAGGAAAGAAAAAAAAAATAAAGACCCCAGAAGTTTTTAATTTTATTTCAAAGATATAAATTTAACGTGAATTTACTGTCATTAGAAAGAAAGCTGTGCATTAAGTTACAATATCAGAGTCGTGGAATTCTGACTTGTGGACTGAATCCAACCAGTTTATCCAGACTGAGGTTCTCTCTTTGGTGCCTTCTTTCACGGATTGTCCTGGACATGCTGCCTCTGTTGGTTTTGTTCCAAGTGGTTTACATAGCCTTCTTCTCACAAATGACTGAATTACGTATATAATCATATAATGGATATAGCCATCACTATTATCCCAAAACAGAAATACCTCTAGTGACAGGCTATGCGCAATTGTCCATATAAGATGGCAGAGCACAAACAAAATAAAAAGTGGGTAGTTATTTCCCGATAGAGGGATTGCCCTAGGCAGCAAAGCAGCTGTAGAGCCCTGGATTTCTGCCATAATCAGGCAGATCATGTAGAATCCGACAGTTTCTTTTAAATGAGCCTAACCTTTCCCTGTTTTAAAATTCAGCATCATGAGACAATAATAGGCAGTTCATTTCACTTGCTGTGCTGATAATTCATACATAATATAGCTGTTAATTTGGTGAGCCAAAGTATCAGGCATACTGATATTATGCACATACCTCTCCATCTCCTTTGGTTATTTTGTGTTCCATCATCACTGAAGACTTTTTTCCAATTCTGTGTTTCATAATAGGAAGGAAGTGAGCTGAAGAGCTACAATGATTTCCATCTAAACTGCTCTCTTTTTGTCTGCACTACAAAAACTAACATCCCTTTGCCAACATTTGCTTAGACATTTTTCAAATCATAAGAAAGGAAATTATGGGAGCCAGAATACAAAAACGGAGCAAAATCTTCTTTTTACCATAAAGTGTGCATTGGAAATGAGTGAGTTTCCCACTGTTCAGAACATACATGTGAACAGTAGGAGACAATGAATGCTCTAAGGATTGTCTCCTGCCTGCCGACACAGTGGAGCAATCAGAAGATAGAAGGCTGTTTACCTTTTCAAAGTCTTTTTGAGAGCCAGTTTTTTTCATCTCTCCTGTGATGCTTCACAAGCTCTTTGGACTTTTAAAGTTACATACATCTACCCTTTCCTCTGTGCTTTCTGGTCCTGGGATTTTCCCCGGAATAAACGGTTCCCAAAGCTGAAGTCTTTAATGATGTCATTACTTGCACAGAGAAACACGCAAGGAGTTATGTCTGTTCTCTTACTTTTTTTTTCTTTTCAGGGCAGGGGGGGAAGTAATTTATTTGCAGATTTTCTTGTTTTTAACTACTTACAGTATTTGCTAATAGGAGTTTTGTGAAGAACAAAACAAAGAGGAAGGGAACAACATGCATGTGGGTAGGTATACAGGAGAGAACACTGATACAACCTGTTCACAACAGAACAAGTAGGGTGTTCTGTATTCATTGATATTACTCAAGAACTCAGACACACAAAATATCAAGTTCTGGAGAGCATTTATCCAAAGTTTAATCCAGGATGCAATTAATGTTTAACCTAACCCAACTCCAAATCTTCAGAAAGCATGAATGTTGATAGATGAATCTATGTGTCTCAAGTCTTGACTTACCATTGAAAAACACGAGTTTTTTGTTTTGTTTTGTTTTGTTTTTCTCTGAATACGGTTAGTTTCTTTGTGTTCACCTTCTGGTTTCTAAATCATTAGGCAATGTTGCTATTACATGTTGTTTTGGTTTGTTTTTTTCTACAGCCATAAATGCTAGAAACTGAAAGTTTTTATGACTATTTGCTCAACTAATTGACTGGCTGAATGACAAATACTCTAAGGAAATTGTATAAAGCAGCTGGAGGTTTAAGAAAAAAATTTGTGTCTTGCAAGGCGTGATATCTCTGGTCAGTGAAGCTCCACTCCTGAAGTTCCTAAAACTTGCATTCACTTAACTGCTGCATTTTATCGTCCTAACAGATAGCATTTTAAACTGACAAAATATTAGAACTGGGCAGATTGTCCTTTGATAATCAAGTAAAGATAAATATGTCGATCTTCAAGACAAAGTTAGCAGATTCTGCAGAGAGACTGAAAATGGGTCCAGTGGCATAACTGGATCAGGTTGACTCTTATACATGCAGTGAATTCCCCAGCCCAGGTCTCGAGTTATTTGGCAGACTCTGTCTATGCCACCGCTGAGGTACTGTCCTTCATACACAGTCACTGACGCCTTGAGTGAAATTCTGTTTCACACTAAGGACCATCACAAGACCTATTTGGCTTTGGCCTTGTGCAAGGGTTAAATGTAGTACCTTGAACAAATCTCCCAGAGAGGTAAATTCCTCCTTAAAATATTTAGCTAGGTACCATAAGGTAGAATGGTTGTCCATTTCCAAGAGAAAACTTCAGAGGACCCAGAGGAAGCAAAGGAAGAAATACCTCCAAATTGTTCAAAAGTTCCTTTTCTTTCACAGCTTGACTCTATTAAGGTAACCTGTCATAAACTTTACACAAGTTTATGGTGATTTGTGTAATAAAGTAAACATTTTTTTTCCAAAACAAAAGCGAGGGTAAAGAAAATAATCACTTAATTTAATAAAACTAAAATCTTTTTAAGAAGTCTTCTACCATGCAAAAGTGCATTATTTGCTGAAACCAGCAAATAATCATGGTACAATTTTTCTAAAAGGGATGGTTGGTCATTAACTGTTCTCACAAATATGTTTTTCTTTAATTCAGCTTAGATTTGGTAATAAAAAAGCATAAGAAAAGTATATCCAGTCAAGGTTCCCTGATTCTCTATTCTCGCCTCATTCAGAAATGGATTCAACAGGATTTAGTAAAAGAAAAAAGGAGTGAAAAGTTCCCCCAAGCCTAAACAGTTGGATGGGCGGCAGCAGGTAAGGGAAATTTCTGTAGCAAATGGAAGAGAAACAAATTAAACAACTGACATTATGCCCTACCACCTCTGATTCACCATAAAAATGGTTCTTCATAAGGGGGTCAATGGGGAAAAAGTAAATGGCAGGAAACTGGGATGAGATCCAAGTTCCTGCCTCCGAACCATGCAGCTCCTATTCTCCTTTGTGCATTGTCATCACAAGGGAATTTTTTTTTTTT
>VZRU01000003.1:0-52755 GCA_013398155.1 Pedionomus torquatus | reverse complement strand
GCCTTTGTCTACCAAGTTTGTGGCAGTATCAAGATGCTACTTTTAGACATAGTCAATGAAGCCTTTGTGCTTGCCCAGGAAATAAGACACCAAAAAGATGTATCAGGAGAATCATCTCGCTGGTTGTGCTGTCTTCTCCTACATAACATTCCTGTAATTTCTGCTGACTAGCTTTCTGTAATGTCTTCTGCGCTTGTGATCAATATGAAACCATTAAAATGTATAGGGCTATGTCTGGCAAGAAGGAGCTTGCTACTTGGTCAAAGTGAACCAAACCTTTCCATTCTGCTGGAGTGGCAGTATTACTTGATACACTTAGGCGTTGTCAAATAGTGACTCAGAAAAAGAAATACGAAGTCATATAGGAATTTGAGAATAAACTGCAATATCATGTTATTACCACATTGTCCTTTATAAGGAACCTGACACCATATTAGATGAGAACCAAATTCATCCTTGATATTAAAAAACTGTTGAAAAGACCCCACTGAACTGCAAACGTGGACAATAGCACACCTCCTCATACATTTTGAGACGCTGTTGTTTATTGGAGAAAATTGACTCTGTTCTTGACATTTTCTGTTATATTCATGGTAATAAAGCTCTGGAAATCTGCAGAGTCAGTTTTTTAATAGTTTGGCTTCTAACAATTCCAAGAACACCCAGCCTGCTAGATAGTCCAACCAACAACATATGCCAACTTCACTGCTACTTGCCTGTTTTAAGCCAGACCAGCTGAGTGTCTGCTACCATACATTTTACTGGGCTAAACATTTTTTTTCAGCAACACAGATTGTAATATAAATAATTCAGAATTACTAAATATTTTGGCTGACCATAACAGAAGTCTCAAACTCTTGTTTGAGAACAATTAATTGCAGCGTATTTCTAATTTTTTTTCCATTTTTAAAATATCAGTCAAAGCAGTGAGGAATTGTGACTGTTGAACAAATACATTTTTGGTAAATCAATAATTAGTAAAATTTATGAGTCAGAGTCACTCCACTCTAGATACTGTATGTCATAATTTTCTAAGATCATACTTTGGTTAGAAATACATCTTGCTTTCAACTATTTGTAAAGTACTGAGTGTGTATATAACCTTGAATTATGTAACTGATTGATTGATGAATAATCACTAGTGTTTCCGTAATTTCTACTGCAGTGCAGCCCAACATTCCCACTGACACTGGACTCCCATTGAGTTAAACTCTGGGCACACAGAGCTAGTCTGCCTGTTTAGAATCACTCATAATACAAGTGGTTGGAAAATATCAGAGCAGAAGAAGGAAAAGCCAAAATCAGCTTTTTAAAAGTTTAGTGCTGAGACAAAGGCAGAGTGAATGATTTCTCTGAAGTTTTGAAAGAAATCTGTAGAGCAGATCAGAAACTGAACCAACATCTCCCAAAGCCCTCTGTGGTACCTTACTGCAAAACAATCCTTCCTAGAATCATAGAATCATAGAATGGTTAGAGTTGGAAAGGACCTTGAAGATCATCGTGTTCCAACCCCCCTGCCATGGGCAGGGACACCTCCCACTAGACCAGGTTGCTCAAAGCCCTATCAAGACTGGCCTTAAATCCTTCCACGGATGCGGCACCCATCTTCATTCCTGGGACGAAAAGACAAGCAACACATTAATTCATTATTTGATGAGCTCCAAATGTGGTGAAGATGCTAGGCCAAGGATCCCTTCTCTTTCCATGAGCATGATGTTACCTGCTCAGCTGCTGGTCCAGAATAGGGTGAGAGTTTTCAGTCTCAAGTGAACCGAGTGGATTTCTCATTGTAATTTGCTACATGTATTGATATATTGTCTTTTGAGTCTAAGCAACAGATTCAGATCAGGCTGTGGCAGGCACTGTGCAATCACAGACCAAATAAAATAGCACTTTTCTCAAAAAAGCTCATAGTTTAAGCACTAGCGGTACCTCCAGGACCTGAAGTGCTTCTGATTGCACATGAAATCAGGCGTGTATAGCCATGACATAGGTAAGGGTCCATTATTATTACACATAATGACAAGCTCAAAGACATATGAGGATATGAGTTTTAATATGCTGATGAAAGGTTCTGTGTTTATATTCCCATAAAAAGAAGCCTCTTTGGAAGACATTTACCACAACAAGTTCTTCTTTTTACCTTTTTGGAATATTACATTCTTTGGGAAATTTCAGGTACTGATTTGCAATAAAATTTCTGGGAAGAAAGACACAAAGGGAGACAAAAGTATTTCGAAAAGAAGAAATTACATAGACAGGATGAGGGGCAATGGGCACAAGCTGGAACACAGGAAGTTCCATTGAAATATGAAGAAAAACTCCTTTAGGGTGAGGGTGCCAGAGCACTGGAACAGGCTGCTCGGAGAGTGTGGAGTCCCCTTCTCTGAAGACCTTCAAGCCCCACATGGATGCCATCCTGAGTAATGTGCTCTGGGCAATCCTGCATTAGCAGGGGAGTTGGACTAGATGATCTCTAGAGGTCCTTTCCAACTCTGACAATTCCATGATGGAAAGCTATTTTTCTTCTGACTGTCATGCAAATGAAATTGATATAGTTTTATTTTAAAATATTTTTTGCTAAAAGCAATCCAGATATTTATGAAAAAGGAAAAATAAGAGCAGATTATGAGGAAAAAATGAAGGAGAGAAGATTTAGCTAAATTCTTACCTTTCATTTTAATTAACAAGAAAATAATCTGGTAAAAAAAATGGTCCTTGGATTTATAATCCAAAAACTGTACCCCCTCCCCCCTAGCAAAAAAAAAATTAAAATATCTGAAATTGCAGGTTGCACAGATTGTGTACAAATAAATTTAAATTAGAACATGTTTAGTTCTCTCTTAAGTAAGACTACTTTTAATCTCTTTATTATCATTAGTTAATGATAACGAGCTGGCCAGTATCACGTACAGAGCCATACAGAGAGAGTGTGTTGAAAAGCTCTGTCAAGATAGCAGACACTATTCTGTTTGGCAGCATCTCACACTTTATGCAACAACTTATTTATGCAACAACTGTACCTCACTAGCAAAACAAGACCTGTAGCAAGAGCCACATGTCAGTACAGCAAGAAGAAGGAAGAAGCAGGAGACTGGTCCATTTAATTAATATTTGACACCACAAGTCAAATCTGTTTCCAATTTTTTTAAAATGCTTTGGAGAAATTTTTTTACTTATTGAGTATTAAAAGGGCAGTAGCACCTTAGGCAAATGAACAGGAAAAACCCTTCACTTTCCATTACTTTAGCAAAGACTGGTTACTTTCCCATGGGAATTTTCTCTGCATGATTGCAACAGAGCACTTAGGAGCTTCAGAATAGCCATGGTCTGAAAGAGTTTCCAACATTCTGTTCAGCTTCCAGTAAAACCCCTGATTTTCATCGTTCTAAAACATAAAAAATTAAAAATAAAATTGCCATTTTCATCTCACTGACCTGATTGTACACTTGTTTGCTGTTACAGAAAATGTGTTCTAAGGAAAATGCTTAAAGGGCCAGAAGCTCAGTGGCGCTCGATTCACTGCAATAATCACTGGGTTTCAATTTGCATTTGCAATGGTAATAGATTTCAAAGAAACTTTCTGGAATGTAGGAAAGCAGGCTGTATGCTTGAAGCCATCACTGGAACTGCTTCCCAACAGGTTGCACCATTTGTTTTGAATGAAGTAGGTACATTCAACTCTTCCTTGAGCAAAGTGATAAACTGAATGACATCCTGAGGTCCTTTGCAGCTCCATTTTTGTGATTTATGATTACTCTTTCTGTACAAGAACATGTGTTTCTCTTGGTGTTCACACACAATTCCAAGACAGGCTAAGAGGAGCTGGCATTACTCCAGGGCCATGGCTGAGCTGCCATCAGGCCTGCCAACTAGAGCTGGGTAATGCCGAGTCGGCACTAAAAACAGAAAACCTTTGGAGAATACCAACTTGCTGAGAAACAGTGGAAAAGCTGGAAAATGACAAAACTGCTGTCTTCAGCATGAGACAAAACACCATGGTTCCAGGCACTTCCAATTATTGTTCAGGATATCGTCATCCAGGCTGTACTCAGAGTTGGCCAAACATTTCTTGCTCCTTAAGCTCCCTTTGTGACTTAATGGATAAAGAGGCTGTCCACCCTTTCTGTCCCACTTCTATGCTCTGTATGTGACTGAGAACTGACTTCTGGGAAGGAAGGTCCACAAACAGTTCTGAGGGAATCAGTGCTCCTGTCTGTTTTGTCATTTTTTTTATGGTTTTCCAGAAGAGGATTTTTCTGTTGACGGGTTTGGGTTGTAACACACAATACTGTGTAGACGTGCCTAAGCTGTCTCCAAATGAACTGTTAAAAGTGCCCAAGCGAAGTATCAGGCTAAGAAAACTCCATTATTTGTAGCACAGAGACAGGTATCTAGTTCAGGTATCTCTTTCTACTACTGCACTTATATACATCAGTGTATGCAGTAACAGTTCAGGTTGAGATCACTGATCTTGTGTTGGGGTCCACTGTTAAACTGAGGCTGTGTCCCATTTCATTACAGGTTACTTCTGGGATGACAAGTCGCTACTACACGTTAAAAAAAAAAGTTTATTTTGGAGGATTGGAGTGGACATTTACATGGTCTTCCCAGATAATTGATATAGTGTGACCAGTAGTATTTATATGAAGACCAGTGCCAGTTAGCGCTTTGTGACAGTTTCAAGGGAAATGGTCAATATCACTGAAGAAACAGAGTTGAACCTCAGTGTATAAGTCTGAGGATACTTGAACAGGAATTTTCTCATCTCCACAATGAGAATGCTTGGAATATTCCAGGCAAAAGAAACATAAAAGCATTACTGAGAAAAATGGTTAAACCACCTATGACAACACTGCACAAAGTATGTAAGAATCATCCCTTCATAAAATGAAAACTGCATTGGTAAAATCTTGAGAAACAGCATCTAACTCTCATACTCTTTTTGTGGATATTGCTAAAACCGAGAACTCAAAACCACTCTTGCTCATGAAATGAAATTCTTGAGAAGAAAAGTAAAATTTGTAATAAAGGTTTCTAGAGTTCTGCTGTGGTAGAAGCAATATTGTAAATTCTTACAGGCTTCCAAAAGAATAGCTAAATGTAAAGTAAAAGTAACTGTATTGTTACTCTGTGTATTACAAATAAGAACTGTTAAGTGCTCATTTTTAAGAATCACATTCCATTAGATTGCTAACAGGAAACCTCATTTATGCATCTGCTTTTTCTTTCCTAGGAAAATGCAAACTTAAGTTATCATGACAACATTTTATTGTGTACAAAATTAGCTCTATTACTAAATCAGAAAAGAATTCCAGTAGGAACAGCTATAACAATAGTATGGCAAATAAAATCCTTATGGGTCTTTTTTTCCTGTACTGAAAAAATGAAGAATGATTAATCACATATTATAACAGGACCTATGTTGTTGGCTGTGTACTACAAAAATCCTGATGTTAAGTGGTATTATATATGCTCTATTCTGCCTATTAAACTTGTTTTGGTTTACCCTGATAATGAAAACTATCTGGGAATGGATGATCCCAAATATCTGTCTTCTATTTTTGTTTATTGTAGATTTTGATTTTATATTGATGTCATGACAGCTGCGACATGTTTTCTGCAGATTGGAAATTTGAAAGAAACAATGACTTTTCACAACACGAGCACATAATAAATCTCTTAAAGGATATAAGGTACAAGGACGTAAGTTCTTTTTCTACCTAACTTGAGGCCCTGAAAAGTCAGACACTTAGCTGATGCACTTAAATTAGAAACAAGGTCATGTTAGGCTTCCTACATAGTTAATTCATACTTCCTGAGGGGGATGCAGCCCACCTATGATATGAATCACCCACTGGAGGTGCCTAGCATTCTTCATTGACTGCAAAAGGACCCTACAGTGACCTTGATCCAAATATAGATTCTTTAGCTAAGTACTTGAAGTTAGTTTAAAGGAATCCAGGACTCTCTAGATTGTCAGATTAGAAAGGGAAAAAAGGCAAGATGAAATGAGAAAACATGCTGTGTTTAAAGAACACAAGCACATTTGGTATTTCAAGTTTCGATAAGAAAAAACTCCCAACACCTTACAGGAGAACTTCTATCCCTCATCCTTTAGGTCCCATTTTGGCCTCTGACTTCCATCCCAGAAAAGAATTCAAGCCAAAAATAAACACCCCAACCTCCCACTGTGGTTAAGATGGTTACTTGCTCAGAAACACAAGACCAACTGCCCCTGTCCTGGGTCAGATTAAAGGACCATCTCTGCCAGTACCCAGTCAACAATAGCCAGAAATACCTGTCTACAGGGGAGCACAAGTATTGGAAGAAAAATGGTGTGACATTTTCTTGCAATATTCTTCTGTGGCTCAGGGGCATCCTTTGTAGTTAACAACTTTCAATTGTATTTCTTTTATATTAACCTGTCAAATGTCCTTTTTAAGCAATGTAAACTGTCATCACCCACAATTTCCTGGGGCAAGGAATTCCACTGCTGAATTGCATCTTGTTTTAAGACTTCCCTTTATTTCTTCTGATTTTGTGGTGTTTTCTGTACCACATCCTTTTGGACTCAGCACCAGAAATCATTAACAGTCTTTCCCTCCTTTGAAGCCTCTGACAGGTGAGTAGGTAACTATTTGCTTCAAGATCACAAGCACCTGAAAGACCTAGGGCACAGAGCATCCTTCTTCTCTCTTTTCAGGCCCATCAGGACACAATTGCCGAGCTAGAAGAAGGAGCTAAAACACTAAAGTCCTCATAAACACCAATACTATGGAAGAATGACATTAAAGGAAGAATATTGATGATTGACCAAGAAGAGCTTTTTAGCTACCTAAAGAGAAACTTTCAGAGATATGTTAAATCTGACATATGGGAAAACTTCAAAAGAGGTCATTCTTCAATCCTAAGAGTTCCTGAGAATACAGAGAAGAGACTCTGAAACTATGCAAACTATGCTCCCCAACCCTTCCATAAATCTCATCTCTGCTAGATAAAAATAAAATTTTGATATGTCACTGTCTTCTAAACCAACACTGAATGCTAAACCTCAGGAACTGATTGGAACATTTTTCAAATTGCCCTAAAAAAAAAAAAAAAGAAAAGGAAAAAAAAAAGAATGCAGTTAGCCTGTGATAAAAAAAGAAACTATATTAGGGAACACAGTGTATTAAGACAGTATTAAGACAATTATTTTTAAAGATGTAGGCAAAAGACAAGAAAGAAGAGACAGCAGACTTTTCAGAGAAATATGCTAAGCAAGGGAAACCATGTTTCCCCATGAACTTATCAGCCCAGCTTTAATTCAAAGTTGGTTACAAAGTGCATCCCTTGCAGAAACCAGCAAAAAGTTTTAATATTTCTACTAGACTGTTTGTTTTTTTGTTTTGCTTTACACCAAGTTTCTTCTATTCGTTACAGTTTTCTACCCTGTTTGTATATTAAAATTTAACCAGTGGCTGTGACTTACACATCTAGTAACCTTTTCTTCTCCAAATGCATGCTTTATCATCTCGTGGAACAGAAATAGCAAGTTCACTACTATGGTTGAATGTGAAATGGTCCAGGAAGGGAGTAAAAGGAGTATCGAATTATTAAGAGAATTAAATATTGGTACAAAGGATGCCTTTAAATCATGTTAACAGTTACAGGAGGTGTCTTTGGTTCCTCTAGCTGTAGCAGGGAGTTAATGACATGTTGGCAGGCACACCGAACTGGACAGATCAATACAGATAATTTGTTTGCAGATAGTACAATGTTATCTCAGTACTGAAGTACCAAAGACACGGTTTCCCTGCAGGAAAGCATTAACTGTGTTTTTGAAAAGGAGTGCCTGCAGAAACCCCCTCTGTGCCATCCTGTCTGATTTCTTGGAGCTCACAGAGGCTTGCAACAACATGTGCTGGAAGCACAGAAAAAAAAGCTGCTTTTGCCAAATGGCACTATGTGATGTGGGAATAACCTGAATAATACATTGAGGGGAGGGGTGGGGCTGAAAGAAAATTAAGGTAATGCAGGCTGCTGAGCTGTGGAGTACTGTGATTTCTATTTATCCAGAGCCTTTCTTTCATTACCTTTTTCTCCCACCTCAAATGCTCCCCCTGTTCTCCTAGCAGTCCCCTATCTTCCACAGGCCTGTTTTCCTACCCGCTCTCACCCAGGATCTCAGATTCCCTGTCCCTATTTTCTGTTCAGAATTCCTTAAGTATGACAATGTGACACATGAAATGTACTACCAGAAGCTTTAATACAAAAGTTTATGATTTGTGGCAATAGGCTTATTTTTCTTCAGTCATTTCTATCTGCCTTTTGATATGGGCAAGGAAATAAAATTTGCTTGTAAAGTCTCAGTGTGATGAGATATAGCTCCCACAGTATCAAATAGTTAATTCAAGCCCAAGTCTCTGTTACAAGTACTTACGTGTTGTGTATATTATGAAGATGCAATAACAGGAAGGAGTATTTTGATACCAGTTAAAAACCACCACTTTTTTAATCTCCATTTTCCATGTCACTGCAAAGTGCTTACTATCCTGCCATGAGAGAAAGATGAAATGATTGATGAAGGTACTAAGTATCGGAAAAACTCCTGACCAGGATGTCACATTTTCTCATCATGTCCCACCCCTGTCTCCATCTCAAGTACTCTTTAGTTTGCTTGTTTGAGATGCTAAATGCTGCTTCTTCATTGCAATTTGATGAATGAAGAGATACTACCAAATGTAGTATTCCCTGCAGCAAGGACTGCAGGGGACTGCAGGGGACTGAAGGCAACTGCAAGACAAGCTGGGGCAGCGTTCTCACTAACCACGGCTTAGAACCATGATAACAGTGCATGGGTTGCTCAGAGGGTCTGCTGATGTTAACCAGGGTCAGGCAAGAGTCCCACGATTTCCAGACATGTCCACAATGACAGGTCAGTTCCATGGCACCAAGTCAGAAACTCAAATGATCCAGACAAATTCAGGATCAGCAAGGTGCATGGCCAGACAGGCATTCCTGCACTACAGCTCAAACAAAGACCAAGGCTGAGGCTTAAGATAAATTTGGCTCACAGGCTAGAGGGGGAATCCCCCAGCAAGGCTTCTCACAGCTCTTTCTCCCATGCTTTTCCATCAGCCTGACCCAGTGTTACCTGCCTGTGTCACATCAGCCAAAACCCCAGGGGTGGGAGAAGAGGTTGTAGAGCTTGGTGGTACCCTCAAGGCCCTGATATCAAGGTGAAAATGGATCTAATGGGTCATTGCTGATCTATACGTGTATTATGTAAAAGCCTTTCAAGCTCTTTTTCTTTGTGTTTTTTGTATATTTTACCTTTATGGGCACACCTGGCCTCAAACTCATGAAACAGCCGAAACCACAATGGTGCTGGAATTAGAGGTAAGCAATACCTGCAAGTTCATGTATCCAACAGATAGAGATCATTCATATTTTTGTCATTATTTGGGTTCTGTACTTGTGTGGATTTCTTTCTGCTTTTCAAGCGCTTGTTAATTTTCTAGCTGACTCCTTATCGCTACAGCTGTTTTCTCTGATCGAGCATCTGTAACGCTCTGAATGGAAACATGTCCAAGGAATAGACACTCTGGGGATTATACACTTCTGTTAGATATAAATTTCAAAAATTGCATGAAGGAAAGTAAACTTGCTAGTGAACACCAAAGAAGCACCCCCCCTTCAACCTGTAACGTGTAAACTTACAGATACGTTTTACTGAAAAGTTAAATTCAGCATTATGGAGAAATTTTAAGAGACCTTGACAAAAGCTTACAAATGACTGTGATCTGACATTGCAGACTCTATTTCCAGATACGTAGCAAGCTCTCACTAACAGCAATATGATTTACAAAAAGTACATTCATGTCAGGCTGAATTCTTCCTTTATGCACTGGCATTATTTCTGGGAATTAGTTGAAAAATCAGGCATTTCTCAGCTGATTAAGGTTGAAAGGTCTGATTAAACATCCCTTTTGGGTAGAACAGTAGTCCTCTATAATAGAAAATGGTGAATTATTAACATTTCTGATGAAATGAAAGAATCTTTTCAATTCTCAGAATACAAGGACACACTGGGCATGAGCACACTGGTGCAGTGGGGTTACTTAATCAAAAATTCCTGGGAGCTACGGTAGCGCAGCAAAGTAGCTTTCATCATTATGTGAGAGGGTGGTATGTTAAAAATTTGAAAGTAGGGAAATCCTACTGTGGACATTGTCACAGGGATCCACATACCAGTCCTTATGCTCTTTTTCTTAAAATGTACTTGGACACTTAGAGAGTTACTTTTGGAAAGCACCACTTAGGAAAGACCTAACTTTGTGCTCCCTGACTTAAGCAGGGATGCCATGCTAGGTTTTAACTTCAAATGGAAATCTCTTTTCAACAGCGCTGTCACAAGACTGGCTAAAAACTGATGCAGATGGAAATCCTAGCAATGAGCCCGAAAATGCTTTGGAGTTCCATTTTGCATCTAAATCAAGCTGGATTTGTTAAAAACGTTGACGCTTGTTGACAACTGCTTTGCATCACTGCCTGCAATCTCTTGATCATAATGTAATATTTTAGGTTTGCATGGAGAAATGGAGGTTTATCTCCCACCATCTACAAACTTCTGGGTTTCAACCTATGTTTAACTCCAGCATTCAGACCTTGTATTCTCACCTGCTTCTCACATCATGAGCTGAAGAGTCTCTGACACTTTCATCATCTTCAGAGGCATTAAGCCATCATCACATTATTTCTTTTGATTTGCTTCTGAAGCAAAAACTTTTGAGAGTTCAGCTAGACAGCAGACATTACAGAGTCACCCAATGGGGCACTAATTAATAGTATATACAGATTAATACCCCATGGTACGTGTGTCCAACTGTCCAAACAAGAAATTCAGTCCTATTATCACTTCATTCCCAAAATAAGTCAATATTTGAGTCTGAAATTAATTGGGAAAAATGCAAATTGTTGGAAATCTCCCAGCAGCCATGTAATGGAGAATCTCTCTCAAAGGAATCTCCATAGGGAAATGAATGCAATTAACGACCAAGGTAATAAACTGCCAAGAAATTTTAACTAGCTAGCGAAGCCTTATTTAAACCCTGAGTTCCCCCAGTGAGGTGAACAGGGAGTGTCACTTGTCCCTGAGATGCTGCAGAAAGATTCTGAAGTACAAAATTGAATGTTCTACGCAAATCTCTATATTTTCTGTTGCCTCTCTGCATATATGCTCCTAACTTACTAAACCAAGATTGATAACATTTGTAATCTCCTGTGAGACTGTGGTTAGCATCCTATCATTTGAAGAAATCCAAATTATTATGGGCAAAGTGGCAAATGCGTTCTCCATTTTCCAATGCTAAACAGTGTTCTGAATTGCTGCCTTTACTACTGTAGTGATAATTGAAATTAAGAAACTAAATCAGACTCTCCTAGACTGTCACGGATCCCAGAATTCCCTACAACACTTTGCTACTGAACAACTGCACCAGCCTGAAGCTCTTTATGAAAGCAGGTCACACCTTGAAAGGGTCCTGGAGGCAGCATGTGTGTTGCAATAAGAAACTTTTTTATGACTTGCAGACAGATTCATCCAGAAATATAAACGTCAACTTTATCAGACATGCTATGGAGTTTGAGCTGGCAAAGGCCTTTTCCTCTAATGCCTGTGAGTGCTATAATAAAGAAAAATAGGGCAGTAGGAAGTTGTTGCCTGGGTCTGTCCAGCAGTCAGGCAGCTGAAGGAACAGAGAGAGACTCAAGATTTAAAGTGGTCTTTAGTGAACAAACTTCTGCTGAAAAATCTCATTCACTGTACCTATTTGCTGCAATCCACTACATCGGGACTCAATGATTTTGGGTTTTAATGGCTGCAGAGATCGTGCCTGCACCAAGTGTGTGAATTTACAGAAAGCAGTGAAATAAGCCTGAGCCCAGAATAGAAAAGAAGTGCGTTTGGCTGCTCTGAAGGAACAGCACAGAAAGAACAGCTTTCCACCCTAGAGAGCCATGAGACAAATTCAAAACCACTTGGAGCATGCAGCTAGATGCAATTGTTTAAGAACCACTGAGACTGCTGAAGGAATTTCAGCTCCCCATTTCCCCCCCTGCCCTTGATTCACTCCTTTCCCTATTATGCACATCTCCTCTTATTTTATAACTGTAACAATCACCCTAATGTGTTATGTCTATGCTGTATTGTCTGGCCTGGTATTGTCTGCAGCTTTGACAAGCTTTAAAATTGCTTAATTGCACAGTTTCATCTGTGATCCTGGGAAACATGCAGCATTTGGGAACATGCAGAAAAAAAAACAGTGCTTTTAATTTGTTGTTCTGATTTTGCAGGAAAAAAAAATAAATTAAAAGGCTTCTCCAAATGGTAGAATACAAATTCTCTAAAGAGAACGTGATAAACCTTGTTTGTCATTATAAAATAAAATTAGTGTATACTTTCACACTGCTGTCACTGGGAGATGCTTCACTCCTGCTGAAAGTGATGGTGAACAGTGAGTAGCAGCATAAACAAGCAGCGTGGCAAAGGATAGTGCTGGAACAGAGAGGCAAGCACAGCTCTGATTCTGCAGGAGAACCTATACAAGGAGGGAGCTGTATTTGACAGTAACAAGAGAAAGAATATTTTGAAAAGCAAAAGAAAAAGGCAAGGAGAAGATGTATGTGCCTGGAAGCAGTGGGATAAGTGCCAGGTAGAGACTAAAGACAATAGCCATGGAGTAAGTAAGAGCTGAGAAGAGAAGCTGTTAGCTTGCTAACAGGGTCAACGGGAAAGAGAAGTTTTGGGGAAGACAATGCTCTGGAAACTGCGTGACTGAATGAAGGGAAGATTGCCAGTGCGATGGCCAGCACAGCACAGAATGTAACACACAAAGTCCTCCTATAAAAATAAATGGGTTAGGGGAACAGAAATAGAATTGATGGTTTGGATGAAAGATGAAGTCATGCCAAAGTGCACAGTTAAAGGAATTCATAGAAGGTTTTGCCAACCCAACGGATTATAAATCTGAGATTGAAAAAACCTTTCTACATATTTAAAAGTCACATATGTGGCAAGAAAAAGTTGTTTGTGAAATTAAACATGGAAATTTATTTTAGAGCAGGAGTTCCTAAGTCCTCTGCTCAGAAAAGCCTCTCAACCATATGAATTCTTTGTGGGTCACTATCTGAATTGAAAACATAGAAGGAAATGATGTCCTAGACCACTTACCATTGCCTCACAGACCAGTAGTTTGAGAATGAAGCCAGTTTTAGAGACTTCATTGGTCTGAATCTCAACACCGATGCCAACAAACAAGAAATCGGACTGAAAACTTCCATATTTGGCAATGAAACATGCTGAGTCAGCAACTCCATCTTTGATTATTCTCTTGGTCACATTCCTTCAGTGTTCTCATTTGGTTATTTCACTGAAGTCAGCTGTACCAAAGCAGGTTTTAAGAAAGTATTTGCAGTAAATCCAAGACAGTTCTCCAAATTTCCCCCCTTAAAAATCTCAAAGCATTTGTGTTAGTGGTATATGGACAATGGTATACTCACACAATGCTGGGAATGACAGCCCTGAGAGGGTACTGGTGGGCAGACAGATTTGGACTTGGTGTATCTCTTGCATGAGTTGAGGGTCTGGCTTGTGCTTTGTCTCTGTTTTGTTCTTTCTGGATCTGCGTTTTTATTAAAGTTGCCTTTAGAGTGCTTACAGAAAGCTACAAGTCGGGACAATGAAGAAGAGACTACCACAGAAATAATATTTTATATACTACAGAAAAGAGTCATTAGGATCTGGCACTGTGAAATAAGAAATCTAATATTGCTCTGCAGCACGGTTAGAAAATAAGTAGTGTGTACAAAACTAACTGCTTTTAGATTAGTATAAATTACTCCAGCTCAAATGGGTGTGAAAAGCTAGTTCGCCACTAATTTTTCTTTAGCTTAGCATCCCTATGCTCCTACTGAATTTCTGACTGGCGTGCAGGACACATAACACCGATGAGCACAAAACTAGCAGCAGTGTTACTATAGCTGTACTTTTCTGTGGCTACCAGCCAGGTAAAATCTGCAGTGAGCAGTAATAGCCTTTATTAGAATAACTGGCAGATTTTGGGGAAAAAAAACAACAAACTAGACAAAATCATAGGTACCCATTAGGGTTTTTTTTTTATATCTGTCTCTTGTGAATATAAATTTGTCATTTTCAGATAAGACATTATGAACTGGGGATACACAAGTCAGAACTTTTCCTTTCTTGAAGCATTTTGAAGGTATTCACCAAAATAAATCACATATATAAGACGTGAATTCTGGGTAGGAAAACAAAACTCAATTTACTAAAGGATAAACATACACATGAGGATTAATTAATCTTTACACAATTTATAGAAGTACAAATGGCTGGAGCTACAATCCTAGAAGTAATGTTATTTAATCAGGACCAATCTGAAGACCACAGTCATCTAAAGTCATAAATACATGGAAGCACCAATTTCCTAGATATGATGGAAATTCTACTAGGACATCCTGGCTAGACAACACATGGCCATTTGTTCTGATTGAATTTAAATTTTTCCTTGTTTGTGTGTTCATAAATCAAACTGAAAAGCTAGACTATTAGTTAAAACATAACTGCTGATATGAGGAGCCTATGCTACTTCTGGCAGGACAAAAACATACGGTGAAATCCTTTTTGGATTAAATCAGATTACGCTTAAAAAAATAATCCCAACCCATCTGGGAAGACAAATGCATGGGTTAAATCCCACTGAGGGAGAATCATGGCTTCCTGTATGAAAATTTATTAGCCAAATCCATAACAAGAGCAAGAATTCAGGTTGATGTTCAACAGTGCAGCTGCAAAGCTATGCTGGTTATTCAATATGTATGCCAGAAGAGTTCTAGTTCCAAATAAATCAAAATAATATAGGCGTTGCCTGCAAAAGAAAGTGGCAGTGGTTTCACTGGGATTGTTTGCTTAAATCAGTTTCATTAAACATGAAGGAAATCCACATGTGGACACAGTTAAATTGATTTACAACTGGCTTTTGTTGATTTAGCTTAATTCAAAGGATGGAATTTTATATGGCAGCTATACATTGTTTTAAGGGCCTCTACACAACACTGCAATGGTTCAATTTAAGTACATTTAAAACAAGACTTCAGTTAAGCCACTTTTGCAACACTCTAAATAGCTGGTTAGGTCTTACTAAGTAATCACACACAGAAGTAGGTGACAGCCATTCTTCAAAGAGCAGAAGATTCAAATCAGTCCCAGATAAATTTGATGGAACAGACCTGAGATTGTGTATTTGTACAAAAGGATCAACTAGGATGCTGACTTGAAAATATTTTTTTTTGACCTATGGTCATTGTATGATAAAACTGACCTTACTTTTAAATGGATTCAAAATCTTCCATCAATACTTTCTTTGTCTATGTTTACTTATATTTTACATACATGTTCAACATTCTCCCATTACCACAATGACTTTTTTTTCATACTTATGGAAAACTCATATTCGGTATTGCAGCAGCACTGATCATCTTAGCCTGTGAAGGACACTTAAAATCCAGCAGGTCTGGTCATCAGAATACTTTCCTTCAGCTCACAGAAGAAAAAATTAGTTTGTTAAGATACTGAGTACCTTTTTTCATCAGGATGTTCAAGTCATGCTCCAGAGTCAAGTTTTTTACTGCATTTCTAGCAGAGGATCTAGGCCATTCAGCGGAGAACAGATTGCCGATTCTCATCTGTTTGTAATTCTGCAGTCAAATTGCAAATCCTCATTTTATTTCATAGCTGAACATAAGGGGAAGAAAATACAAGAGAGAAAAGGTGAGTTTTACAACATCCTTTTGGATGAGCTGGGGTTTTGTTACTTTTCTACTCAAAGATTTTTTGCAATGTCTTTGACAGATGCAAAAACAAAAAAGTGAACAAAGCTTATTTGGGATAAATAATCACTGGTCTGTATGTGTTAATGAGATACAGTGACTGTTCATTGGAATGGTCTCATCAGCACCAGTTGATAAGTCCTCAGTGCTTTTGAAAATTAGGCCAGGGTCTAAACAGGCACCTGGGAACCTAACTTCATGTATACATTTCTCATTGCCATGCCTCTAAGATGTACAATCCCTGAGCGGAGACCCAAACTCAAGTTCAATTTTTTACTCTTCTAAAGAGGTAAAAACACTTCAAGTGGGCCCAGGATTTCACCCTGTCTGTTCTCTTTGTTTACTTTAACTTTCAGAATGCCATCAGTGGTTAATCAGTACAAAGTGGATTCATTTATTTGGTGAAAGCAGGACTGTGGTGATGGTGATTACCCCTTTTATTAGCTTTCATAATACAATTTTTTATCATTTCCCTGCCGCAACCTATGAAGAAAACACCACCAATCTGCAATCATTTTACTGGTGAAAATACTCTTCATTTTGATGGTGTGCTTCACAGACCAATTTGTGACATTAGACAGGGACTTTATCTGGGGAATCAGTCTTGGAAAATACTCAATTGTTGGATTCCTTTCACTGGGACTTTTTATGTCATATAACCTCCTTTTTCTTTCTCTTTTTCTTAATAAAATAATGTATATGACAGAAGACAAAGTATTTTTATTAGCCTTAGAGATAAGTTATCTTTCATAGTCATGATCAAATGATATGTGGAAAGGGACTGATCTCCAAGGCAAAGAAATTTCCACTTATGAAAGTGCAATTTTAACAAGATGTTCTCATGAGCCCCCTTCCAGCACGTTTCTGGAAAAGGCTCCTTATGTCATTACCAGTCCCCCAAGCTAACTACTTCTGCTCTGAAGAGGCCAATGGAGAACAGTTTTTAGCCACCAGACAAGGTACAGTGCTATTGCTGCTCCTTCGTGAATCTCAGATGACCCCAGGGCTACTACCAACTCCACATCTACACGCAAAAAGAGCAATATATTTACTGTTTGCACAGAAGAAAAGAAACCTGTAATTACTATGTGAGCAATAACAAGATGCGTGGCGTCTGCCTATAAAGATAAGAAAGTAAAGAAAGGCTAGCTGAGAAGCATTATACTAAACTTTAAAAATACAGAGGAAAAAGAGCAATAACAGCAACTCCAACAAGAGCAGAGTATGCTGGATTTCTGTCAGTTTCCTCTGGTGTCTAGTGGTGTAAACGAGAAAAACAATAATAGAAGAAAAATCAAGCATAAATACGGATTCCACTGAAGTCAATCAGTAACCCAAACCAGACCAGAATTACTTCCACAGCAGTCTTGTATACTTGTCACTGTACAAAACACTAGTCAGTATTATACTCTGTTGTAATCATCAAAATGTGACTCTTTCGCTCTGATTTCCATAAATGTGATTCCACTTTCTGCAGCAGGATACATACTTAACCTGACTCAAACCAAGGGAGGAAAGATTTCCTTGAAAAATCAAGAGGCAAAAAAACCCAAAAAAACAATCTACCTAAATATTATAGAATGTTGTTCAGACTTTAGCTGAAGAGTTTCAAGATGTGGATAAATATAAACCCAACATAATACAATGAAGAAAAAAAAAAAGTGGCAAGTTTAGAGTAGCCATTTCTGTCTGTGGCCTGTAAACTGCTACAGTGCAATAAACTATTCCTAAAGACTGGGAAAAGGCAGTGGGGAAAAGCATTTATACTGCCAGTAAACACAAATTCACTCTGTAGATGCTTGTACTGCCCAAGGAAGTTTTTAAGAATCCAAAAATTCAAAGAAGTTAAGAAATCAAGTATGTTGAAACAGTGATATTGCTAAACTTGCTAACAAGGTGTCATGAGTGAACTTAGAAAATTAGGCTTATCAATATTTATACAAAATACACAAAAACAGCGTAGCAAAACAATTTAACAAGGAGTTGGAATGTGGATGAAAACCTGTTCATTCAAGGTACTTGCCTCAGGCTGAAATCCATGCATATTTGATAGACAGGGAACCTATATGAGAATGAATTATAGGTTGTTACTAAGAATTTAGGCTGGTTCCCTTAAGGAAAAGAATCTTCTTTACTCATAGTTCTCGTGTGCTTGTTTATCTCAGCTTTCCACCAGTAGCTTCTGAGGAGTTTAAACCAAACTTGACCAATAAGTAAGTTCCTACAAGTTTTGTGAGTGTAATCAGGTAAAAAGAGCAAGCCACTACGAGCACCTTGGCCAGGGGGAGAAGCTGCAGTTCTGAGTTGTACTTTGCTTGACACCAAAGAATCCACACAGAAAGCAAACCCACTAAATGCTATTGTCTTCAGACACATCTCAAATCACCGCAGGATACTAGCCCATTAGAATGCAGTTTTTATGGCCTCTGGCAGTACCAGAATGATTTGTTTTGAGAGAAGATAAACAATAGATGTGTCACTGATCAGGAGTTTTGCTGCTGTCTCAAGGGTATTCAGGACTTTAACCTTCCACACAGAGGGCAAAATCCACAGTGCACATGGACTAGTGTTATAACTTCGTTAAGATCAGATGATGTAGCCCAGAAGTCTTGATCTGTAATCAAGCTGGGGTGACAAAGTCCTGCATTTGTAATGATTTCAGTGCTTGTTCATTTGCCCAAAGGTTGCAAGTTCCCCGAGAGCCTTGTTTTTGATTAGGAATGCTACGCTGAAAAATGTGTGGTAATTTATTGGAAAATCTCAGGCTCAATTCTGTAAAGCATACTTACTACAGCAACTGGATAGATCTTTATCTTGTTTCAGACTTACATAATGCCAATACTTATGTTCAGTTATTACAATAATACCGTCAAATCATAAAAGCCAATCAGCTCATCTAAAGTAGGAATGACAGACTGAAACATCTAAAATGAATGGATATTAACTGAATAAATTGGTTTTAGTGTACAGACAAACTTTATACTTGGAATAATTTTTAAAGCCACTGGACCTAAACCACAAAACAGTTAATTTTCATTAGAGTGAGCCTAATTAGACTGCAGGATCTGAGGAAGCACACTAACTTTTCACAGTACTTCTCAGCTGCACTGCACAGGGTGGGTGCTGGACCACAGGCAGCAGAAGTGGATGGTGGATGAGCTGATGCCAGGGCCCAGCAATGTTGCTTAGCAACTTCCCAGAGCTGACTCTGGCAATTAACTCCTTTGTGTGTCGGATGTGCACCACCACTTTGTTTAGAATGGGAAAAGACAGAGTAAATAGCCCTCCAGAAGACAGTCTGGTAAAGCTGCATGTGCTTGTCTGCTGTGGGACTTCAGCGGAAGAACCACTGTGAAAGACACCCTTATGCAGTAGGTGTCACTTAACTAGCTCCTTTTCTGGATACCCTTGTTCTTTCCATGCAAATGTAATATACTTTTGAGGAGGATTAATTACTATCAAAATGTTCACACCTGTTACAGAACATGACCATCTGCACAGAGTATTGCTTCAAAAATGGCCTTTTCATTTTACATTGACTCTTGAATCAGAAATTATTTTCAAGTGCAAAAAGCCCTCGTTTAACCTGAACTATATGCCCACCCACAAAACCATTTTGGTTTGCAGACTGCATATTCTTTTTGGTCTTCATTTGAAACCATACTTAAGTTGTGCCTTAGTCTGAGACAAGGTGTGCCAAGATGGACAGGTTTGGACAGGTTGGATCAATGGGCCAAGGCCAATGGGATGAGGTTTAATAGGGCCAAGTGCCGGGTCCTGCATTTCAGTCCCAACAACCCCAGGCAATGTTACAGGCTCCAGGAAAAGTGGCTGGAGAGCTACCTAGAAGAAAAGTATCTGGGGGTATGGGTAGACAGCCAGTTTGTGTGCCCAGGTGGCCAAGAAGGCCAACAGCATCCTGGCCTGTATCAGGAATAGCGTGGCCAGCAGGAGTGGGGAAGTGATGGTGCCTCTGTGCTGGGCACTGGTGAGGCCTCACCTCGAGTGCTGTGTTCAGTTCTGGGCCCCTCACTNGTTAGATATTAGGAAGAATTACTTCACTGAGAGGATGGTCAGGCACTGGAACGGCCTGCCCAGGTGGGTGGTGGAGTCACCATCCCTGGAGGTTATTAAGAAAGGAATAGATGTGGCACTTCAGGGCATGCTCTAGTGGACAAGATTGTTGGGTTGGGCAATTTGTTCTGTGGAAATGGTTGGTTTGCTTGGTTTTTATTCGTTTGTTTGTTTTGTTTTTTTTTGGTTTTTGTTGTGTGTATGGTTGGACTCAATGATCTTAGAGGTCCCTTCCAACCATGAAGATTCTGTGATTCTGTGAGATATGAGAACGAACAAAGAAAACGATGAGCCAGTGTTCTCTTTTTCAATATGACAATGGGTTGCTCCAGAGCTGGGCCATAATTACTGTCGTCTCTCTGGCTCCCCTCTCTTGCTTCTCAGGGAAAACAGCCTGTGTCCCAGTCTGTGCCCAGCTTTTTCTTTCTGGTCTCTTCAGTTCTGCAGGGAGCTCAGGCCCTGCTCTTCTCTGAAGAGGAGGGCAGCTGCCCCCAGAATAAAGAAGCTCAAAGTGGCTTCTACTTCCTGAGGTGGTGGCGAAGGACAGGTCACAGGGGAGCCCTGATCTGGAAGCATTGAAGAGCAATGCTCCCCTCCAATGGGTCTGGTAGGAGCCAGCACACTTGTATTGTTCTTACCAAGGGCCTGTAAAAGCTTGAGCCCCACATTTATTTTGCTCTGGAACATGAAGAGACTTGTTTGGGTACGTCTGATTCATTTCTCCTTAGCTTTTGTGTAAACACAACTGAATTATTTATGAATTGCTACCTTTTCCCCTACCATGACAAAACAACTTGTCAAAAAAGGTCCCAAAACAGTGGCAAATCTTTTATAAGCAAGAAAAAAAGCATTTCCTCTGCGCTTGCAATACAGTTCCTTTCGAATGCTGAAAGCCAAAATTTTGCATTATAACGCAGTGAAGGAAAACTTGGAAGTAAATTTACATTTTTTCCAGTTAAAAAAAAAAAATCTCGGAAGCATAACTTTCCTTCTTTCAGTAATTAAGAGAAGCTACAGTTCTCTTTCAACGAGGATGCAAAGGTTTCAATGTACTTTACATATGAACTGTGGAAAAAATTTGATAACACACTTCAAGAAAACAACCAGCTTGTTTTGTAACTGTCAAAAATAGCTACAGTGTTTTCTGCAATTTAAAATTCAATCATTTAAAACATTACAGAGCTCTTGTCTTTAGACTTTCCAATCAGCTCTTGCAACATGGATGATGCCTTATTATTGCAAATGCTACTTTTGTCTATTCAGTCAAGTCATTTGAAAAACGATTTCATGGTGGGAGAACTGCCCTAATGACAATGAATATCATTTTGAAAATGATTTCATTGCATGAAGGATTTCACATGATTTACATTAACTGATTTTTAACATGCCAGTGATTTATGATCTACCAACCAAAGAAAATAACCAGCAAATGCAAATCCCTATAAAGAGCATGCATTTACATTTAATCAGTAGCTGAATATGCGTAACCACAGCGCTTTTCACAGGCTGAGCTCTGCCCAGGTATGCCAACTCTCAGTCGTAGTGACCACTATGATGCCAGCTATCTAGGGATACATGTCTTCCTCTCAATCCATCACCACCACCCTGCAACAGCAGAAAGCTACATTTCCCAGCTGTTCAGGGCACAGACCCTACGATCTGAACCACACAGGGGACCACAAGCCCACTGCTGTCTTTACAATCACCGACAGGCAGAGAGAAAGACAGAGGAAAAAATACACAGCCCTAAACTACAGTTGATTGGATTGTTAAACTTCAGGAAAGAGCAATTTGACAGAGCAGCTGTGAGAGGTAAAGTATAAGATGGAAACATCCTGCCTGCCTGGAGATTTCCACTACCAATACTGGGCTGGCAGGACTCCTGCAACCTTCACTTCCTTACTTCTGTACTTTTTATTTGCTTAATAAATATCTTTGTAGTTTTTTCACCATCTTTAATAGTGAGATTTTATCATCTATCGGAAATAAATTGACCAAAACCCTGTGATCTCTGTTAAGGAAGTTTGAGTTATTGAGTAAATTGCAATGCCAAGTGTGTGACTTTGTGGATGCAGCTGCATCAAAGATGGCAACTCCCATAAGCTTTGGGCTGCAGATATTTGACCCAAGCTATGTTGAACACAACTGATTCTGAAATAAGTTTTTCAGCTATTATTAATGTTCTTGTTTTCTAAAATATTAATTCAAACAGATATGAAAACCTATGTTATTGCCACATATCCATCTTCCCACCCACACACTGTCTATCTAGCATTATGTTATCTGCCTGAAAACTGAGTTAGTTCCCAGGTTGAAGGAAGTTCATAAAGCTTTCAGCGAAACTGGGCTGAATTTTATGAGCGTGAAGCCACATTACAGCTTGGGAAAGCGATCAGGGTAGGCTCCCTGAATCACTGGCATGTTAAAGATTTGCCAAAATTTTGGATAGATTCACCAGAAATCATGCAAAATTTTGTAGCTTTAGGTGTCTTGCTTTGAATTTATGAATTTTTGTAACTTCAAAATTAAATCTAGGGTGGGAACTTGCCTGAATTCATTAAGAGAGCAATGTATGCATGAGCTACTCCTCGGTCCAATGAATACTGCTTTTCACTTGAGATCCAATTTTGTTTACAAGTGACAGAGAATGGTATTAGCAACCCCTGTAATTTTAAAAACTCTTGCCCCATTTACAGAAACATTCTAATAGCACAGAATCTGCTATCTTCCTTCCTTCAAAGAACAAGCATTGCCTTTTTCCATACCATTATTTGTAGAACTGCTTAGAGTGCAGCACTACATTTTGTATGATCGATTCAGCTAGGCCATACTGACCACAAGCCCTGTACTGTAAATTGGGATTCTCCCTCAGCTCAGGTTGAAAGGTGCCTGCTAGGAAAAGGCAGCATGCAACAGCTTTGGGAATATGGGGAAAGAGCTGAACAGAGGCCTTTTCCCCCTAGACTTGTGACCAAGGATGCACGTGGTACCAAGTGATCCTCAGAGATGAAGGAAAGGCGCTGCAATGCTCTTTGGCCCCTCAATTTATAATCAAGCTCCATGCAAGCTGTCACCACTGGCATTGTGACAATCATTTTCTCGAGACTGTGGAACTGAAGGAAGATTCAGAGAACAACAAAACAGCTAGCCTCAACTCAATCTCTGGGAAGGTGATGGAGCAAATCCTCCTGGAAGTCATTTCAAGACAAGGACAGGACGAGAAGATGCTTAGGTGTAGTCAGCATGAGTTTATAAAGGGAAAATCAAGGGACAACGGGCACAAATTGAAACTGAAGAAATCCTGTTCAAACATAAGAAAAAAATATTTTTCTGAGGGTGACTGAGCACTGCCACAGGTTTCCCAGAAAGATTGTTGAGTCTCCATCCTTTAAGGTATTAAAAACCCAATAGGACACAGTCCTGAGAAACCTGTTCTAGCTGTCCCTACTTGAGCAGAGGGGGTGGACCAGGGGTGCCTTCCAACCTCAGCCATTCTGTGAAATGCTATGAAGTGGTTGGTTTGGGGATCAAATAACTGAAGCCAATTGATGTCGTCACTAAACTATACCAGATCTAATTCCAATGCATTGGTTACAAACATAGTACAAAACCAGTTGACTGCAGGGCATCAACACTAACTATCTCTTTCCTTAAAAGAAAAGTCAGGGCTTGTGAGAAGTAACTTTTCTAGAAGCATTTCTGGAGAAGGAGAAGGTGCATATCTATTCCTGAGTTTATCTGCAGGTAAATGACCGATACATGGAACACAGGAACCATTTTGTATGTCAGCGCTGGAAGTGCACTATAGAGGTCAACAGCACCTTGTACAGCTTTTTATCACAACACAGCTTGCAGTTTCAGACTGTTGATTTCAATAAAAACACTCCAAACAACTCTAAGAGCACTTTTCACCTCCACTAATCAGATTAGGAAGCATGTAATTAAGTATCAGCTCTTACTAAACCAGAAGACTAAAGACCCCCTTCTCAAGCAATGATAGGATGAGGAGCTGGAAAACAATTTATTTAAATGTATTTGGTGGAAGTGAGTAAAAGGATGATGTTGAGGGATTATGCAATATCACACAGAATTATAGGACAGAAACTCCAGCACATGCCATTAAAATCAAACAAAGGATCATGCTGAGAAAAACAGCAAGCTCTTTTTCTAGGCCTCTTACATAGAAAAAATACTCAGGACTGCATTTAGGATGCATGCAAAATACTTACTCTCCCAGCAAATGATGCCCTTTGGGTAAGAACCCCAGCATATTGGCAAGACATGGAAAAGCTCATACTGTCTGTAGTAGTGTATGATATTACTCTCCTATGAATGAGAGGGTTTGGTCTACACAACTATCAATTTGGCAAGATTCCTCACACAGCAAGCGCTGCTGTATTTACTTTCAATAGCCCAATTCTTGCAAAATAAACCCAGGAATCAATAGAGCCTCTGAAGTAGCTTTCACCTCTGACTTCATCTTGCTCGGTGTCAGGGGCTCTCAAACTACAGTACAGAATCCATCTCCAAGTGCTGTGCCTGTACTATGCTGCAGCTGTGGTAGCTGGAATTGAATCCCAATTCATTTAACAGCAAAGACAAAGTGAAAAGCATTCAGAGCTCAGGCAGCTTGGTCAGGCTGAGCATTCCTGCAAGAGATGTCCCAGAAAGATCAAGATGTACTGCGAACCAGGGTTGGAATAGGTCCCAAAACTATGCTGTGCCCAAGCACAGAGCTTTGGATGAAGATCAGCCAGAGCTTTCCTCTGCTCCTCTGTACAGCAGCTGCCGCTGCTGACAATGTTACTTGTCACTGTTGGGAATTACAAAATCTGGTCAAAGAAAGTTTGATCAGTATTACTCACCACCAGCAATACAAAATGGAGGCAGCAGGGAAAAGTAGAAAATGAATGGCGAATCTGAATGAATTTCCTCTGAGCAGCTTTCAGTTCATACATCACACATTAATGTGGCCTTTAAAATTTTATTTCTTTAAGTCAGTAATAGAAAAATTAAATTATGCATTATTAATAAAGTAACTTACAGAGTGTCTAAAGCCTTTCAAGAATGTGAACAGAGCTTTCAGAGGCTCTATTGCAGAACCTGAGATGGTGCTACCCACAGAAGAAACTACTTGGGACCCTCTCTAAAACCTCTCAAAAATGTTTCTGGACACAATCAGGTGCAAAGACTTTCCTAATGGGATAGCAACTATCAAAGCTGGTGAGAGAATAAAACTGGGGATAAAGTTGGGATCAAACCTCAGGCACAATGTATGTTATGCACAGACGTGGCTTATATAGTACCAATTAGGTGAAAGGGTGTTCTGTGGGATTCATCGGTTTAAAAACAATTAGACTTCATAAAAACTAATTGCTACACAAAGCACCTTGCCTCCCCAGCAAAGACATAGAAAACAGAAAAACAAGCCCCCTCTTTCAGGAAGACTGTTATTAGGTAGAAAAAGCTCCATGATTTGCTATGTCAGTGTTGCAGATATGCGTGAGCTTCACCACGTATGTGTTGTATCTGATACACGTGAGGTTAAGTCTTGAACCAGATAATAACCATTTTTAGAGACCTCAAGACCACAAAAATGGTAAAAAAAAACCCAAATGACCAAGTTTCACAAAGTTCTGTAGTGAGAAACTGTGGGGTTCAGCGGAGCTGATCTGCTGCCCAGCCTTGTCACTAGCTTGTAAATACCTTCAGTACCCACCTCGCTCATCCCCATCCCAACCTCTCCCATCTGGGGCATCGGCAAAGCCACGCTCCTCTGCTTTGCAAAGACCTGCAGGGTCTTCCCACTAAGGGTCTCATGCTGCTCTAACAGTCAAGCTTCTGCTTTAAAAAACATTACTTCTACTCCCATTTAAACGGCCCATTCACACGTTTGCATGTATTACATCCGCTTTCACTACAAAGTAATACATGAAACACATTCCCTCTATAGCACAGCTACCTGGACTATACTACCTTTTCAAGGACTACTATTTTCTATAAGGTAAAGAAGTATTGACGAATGCTGAAAGGATCCATACTAAGGTTTGTATCGCTATAACCATGCACATGTAACTCTTATAGCCATAGAGAGCTATAACAGTTACACCAGCACAAAAACTGTTGAGGATTTGTATTAACTAATAACTGTGGTCATATAATCCAAAGTACTGGAATTTATGGTCGACCCATCAGCTGGGTACCATGGTAATTCATAGCCTTTTACGTATGCTAACTAATATGACTGCTTAGTTTCTTTAAGGTAATTTTACTTAGTTCACGTGGATTAAAAAGAGCGTGAACACAGTTGCAAGTAGAAATTTGCAAAGCTGTGGTAATTTAATAATTGCAAGTCATAAAGCCATATTCCCCTTTTCTTAGCCTGTCAGAGCTGGGGTAAAATGACATTAGAGCAAAAGAAAGAAGATTGCTTTTACAGATTTCCTGGGGTAGGGACAGGGCCTTTCAGTGGGGCATACCAAGTTGAACAAAATCAAGCCTCCCCCCTTACCGCAGTAATAAATAATTACTGAACCAAAACAGATAAGGGCAATTACCAATGGTCTTGGGAAAGATTATTTTAATGTGGTAAAGAGCAGTGTTAAAGCAATTAAATCGCTTGTAAGATACCCCCAAACCCAGCAGGATTTTAACATCTGCAGGTAGGCAAATCTGTCAACACTACTGTTGTGTTTTCAGGCAGGCACAGTTTATGCCACAGTCCTAATCTGTTTCATGGTGCTGTTTTTTCTGCCATGCTTTGCTACTCCTTCTTCCCATAGACTTGTATGTATTTCAGCAGTGGGAGGAAGCAATCCCTGTCTACCGTAGTGATAGCTTATGCAGCCCTTTTGTTTGCTGTTACGAAAGTCCCTTCACACCCTGCCAGACACGCAGTGTCTGCCTCAAATGCAGAAATATTTCCTCTCAAGCAGGAATGGAGATGGAGAATGGAAATGTGTGACAGAGGTCTGGGAGAAAGGGAAGCTTCTCTACAAATCATGACATGAGAAATATAAAAATAATTTCTAGGTGGCAAACCCAGAATCTGATTCACAACACTTACCATGGTATCAACAGTCAAAAAAGAAAAAAAAAAAAAAAAAGGCATTACGTAACCTGCATCCAACAGATACAACTTCTTTTTGTGCTAACAAGGTCTTAACTCACTTCTTCAGATTAGAAGAACCTGGTATTGAACAGAATTTCCTTCACTGTGTGAGATCTGTTTCTTCTCATATGAGCTACACCTTGCAAAACATTTGTGAACATTTTTAAGTATATGTTATGTGAAGCTTCAGTTCTTTTATTTGGGTGGGATAATGAGAGATAATACCCAGATCTGCATATAGAATATTCATTCTAGTTGAGTCTTCATAACATTCAGGGCTTCACAAACACAGGGACCAGAGATGTTTCTTCTCTTTGCACCTATTTCAGAAAGGGGCACCTTGCTGAGGGTTGCTTACTACTCAAACATAAGTAAATTGACATGCAAATCACCCAGAGTATTGGCAAGAGTTGGCAACAGAGATCATTTCCTTTCAGGGATATTTGCTACCCATGTTCAACTCATATAGAGAGACACAGGTTCTGTAGGTGATTTTACATTACCAGCATCTTTCTAATTAAATTCCAACAGCTTTAAAAGGCTATTACTGCTTATAAGATTCACTTCCAGACCCTGAAACTTTGCTCTTCTTAACTGTGTTCCCTCTCATACTTTTTTAGAGAATTACACTACTAATGATGGGATTAATATTAAGCCATTTCATTATAAATGGATTAGATGTACTGTTAATATCTTGAATTAATCTGCATTTGGCAAGCACATCTCTGCCCTCATCCTTCTTTCCAAAAGAAATTCAGAATGACAGATTCATTAGATGTCATAAATAAAATGTTTGCAAGGTTAACCTATGAGATAGGACTCAATACCTTTTATAAGGGGGAAAACTAAGCATATCTTTCCAAGAATCATAGAAATTAGACAAGGCTACAGGGTTTTTTTTATTGTTTGTTTCTTCCCACTTTCTAGTAACTGTAACAGTTGCTTTATTCCTGAAGGCTTGGCTTTTTTTTTCTTCTTTTTTTTTTTTTTTTTTTGGGTCAGGTGCTATATGGGTGATAAACTTGCAAAATCTCACACATTGCCCTTTGAGCTTGTCAAATCTACTGAGTTTGGTTTTGAGAGGGCCTTACTCTCCTGGCTCATCTTGCCTTGGCCGCTGCTCTGGCTGGGATTTCACTGACCCTGGGTAAGCATGACAGCCATCAGTCACTCGTGTCTTTCCAAGAGCCAGCCTTCCACTGCACATGCACCAGAGCTCAGCCTCAACCAAATCCTGGTTTGCGTTTTGTAAAGGGGTTAGGGAATTGGGCAGCACTAAAAGGAATGTGGAAGAAAAAAAAGAAAAAAAGAAAAAAAAAAGACTTCCTGAATCATCTTTCCCTTTGCAACACAGCTAGCTAAATGCAGTCTCCAGTCTTCCGCTTGGCATGGAGGCATCTGCAGTTGGATCCTGCTTTGCATGAGAGAGCAGATGGAAACGTCAAAGGGATAAGAAGTGCTCCTTCCAAGGAAGGAACTCACCCTCTGAGGGGAGGTTGGGGACAGGATGATTTCCATGACTCACCTTTTGATAGTGGTACAAAAGTAGTGTTTGGGGAGTCATTGTTATCAACTATGTTATTAGCCACATAAATCTACAAGACTTCCTAGAATGGTTAAGAGCCTGACCTATTGCAGCAGGTATTGCACTGTCTGAACAGGGGCACAGGAAACAAGGGACATTACTTCAGGCTTCTCTTTAGCTTTGAAGTGAACTATTGCAGGCAAAGGGGGGGAAGGAAAAAAAAAAAAAAGGAGAAGGGAAGGGAAGAAAAAAAGATTGATTTTCCCTTTGGCAAATATTTGGCTACAAGGATCTGCTCATCTGTCATTTGTCTTGCCTTGAGAATTGGCCTTTGCAGAATGAAACAAACAAACAGTGCTACACTGTATGGCATTTTGTATTGACATAAAAGCCTCGCTGAGGATAACAGACATTTATAGAGCATTTCATATGACTTTAAAATTATCCACCTTTGCCTTTGCTTAGCACTATTTAATCTAATAGTTTGCATTTGTTATTTGAAATGTACACAGAGTAGATTGCGTCGCTGATAGCTACGTGAAAAGCCTGCTGTCTGTTAAGAAGACTTATCTTTTGCGTGCATACTAATGTACTCTCCTGAGAGCAGGATTTCATGTGGGCAATTACAGGTAGGCTATGTTCCCCACCTAATCAGTAAAGGGGACAGAGAATGACTGGACCAACACAGATTCCCCTGAAGACATGTATAATTCCCCAAAAGACCCATACACTTCCCCAGAAGACCCATATGCATGACAGTACGGCCTTCCACTGCATGTGGTGGGTTGGAAATAAACTGTATATATGAGTATAAACTGCTATACTTGCTCTGATTGTGCTCAGCTTGCTCCTGTTCCCTCGTGGGTCACTGCCAATTGCTAAAGGTTGGCATAATGCTGCAGCTTCTGTAAAGCTGCCGTGTGGACAGGCAACATTCGGAGACATGAAGGCAGCTCACTTATACTAAACCCCCTGACAGCTCATCCTTCACATTTCCTACCACCCACTCACAGACAACACTCCCTGCTTTGTGAGCACTGGCGCGGTGAAAGAGAGAACTGGGCTTTAATTGCCAGAAGTCTTATCCTGTGGGTACTTTCTGGGAGATAAGAACTTCACAGCCAACTCCTGTGGTGCATAGCTAGGACCTGGTCACCACAAAGACAGAGAAAATTTGCTGAACCTGTTGGAATAATTTAATTCTTGGTGAACCTTCAGCTAAAGTTCATTATCCTTCAGGAAGAGAAAATTTAGACCATTAATGTCCACATTCTGGTCTTCACCATCCTCTGTCTTGCTTTGCTTTAGTATCACAAAACAAATACATGGATAATTTAATTATCTAGCTGACAATGCACAGAAGAAAACTCTAGGCTCAGACAGTTATTTATTTAGGGCTCACATTCATATTTAGTCAGAATGCTTATCCAGCTAAATATCAGGGTTATTATCACATTGAGATTTTATAGGCAGCTGATTCAAATATCCTCTAAGAGATGCCACTCAACCCCAGCTCTTTTCTTCTGGTGTCCTTCAGTAAATAGATGATATACAAAGTGTACCTTCATGTAACCTAAACCATAGAAGTTTTCTTTGACATTAAGCATCATGTTTTGCTGACAAGCAGTGAAAAGCATGAGATTCACAAAGCATATTACTATTTTCATAGAAGTTCTAGGATTTTTTCCAAGCAGTATTAACTTTTGAAGTGCATTAAAAATCAGTGCAAAGCTGGGAATACCACAGAATCATACAATCATTTTTAGTTGGAGAAGGCCTTTAAGATCATCAAATCCAACCATTAATATATAGCACTGCCAAATTACCACTAAACCATGTCCATCAGCACCATGAGTCTTTTAGACATCTTACAGGGATTGTGACTCCACCACTTCCCTGGGCAGCCTTTTCCAATGCTTGATAACCTTTTTGGTCAAGAATTTTTTCTTAATATCCAATCTAAACTTCCCCTGGTGCAACTTGACGACGTTTTGTCCTATCACTTGTTATTTGGGAAAAGAGACGAACACCTCCACTCTACAAGCTTCTTTCAGGGGGTTGTAGAGAGCGATAAGGTCTCCCCTCAGCCTCCTTTTCTCCAGACTGAACAATCCCAGTCCCCTCAGCCACTCCTCATAAGAGTTGTGCTCCAGAACCCTCACCAGCTTTGTTGCCCTTCACTGGACCTGCTCCAGCACCTCTTGAGGGGGGCCAAAACTGAACACAGCATCCTGACAATCAAAGCTCTTACGACCATACCCACTAATTCTAGTAAAGCTACTCCTGGGAGTTATTTGAAACTATATCTTCTTGTCTGGTTATTTTAGAGAAGACAAATGGTGATGTTGAATACCAGTGAAACACAGCAAAACCTGCTTTTTAGTTGCCTTGCCACCCCCCCAGCAATATGAGAACAGGCTGATTTATCATGGATCCTCGTTAGAACTGTGACACAGCAATGCTGCTGTTACAATCAAACCTGTTTTTTAGCATGTGTCCCCTTCAGACAGGGTCATGTCATCGCAGCAACCATGACTGGAGATTCAAGTACACACACAGGCCTCGCTCAGGCCCCAGCAGCAGCTGAGACACTGCTAAACATCAGGATCACACCCCAACCACGGCTCTAATCCACCTCCCACCAGCAACAGATGCAGGGCTCCACGTGTGTCCCTGTTCCACGCTGTGGGTCATTCCGATTGACTTGGGTGCCTGGGACCCCTTCAAATGTCAATTGGGTATGTAACTTAGTTGCCCCTTGGCAAAGCTGCACCAGGGGCTAGGTCTAGGGCTCAAATCTACGGGCCACTGTCCACGCTTGTCTAACGTACTTCAAGGTTTCAAAGAGAAGGCTTTGTGTCTTGGTGAGAGAACAAGCTCAGACTTATGGTTAGGTTTTGGTGAACGCTGTATGTGTACTTGCGAGCAGATACCTTTACTGCATGACTTAGTGGTGATGTCTGCCCTCAATGAGGAGGTGAAAACATGACTCATTGGTACTCTGAAAAATGGAAACAATTTTTTAGCTTCAGATTGCCCTTTTCAGTAAAGACCGCACAGTTGTTTCAGTAACTAATGACAAATATTCTTAAAAGAGCTGTTTTCTAGATTTTTGATAGTAAAAACAGCTCTAACACTATTCGAAGAGGAGTTTTTTGCCTCAGGCTGTAGAGGCAAAGCAATACGCAGTACCACAGAGCCAAAGAAACGTTTGGTTCAGGTGACATTAAATGGACTCCTCTCTATGAAAACACTTGTGCTAACACAAGTACAAAAACTAGACAAGCTTTCAGCCACAAAAGCTCTTCCTAATTTCAGAGGTGGAAGAAACAGCCTTTAAAGCTAAACACAACCTGGTACAAATGTAAGCTAGCAGACTTTTTTTGTGTGTGTGTGTGTGCTATACTGGGTATGTTAATTGTTTAGACAACCTGAAAGTAAAGGTAGGTAGTACCTGTGAAATGACAGGAGGAAGGACTGAAGCATTAAGCTGGGTAAGGCCACCGGGACAGAGAAGCAGCGTAGCTCCACCGGCAGTGAGACTGCTAACGGCAGTTCATCGCTCACCTGAGCCAGGCTTCAAGCAGTGGTGCTTCCTTTTCTGTGTTGTGATGCTGTGGATGCCGGAGATTCAAGGATTAGGATATGTGACATTTTCACAGCGTGAGCCTCCAGCCAGCAGGCTCTTAAATCACCAAGTGTCCAAACAGTTTTCATTGTGCTTTCATCCATTCTCCACTTAGTAAGATCAGCAGGGGAAAATACTGCCTCCATATATGAAACGAGAATAGCACAACACCTGCTGGGTCGGAAACTGTATTCATGAGGTATGTAAATGAGTTGACAACAGGAGAATGTTGTAACTGGTCCTGCAGCATAAACTCTGCCGCAGCTAAAACAGCTTTCCTGAGATATATTGGGTTCATGAACTAAAAGCTGGCTACTACAGAAGCAAGTAGTGTTTGCTGTTCAGAACACCTAAAACATGCAGGATAATTAGCCCCATCTCAAGCAAAACAAATAAAAAAGATTAACAATTCCAGAGTATTAAGAAAGCCTAAGATGTTTGTAGATATCCATCCATAGAAGCTATAAAAAGTGCCCAAACCTATGAATATTGGCCAGTACCAGCTTTTCCCAGGCAAATGCTTATTGCTTCCAGTAACATATTTTTACCTTTAATGTTAAGTGTGGTATTTGTAACTGTGAGGTGATGCTGAAGAGTCAGGTGTGCTGAGAAGTGTCTCCACATCTTGGGAGTTTCTCTTCACAGGTGCTGTCATTAAAAAACAAGACAGAGCATGGCTGCACTGGGCTGAGGTGCCTAAACTAGCTGTCAATCAGAATGAATGGAGTCACATTAACATAATTCTCCTTTGCAGCCAGGCTAATGAACCTTGGCAAGGTACCACATTAATTCAGCTTCCAGCCCACAGGTTAGATTTGTCTCTGCCTGACACCTTATGCTGTGAAGAAATGCCCCAAGACCTCAGAGCTGACCCAGAGCAGGAGGCTGGCCAGAGACCTCCTGAAGTCCTTTCTAACTTGGATTATCCTATTGATACTGTGAAACAACCTGTTTTGAAATCTGGTAATAAAAAAGCAAAATTACTTCCTTGCAGTAAAAAGCATGTGCCCGATTTCTGCTATTTTTTCCCTCTGAAGAGAACACTTCTTCTCACAGGTACAGGGAAATGTAAAACCTTTTTATCTAGAAGTCAGATTTTGTAATATACTGTAAACAAGTTGCCTCCATTGGGAATTAATGTCATCTTGCTGGGATTACTGAAGTAAATAAATGCTTATCCAATGGAAGTTAGCATGTTTGTGACCAACAGTTTCAAAATGACAAGGAGAAAAAGATCTAGTCATGGATCATATCAGCCACTGGCTAGATATGAGACACATATCAACAACAAGTTTTTACCGTCAGAGGTAATTTTGGGTTCCAATTAACTTTTCTCCTCCCTTCTTCTTTTAAAAATTTTGTCTGTATATGAATTACGATATTGATAATGAAACTTGTCATTAGTCCTTTTCTAGGACATTCTTCAATTAAACTAAATATAGCCATAAAATCCTCTGTTAGATAAGATAATAGAGTACTGCAGCAATAGTCTGCCAGCTGTTAACTCCTGAGAAGAGTCAGAGGGGCTGGGACTGCTGCTATTGGTGAACTGTTAACCCTTCAATGATAGCTATATATAAGCAGACCCATTTAAGAGTCAGGCTAGAGCTGTATGAAACCATATGGTGTAACGCCTGCACAAACTTCTGGAGGCCAGCATAGCTCAGATAAGGTTTTAGAAAACACACAGGGTTGAACTGGAATAAAACCAGATCGCAGCTCATATACCGTAATGGAGATGAACAAAGTAGTTTCATTACTGTTTCTATAGTGCTGAAATTATTTTTGTTTATGCTGATAAATTCCTGAATTAAGTTAAATGTCCGATTTAGCTAACAGGAGGCACTTTGGGAAAGGGTGAACCTGACTGATAAGACCCAAGTTCTTCTCTCAAGGAAAGGCCCAGATGCGGTGGTGGCAGAGAATGAGCGGGTTAACTCCCATCACGCAGGCTGCTATTATGGCCTTGTCTACACAGCCAATGTTTTCTGTTGTGGCATTATAATTATACTGCTGTCATTATATATAATGATGTGGTACATACACATAATAGACTGAACACAGTCTATTCACGCAGTCACAACCATGAATCCAGTTTGAAGGTGACAAAAAGAGAAAGGAAAAGAAGAAAGAGGAAGGGAAACAGAAAGAAAAGAGAAAATAAAAAGGAAAAGGAAAAAAGTGGGGCAGTACTTGCATTGACACTGTATCTTGATATGACTATGGGCATATCTGCACAGTTCAAGCAGCTGGGCACAAATCATCTCCCTCCCATAGATGCATCACTGCATTAATCTGGGTCTGTGTCCAGATAAGAGGCAAGAGTGTTCTCAAAAGATCACATTTCTAAACTGCTTTAAACCTGCAGAGAGCTCAGGCAATCTGTGGTGACCTTGTTTCTCTAAGGACAGATGTATAAAGATGAAATGTGGGCATGTCGGAGAGATGTGAGTAACCAATTTGAGGAACAAGAGCTAGGGTGGAATGAGAGTGAGGGGAAGGAAGAAGAGGATGGCCATGGACTGCCATGGCTTGCCAGTTCAAAACTGGAAAGCCTGAAGCAATCTGGCAATTGACTTCAGGTAATCTTAACTTCCATCTGTCCAAATGGTCAGGGAAAGCTCTGCTTGAAGGAGCCTTCCAAGGAGGGCTGCAATGGCATGCACAGACAACCTTTGCCACAACCACTGTCAATGAAAAAGGAGACTCTCCAGGTCTCAGAAGCAGCATCATCACCTGTATGTGGTTTAGAAGTACATTGCCTGCAGGTTTGTGATTTCAAGAGTTCCTGCCAAAATGCCCTGTGTGATGACTCATGCCCTCTAGGTGCACCCTGCTGCGTTAATGGTGCAGCAAAAGGCAGTAAAAGTGCTTTGTGCTGTGTTGCATCCAAGGCTTGGCAGCCATGGGAACAGATGGCAGGGAAGTATGAGCGTGGCTGAGAGCATTTGCAGTTTGCGAGGCTGCTGTGTCACGGGTATGTCTGAACACCAGGTGCCCTAAGAGTCGGTGCCTAGAGTATCTCCACTCCGTAAAGAGCTGACCACCTTGCTTGGCACCCCCATGCTGCTAGCATGGGTAGCCTAGTGCCCTCTCACATCTCATTGCAGCTCTGGAGGGTGGGAAAGGCAGCTTTGACTAAGCCACATGCTCATTCCTGCTCTCCCATGCCCAATTTCTCTCTGTAGCAACAGCAGTGTAATAAAGTCATTATGAAGGTGATGGAGGAAGAAGTTTTAACACTTGAAACAGATGATGCTTTTCTGCTCAAAAGATTTTTTTGCATTTCTTGAAGCAAAAAGAGTGGGGTAAATTGAATACAAGACCTCAAGATAGCTAGAACCCTGTTAAGGGTAATTTTCTCACACTAATTGCTCTTCCCAGTCTTTGGATAGGACATGACTCCCACAGACATCTTCCAGATAAACTGGAGAATGTTTCACACCACATACATGCCAGATTTAAACTGCCTTCTCAAAAGAATAAAACAGATTTTGTACAGTAGGATTCAATGATCTTAGTTCGTGGGTCTCTTCATTTATTTGAATTTTGAGAAATCAAATTTAGTCACTTTCCATTACTGACTTTAAAAAGTCTTTGGAACATTTTAGATAGAAACTACTGTGATGCAATCCTCAATATTAATGTGATTGTTGTTAAAAATAACAATGCCAACTTATGAATGGTGGCTACGATGACAGATATCTACTATTTACAAGATATTTTTGTAGCTATCTGATAGCTCAAGATTCTGAAAACACTTGAGAATCTCTGGGAAGTAAAGTTTAATTCAGCCTCCTGGCATAGGTAATTACTTGGTTGCCTTAGCTACTCCTCAGATGAGTCAGATACAAGCAAATTAAGCTTGAGCCAACACATCTGTGTTGGGTTGTTGGATAAAAATGAGTTTGAGAGGCCTGGACATAGAGGGTCTATGCAATATAAAAAAATTCTGATAATTGTACTTACTTACTCTGCTCATGTTAGTGGGAACTCAATAATTGCTTTTAATGTATTCAATAAGATGATGACTTTACTCTCTAGCTTTTTTTTTTGCATTTAGCGATATTGGCTTTTTTTTTTTTTTTATGATCTAGTAGAAGTTGATATTTAAATTCAAGACATATTGAGGTACATCTGCCACACAAGAAGAGCGCAGGTCTCCTGCAGCTCCTGTGTCACAGCTGCCATGCAGATGTCCCAGACACCCCATGGCATCACATATGCACTAGGGCCTTGGGATGACACATTTGATATTTTTCTTTCATGCCACAAGGGACAGCTTGTATATTATTAGATAAATATGTCAAATAGCTCACGCGCATTCACCAAGCCCTGCGGAAGGCATTGCTGACCTGCATAAACTGAGCAAGTGGAGCACGTCGTAGATGGACAGGTAAAAATGAATACTAAAAGTATTAAGAGAGCTACAAAGCCTCCAAAATACTTTGATTTTGATTTCTTTTTAGGCAACTACAAAGTGTATAATTACAAAATAGTTGATTGTGTTGAGCATCAGAGTTTGAGCACTTTATGAGCCTCAAATACCTTGGAATGTCTGCAGTTGATTACTTACAAATACCTTCCAAAGCGAGTGTGCTCAGAATTGACTGTCCATCTGCCTCTCCTCTACCCATACACCCACATACACACCCCTCCATTCACCCACACTATGAATTTACTTTGCTGAGCCTCAGATTCCAGCTCTAGCAAATACTTGTGGGTATTTCTAGCCACAGAAGTGTAACTTTCCCCAGTTCAGTGGAAGTACTACATACTCCATTGTGACATGCGTATGACTTAGCTCCTCTGCTTGAGAACAAGAGATATATTGAGCTGGATATTTCTCTGCTGACTCACACCATATGAAATCTGCAGTTTCTTGACCATGACTGCTTGCAGTGCCTTCGCCCTTGTCTCAGTTGTGTTCAGCTATTCATAAAGACCTGGCTGTAACTGAGAAGAATGGGTATGACACACCCAGTATTTCTACTGATGCTATGATGAAAGCTGTACCCCTCTCTCATAGCCATATTACTTATATTAGATTTGATCAGGGCTTTTGTGTCACTTCAGTTATCACAATTTATAAACTATATATAATACAGTATGCAAATATTTATGTACGCAATGGTAGGTATAGTAGCAGGAAAATAGTAGGGTGAATAGTAGTGTCAAGTGACACTGCCTAGGTATTTTCATCAATTTTTATCAGTGTAAATGTTTCCTATTAAAATACTGAGTATATTTACTGAATTATATGACAGGAAAAAAAAAAGACACGTTTAAAATGATGCAAAAATTACATATACCTTCAAGCTATTGGATCCAGGTAGGACTCTGAATAAGTCTGAATAGCAGAATTCTTGAGTCAGATTGTTACTTTTCACAAAATCACTTCTCAGATTATAATTGTACTTTAGGTACTATTCAATCAACTTATGTTCCACCAATATAACTGGTCCTTTTTTTTTTTTTTCTTATTGTGTTATGTTTTTTGGCATCCAGCTTACATTTCTCTTTGACAGACTGAACTTAAGCCAAAAGGACTAGATACTTCTTGTTTTTCTATGGAAAGCTTAGCAGTGAAGTATGCTTGCTTCTTAAGCTCTGTCACTGACAATTACTGAAAACTATTTGCTGGTCAAAAAAAAAATCAGGAAAATGTTTGACTAGTCCAAAGTTCCTTTTCAAACCAACTGTCTGCAGTCGAGAGGTAATTAACTCACTATATTGATTCAGCAATCCTGGGAGGAGGGGGGTATCAGACTAAGTCATCAGCAAGGCTGTTAATGCAAGTTTCTTGTTTACCAACATTTCTCACTAAGAAGTACTGCATACTATTACTGAAATGAAAAATGCATTGCTTATAAGTATGAAATGTTTTCATTTAGAGTTGGCTTTAACGGCTCCTTATTTGTCAGCATCATTATTAATATGCAAATAGGAAAGCAATCTTGCATAAGCAGTGACCATGATTTATGCTATCTGAGCACATTTTCCAGTACAAACAATGGAATTTGTTATAATGGAAAAATAATGTATGTGGAGGTAGGGAAGAGAAACTACCAGAAAGAGGAAATACGTGTTTTAGACGTGCAGGATTGAAATTTCTGTAATGATGATGAACAGTATAGAAGTTTTTCATGAAGTTCTCACAGACTCAGTAGCTATTACTGTGTCCTGGAGATTTAACTTTGTGGATGGTCCCCTCAAAGGGTTTGCAGGGAGGTATGCTCCTAAGAGAGGTGATCTTGCCTGCCTGCTGCTGTGTACTGGACTCCCACTGAATGGCAGGGCTCTCTGGTTCCCGGCAAATCCCAGAGCACCACCCTGGAAGATTCTGTGGCAGCTATTAATGAATCTTTTTTCTCCCTGAGAGGGTAGAGGCCAGTTGAAAACCAGACATCCAGATTGACATTCTCCTAGCGATCAAGCCGTTCATGTCACCTGTACTGGTTACAAGTTTCTAGAACACCATTTTGGTGAATGCCTGATTGAAAGGAAAGGTAAGGCCTGTGAGACCCTTATCATACAAAACCATACAGGACATATTTAAATTTACTCACTGCAATTAATTTTATTTTCATGAGAGTATTTTCTTTCATATTAGACTTCAGAACTTTATTCAGCAAAGAAAAATTGGTATAACACATATCAGATAACAGAGATGGAATAAAACATTTCTTCTGCTTCCCTAAACCCTTTTTGATACACATAGCTGCTTGATAAAAATAAAAAGCCTTGAGAATTATGTATATATAGTGTATGTGAGCACTAGACTGAAACAAAACCTAGCACTTTGAGAGACAAAATACATCCCATACCTGGGATCATTGTTAAAGAGTTAATTTGAGAAAGCTGGTGCTGAAACCATTATTCCTTTTTGATATTAAGACCCTTATTGCTGTCCTGGGACCTTGCAGGTGGTTCGCTGCATATTAGAGTGTCTCCATTTAATTAAGTACTGCACAATATTGGTATAACTGAGATGGAGTCTCGGGGCCCAAGTTCCTGACTCAGAGCACATTAACGTCAATGCAAAGACTTCCATCAACTCCGATGGTTTTAGGTCAGGCTATACATGAGTTGAAAATCTTGAAAAAACCTTCCTGAACTTGTCAGGAAATTTTAAAGGCAAATGACAGATGTATTTTTGCTCTTTGCAACACAAAAGTGGCTTTTCACTGAAATTAAATCCCTCATTCTGCTTATAAGACATCTCAAGACATTCTGCTTTATTTTGAATAATTACTGAAAAGACTGAAATATGGAAGAGAAGTATATCTACAAGAAAGCATTTATAAAACTGTCATGTGTCATAACAGAACGCAAAACATCTACATCTCTTAGAAAAGCTTTTCACTAAAATACCATGTTAAAAACCAAAAAAAACCAACACAAAAACCAACACAAAACCCCAACAAATTAAATAAACTAAATGAAAAGAATACCCTTCCATGGTATTGAAGAATCTACTGGATCTATGTGGCCTGACTTACTAGAGAGGGAAGGGAGACCACGTTGCCTCTGAGAGCAACCAGTCATGCACAGCCGTGCCCTCAGGAAGAACAATCATGAGAAGAGGAGTGAGAAGAGCAGGTCACAGAGGGAATGTCAGATGGCAAATTCTCTCCCAAGGGGTCCTTAGGGATGGTGACATAGAGTTTAACGCAGAAACCTGGGGGATAGCAAGTAGGACTGGAGGAAAATGTCTGGCTTGCAGGATGCAGTAGGTATAGGAGGATACTTAGTCACTTAGTTAAAAAAAGTTTTTTTTTTTTTTTCATTCCCTTCAATTTTCTTTCCCTTCCCTTCCCTTCCCTTGGTTTAAGAGCTACAGCTAGTTTAGGCTTCATAATTTGTTCTATTTACTTTTTTTAAAGTCAAAAGCAATAAATGAATAATAGACTGCATGCTTTTCCCAAGAATAACCAAAAAAAGTAACATTTTGCATTTGTTCTTTTCTTTCTCTTTTCCCTCAACCTTCTATGTTTTCTAAGTGTACAAAATAGAGGGGGCAGGGAGAATCACAGAATGATGTGAGGTTGGAAGGGACCTCTGGAGATCATCTAATCAAACCCCACTGCCAAAGCAGGTCCTCCTACAGCAGGTTGCACAGGAATTTGTCCAGGCAAGTTTTGAATGTCTCCAGAGATAAAGACTCCACCCCCTGTTTGGGCAGCCTGTTCCAGTGCTCTGCTGCCCTCAAAGCAAAGAAAGGTCCTCCTCATGTTTAGATGGAACTTCTTATGTACAAGTTTGTGCCCATTTCCTCTTGTCCTCTCACTGGGCACCACTGAAAAAAAGACTGGCCCCTTCTTCTTGACACCCACCCTTCAATTATTTACCCAAGTTCCTCAACCTTTCCTCATAAGAGACATGCTCCAGGCCTCTAAGCATCTTGGTGGTCCTCTGCTGTACCCTCTCCAGCAGCTCCCTGTCCTTCCTGAACTGAGGGGCCCAGAACCGGACACAGTACTCCAGATGAGACCTCACCAGGAGGTAGGGGACAGGATAACCTCCCTTGACCTGCTGGTCACAGTCTTCTTGATGCACTCCAGAATGTCATTGACCTTCTTGGCCACAAGGACACATTGCTGACTCATGGTCATCTTATTGTCCACCAGGACTTCCAAGTCCTTTCCCTCAGATGCTCTCCCTCGGGTCAGCCCCCAACCTGTACTGATGCAGGGGGTTATTCCTCCCCAGGTGCAGGACCCTGCACTTGCCCTTGTTGAATTTCATCAGGTTCTTCTCTGCCCAACTCTCCAGCCTGTCCGTGTCTCTCTGGATGGCAGCACAGCCTTCTGATGTGTCAGCCACCCCTTCCAGTTTTGTGTCATCAGCAATCTTGCTGAGGGTACATTCCATCCCTTCATCCAGGTCATTGATAAAAATATTGAAGAGAACTGGACCCAGTACTGACCCCTGGGGTACCCCACTTGTTACAGACCTCCAAGTGGAGACAAAGACAAAAGAAACTGAAACCCAGACAGGCAAAAATTATTTTTGCCACTTTTGTAGAAAATGAAAAATGATTAGTAAGTTTCCATCAAATGAACTGAACACGTTCCTTAAAATGCAATTATCGTTTGTCATGAGCTCTAGTTTGGGAGCGTCTTTTTGATTTATGAACTGTGAAGTTAATTTCGCTGAAATCATATGCGAATATCTAAGTTCTGAAAACAGAAAAATGAGCAAAAAAATTAAAATTTAGCTCATTGGTTTGTTGAGTGTTTAGTCATTTACAATACTAGTAGCTCACTTTTAATTCTGGGCAGTGACCCCTAGTGAGTCGCTTTTACATATTCTCTGGTGATAAGAGACCTGAGTTGCTGAGCTAGAGGAAGCTATCACACTGGTCTGGTCCAACATAGCGTGGTATCTGGAAAATTGCTTGCTGTACTGAACTGGCCAGAGAGGTGACTGGTACGAACTGCTGTTCCTCTGTAAAGATAACAGTGATTTATTGGGTTAAGTAATGAGTCTTACTCCGCTGACTCCAACCATCTCAGGGGCTGCATGCAGAGACAGAGAAAGCATTAATCATCAGGACAACAAGGTGAAGCTGTTTGTAGCTCTTGTGTACACCATGCCAGGGGTATTTTTCCAGGTCCTGATTGGAGCAAACAGTTGTAGTTTTTGGCTTCTTGTCTTTTGTTTCAGCTGGGGTTCATGACAAATTGGAGAAATGCCATATGTTTCAGAAAGTTATGTGCCATACATGTACCATACAGTCTTTTCAGCTCACTGATACAATGAATGTAACTGAGATAGAAATCCATCAAGAAAAAACTTTTAAGCAGTACTGCCTCATTGATGGCCATTTCACATTTCTTGAGCTCTACAACTTTGTTCAGTTCTGCAGAGCACAAGCAGAAGACAGGTCCATCTTTCCTGAGGGGCTTCTGAAGAAGCATGATGGATAGACAATTTGATATAGACACAGAAGAAGCTTTATGAAGGCTATTAGCCAAAGACAATGCAAAGTTTTCAACTTATACATGAACAGTTGCTACTAGGGAATCACTCCCCCATTCCGTCAACAAAATCTCTGTGATTGCAAATACAAAGTACTGAGAGGGAAGATTTAGGACTAAGGAATATGATTAATGTAAAGGTGGTCAGTATTTAACCATAGTGATGATACACAGCACTAAGTAGATAACCAGGTCTGGTGCTTGTAAGCAAAGTGCACTGTCCCTATATCATTATCTCTGATCACTCTGCAGAGGAGAAACATAAAATATCTTCATTTTAAAGACAGGGGAATGGGCACCTGGTGAGGTGAAGTTGTTTATCAAGCTGTTCAGCAGACAACCTCACACTTCTTCAGGCAAACTTGGCTTTCTAAGCACTAGGTATTTTATTCTCCATCTAAGTATATTCCTTCAAAAAACATCAATTGAATTATTGTATTCACCAAATGTATTAGGTGAAGAATGAATTTAGGGAAAACACTATTAATAGGGCTATTGCTTATTCTGTCACTTAATATACTGGAGCGCAGAAAGCTTGCGAGGCATAGCCTTCTCGGTACATATAAACACTAATGGCATTCATTAAACGCGCGCTGAGAGGGAGAGTCACAGCCCATTGAAATGAGTGGAAAAGGCAGCCCTTGATTTTCATAAGCTTTATATTCAGTTCTGAGAGACGGGTTGGGCAAAATCTCCTTACTCTTCTGACTGATGCTCAGAGCTAGCTGAGGGGAACCACTAACATAAAATCATGTCAAGCAAAACATCATAAGGAACCAGGCTGGGCAGTAATGCCTAAAAGGTTTCATTTACAAACACAAACCTCGTTTCACTAGCGAAAGTAACCATTTGCCTACAAAACCAAGATTTTTTAGAAAGGAAGAAGCATTGAAAAGCAGGTACGGCTTATGATACATCAGACCCAAAGTTCATCTATCTAATCTGATGATCTTTTCTTTAGGGATTTGAAAATGCCCAGATCTCATTGTTATTTTGGTTAAAAGCTACTGTCTAAGCTGTGTCCTGTTGTGTTAAGTTATTGTGCTGCAAGGTAAATGATTCAATGTGATGACATTCTGCAAAAGGCTCCCTACCTCAGCACGGAGCAAACTATGTCTTCAGCAGTTTACTATTCATAGCTCCTGACCACGTCAGGAAAAGTCAAGGGCAGAAGAAGAACCGAGGCGCTAGATCGGGTTACACTGGCACAGGCCACCAGGTGCAAATTCACTGGGGAACATTTGTCCCTCGGTTTTGATGAACCAGTTTCATAAGAAACTGGGATTAATTTTCCTTTCTTTTTTTTCTTTTTTTTTTTTTTTTCCCCAAGTGTTAACAGGTGTTTATTTATCAAAAATACTGTAAGTCTGGTTACTGCTGAATATCTTAAAAATAAGTCAAGCAGCCACCCTAGCTGTAGCAATATGTTGACATTGTAAAAGGCTGTAGGTATATATGAACAAAAGAAAAAAGGGAGGCACCGCAGACAGGTGACAAATCTTCTTAAATACTAGCTTGATATGATACGGGTAGGCGAGATGGCATTTAACATGCTATTCCCATCATGCTAAATACTAATTAAATACTTGTATTTCATATGATTGTCTCATCCAGCAGTACTTTACCAACCCTTTTCAGCCTTTCAATAACAATTTAACACCCTCATGCCAAGCTGTGGAAAATTATCTTGCAGCTGCAGCATCTGCTCCCAAGCTAACTGTAGTGAGCTGTGTTTATGGTATTAAAGCCGTGGTTTCGTATACTGCTTTGTTAGGCAGCTAAAGGACTGTGGGATCTCTCATTTCCTCACCAGGTTTCAAATGAGAGGTGTTTGGTGAAGAGAAATGTACATTTGTATTATTTTAATGAAAAAAACCCCACAGTGACACTCCTAACGTCCTCTTGTAGGAAATACTATCCTTTGCTGTGTGAAGGAGAATGAAAACATGCAAACATCTTTGGAAGAGATGCAAACATTTTTGGAAAAGAGCAATATTGTCTTTTTGCTGGTAATTGCAATTTGTTACATGTGATATTGTACTCTTTGCTTATACTGATGGAAATAGTTTGCTGTGGGTACTTTCCAATTAGAAAGAGCCCAGAAAACAAGTCTATATGCTACTCTTCATATTGTATTTAAGCCTGGAATATCATTTATTCCAAAGCAACTAATAATGGTTGATGTCCATCTGCTAGTACCTTGACAGATCATATTTTTCCAATACCTATTACTTTAGGTAATGTCTTAGGTCACCAGAGCTCTTAATTGCCTGTTGTTTTCAAAACAAGCAAACAAAGCTGAGTAGCTTGCACACGTGACTTCCCAACCAGCAAAACACATGTGTGCTGTGCAGAACATCTACTCATCCCTTGATGAGCCACACACTGACAAAACTCTGAGATGGGGCTTTCAGGTGATGAGATTACAGACCTTTTTGGTCCCCGCTGCCCACTCAGCACCACTTGCATTTTCAGATACTGCCTTTAATAATTCATTACTTTTGCTGCTTCTAATCATAGAGGTTTCTTCCTGAAAGAAAGCCTGCCTTGGTATTTTTTGGTGATAATTTCTTAAAATCTTAGCATTTATGGCCTCCTAAAAGAAAACCGTTATGTGTTAGGAAGGTGATTAATTAGGAATGCATTAACTATTCTTATTCTAACCAACACTTGTCCTAATGAAGAACAAGGGTAATAGTTAATATATGAATCTTTTGCAAAAGTTGTACAAAGAATGAAGCAATTAAGCAGGAAAAAAAAAGGAGAATAATGTTTTGCTTTTATGTCAGATTGGATTTGGGTTTTGTGAGTAAGTGATAGGATGGCCTTTACAACAACTGCAGTGCTTCTTTCCACATTCTATAGATTTTATTTTTCTGGCCTTTCTAAAATAAGAGTGAGAAAGAAAAGTAGATTAAGAATGACTCTTCACAGCCTACTTTCTCTAAATTCATGTACAACCACTCAGAGAAGCCCTGAACCTCCAAATAATTCCATGTGTAGATAATACTGTAATAAATTATGTCCCATTATGATGTTATTTTCTGTATCTATAGTCATTAGTAAAACACAGCTGTAAATAGGTATTGCAAATTAGAGTTGGTTAGGCATCATCCATCTTTTCCTCTCCTCCTACAAATGCGGTTTGTGCAAGCCTAAATGTTTCAATGAAGGAATTTTAGTTTTGCAAAAAAAGAAAGAAAAACCTTAAATATTTTAAAAAAAAAAAATCCCTGGTGAATGGTGAAGCAGCTGATGAGCTGAAATCAACATTTATAGGAATTCTGTCATTCTCAAATAAAAAATCTATTTTTGGCTTTTCTTTCATTGGTCCAGGAAGTTGATTACCCATTTTTCAAAGTCTTGCATTTTTTGAAAGATATAATTCCTGGATATTTTATCTCCTAAGTTGCAAGAGAACTCTTATCATTGGCTGATTTCCTTTATTCAGGACTATTATTATAGTACTTTTCATGTTATTTTAAAAAAAAATTCCCTACTGCTGAAAGAGGCTCCCAAAGAAAGCTGATTATAGTCATCTTCATCCTTCATAAGAGATAGGGATGTTTAAAATATCCTTTACTTACATTATACACTCACGAGCTCACGTAACTGTTCAAATATAGTAATTTCATTTACATGATAGTATTGTTCCTATTTTATGATCACATACTGAAAACCTATTATTATATTTCATGATCTAATTTTAAGACTATTACACTTATCTTTGTTTTTCACATTACTACCATGAATACATTCTACCTACAGCCTATGATTACTTCTATTTGTCATCATATTAAGTAGTTATACAGAAATTAATATCACAAAAAAAAAAAGTTGTTGCTACCAATATATTTAGATGTTTTCAACATATACATTGGTGAGTAATTGCTAAACTAGGAAGTCAGGTAAAGACAGAAGTTGGGATGTCATATTTTAATTGCCTTTCTCCAAAATTTCTGCCATCCCAAAGATATCCCCATAAGAATGGGAATAGTATTCTTTTTGTATGAGACCTTGACAATGAAAGGCATATATAGTGGAGCTGGCTATAGAAATGAATGGCATCTTGGCACTGGGTAGACATTGATTTCTCCACATATCTCAAAATTACATTAGGGTATGGCTTTGTTCTTCATGTTCAGCCTGACCACGCATCCATAGCAGAGTCTTGGGGTATTCTGTGGGTGCAGACTCAGGGATTAGCATGTAAGATTTAGTACACTGGTTGTATCGGATTTTCAGAAATGTTTGCTGGTGACAAAATGTCCTTATCCTCAGGAAGCCCACAAAGTTGCAGAAGGTATTCTGAATCTTTGAGTCTGGTTTCAAAACACACTTTGGTGCTAACATTTTAGTGCTAACATACAATTACATCTAGAGTTGACAGTGTGGATGGGGACACTCAATAATCAGGAGACGGGGCATTTATAGGAGAGCTGCATTTTTCTCTGTAGTCTATTCAAACAACTATTCATCAGGAGTTTCTGAGATCACCAGAGGCCCCTATTGGTACCACGGCCCCATGCAGGTGCAGTTTGTATTCAGGGGGATGAGGAAAGTTGCTGTTTGTGACCTGGTCATGGAAAGCAGTAGAGCTACTGGGTAGGCTAGGAACATAATACCACAGTGAAGAGACTGGAATTACATGAAATAAAGTGAAATATATTCCTTGTCCTCTCTTTGCTACTAGCTATACATTTTCCTTGACAGTGCCATATCACATTGCTTATTCAATAGCTTGTGTTTCCCCCCTTCCACTTTTTATTAAAATCTTCCTCCACTCCCCACTGCCCTAAGCAGTAAGTTTTTAAAGGACTCAGTCTGGCATCAGCATAATTTTATTTTTAAAACTCTTTCTTCTGTGTGATTTAGGATTTTCAAGACAGTATGCTGGAGGGAGGTCAGCTGAGCTTGGCACTTCCATTTTTCTTTTTTGCAATATTGCCATAAGAATGGTTTTGCCTCATGTGATCTTGCTTCTCAAATTCATGATTTTTAAGACAGCTCCTCAGCTGGTATAAGTTGAAACCATGTTGTTGCTGGTGGCCAGCTCAACTTGTGCCTGGGGAAAACATACCTCTTTATTCATGAACCAGCAAGCTCTGCAGCTAGGTTCTGATCTGGACTGTGAAGGAAATTTTTCTACTGCAGATCAGTTGTGCTTTTTCTGGTCTGTAGCAACCAATGTATGTTGTAATGGTAGTTACTAGAAAGACTAAAGCACCTATATCCCTGTTTATTTGATACAGAAGTGTAAAGATAACAGGACTCAATCCAGCACATGTAACAAGTTCAATTAAATAACTTATAGCAATAGTCAAGTGTAATTCACTATTGAAATGCAGCCAGGATTTTTTCTTAGAATTGAAATTGATGCAGATACTTGAAATGTTAAAGGTTCCAGTAGCAGTTAAATGTTAACAAGACGCGTATTTGACTTTCATTGTGTCAATAAGTTGAATGGTAGAACAGAGCAAAAGCTCAGTGGGGCAATTGCGATGCCACAAGTGTGGTAAGAAGAAAAGATACATTAAGGCTATGGAAGGAAAACGCTTGACCATGTCTTTAGTACTGATATTGTTGTGTGTTAACCAACTGTATGATTGCAGCACAATGACAAAAATGTTTTTTGTTCTTTTAAGAGTGGTAGGAAGCCCTCACTGACTGTGGAGCTCTCTGAGCTCAGTCCTGCCCGGAACATGCCACATAGGAGAACTCTGCCTCAAAGGGTTTCAACTTAAGCAGATGGAGAGTCTGTCCCAATATCATCTTCCGTTTCCTGAGAAGCGAGGCACACGGAAAGGAAATGTAAAATTTCTATTCAGCTAGGAGCTGATTTCAGGGCAGCCAAACACTCAAACAGGTGTTATCTTCAAAAGTTTAGTGGGTGACTGCAGGTCATGCAGAAATGTGCTGCAGAGGCCAGGACTGAGTGAAACCTGCTGGGTTCCAGCCTAGTGCACTAAATGTAACGTCACAGTCATTTAGCCATTCTTGTGTGTTTTATCCTTGCTTCCTAGAGTGCAATTGTTTTCCCCCTGTATTTTTCCCTTTTCAGATATTTTTATCATATTATATCCCCTTCACATTGCTTCCCATTTACAGTAAGTAAGTGTAAATCTAAGAGATTCATTGCACAGACCCCATTTTAGAATCTTGTAAATTTGAGTTGGACCTTTCCAGTATAAAGCTTTATGTAAGTGTCCCATTACAGACACAATTCTCTAGGATATATGCATAAAGAGAGATGGTGGACGTTTCTCCTTTTGGTACATGATTGTTATTCTGACAATTTAATTTAGTATCTTTTAATTTATCTCTTTCTTTATTGCCAGTTTCTAAATGCAAAATCATTCTTCTCCAGTAGACATCACTGTGGGGACCATTCCTTCCTTTATCCTGCACCCAGGGGCACCTTTCCACACCATGCTGTTGTGCAGCCTCAGGCTTTGTTCCCATCAGCTACCAACTAGCCCCAGCTGGGAAAGCACAGCACTTGGCCACAGCGCTTGCCCATTAAATCAATAAACCTTTTTTAATGGATCCTTCAATTGCCCTGCTCAGGACAAACGAATGAACAAGCAGCCAGGTGTATTTGTCTAACATCCTAAAAATCCCTGCAGAAAGGGTATTTGGCTCAGAGATGCTCACAGGTACAGCAGGGTCCTGCACAGCAGAGCAAGGACTGTCACTGCCCCTTGCCAGCTGTCCTAGCCTGCTGGAAGGTGCTCTCTGTCCTCAGGCTGTGCCGCTCGGTCTGCTCCTAACCCTGCACCTGAGCTGAGGCCATCTTCAGCTCCTGTTATGATAAATCGAAATGAAAGTTCGCTGCAGTAGGCTGCTGGTTCTCCCTTCCCCAGAGAGAGCTGCAGCTGCTCAGAGCCTGGACGCCGGTGCTTGCAGTTTCCTGCAGTCACCTGGTTTCCCTGCAAGGCAGGCAGAAGCCCAGTAAGGTCACAAGCTAGAGCAAGCGTCACCTCTTGGGGGCGGATACCAACCCTACTTTTTTAAGACGCTGTTTAAAATACGTGGTAGGTAAATAGAAAAGCACTGCCAAAGCTTCCCTCACCTGAAGTCACGCTGTAATAACCACCGGAGACCTCAACTGGATTTGCTTATTTAAGTACACTGTTTTGTCCATCTGTCTTCAAACAACTACATAAACATGCACTTTGTAAGTTTGGAAGCAGCCACATGTATAAATATGTGATCCACTGACACTCTTGACTGAACTGATTACCACAAACTGAGCTTTTTAAATACCAAGGGGATGTGAGGGGAAGGCACCACAAAAAGTCAGGCTGCATTTATTTCATAGGTATACTGTTTCCTAGCTGTTTGTGACCACCAGAAGGGGTAGCCATACGAATGTTTTGCAAACGGACAATTCAGGTACTCTTTGTGCTTCTCCTCCGAAGCAGACCTTCCCAACGCAGTGGCACCCAGCTCCCCATTCACTTCCCACCTCCATGACTGGTTCTTCCTCATCTGTAGATGGTCTCAGCAAGCTCATCATCCCTTTTCAATTTATTAGATCCTTTAACTGTTTTTGCATGTTATCGCAGAACTCTGCAACTTTGTGAGGCAGGGCCAGTTTCCAACATATACGGTCCCAGGGGAGGCTTGTTAGTGCTTTGCACTGCTCACTATTTGGGTCAAAGCTGCTCGACCGTTATAATCCTCTTTCTCCAAAGTGCAATGTTCCCAGCTCTTAAACAAGCATTTCTGTGCTGGGCCAATATGCTTTAATACCTTCTCTCCTCACACAGCAGCTTTAAGGGCATGCCAAAAATGAAAAGCAGATACAACATATCAAAATACAAAGAGTTATTTTAAGCATAAATAGAGGACTCCATAAAAAAAGACTGACGCACCGAATTCAACAGATAGGCCGCAACATTACCTCCATGCTTAAAGGTCTGCCCAGAATTAAAGTCATTTTTGTGAGTGGTTGGCAGGATGTTTTACAGCTACTTAAAAGAACCCTTTGTATCCTCAGTTGCAAACATTTAGTAGTTCCTGTCAGTTACATGTTTAGCACTTCTTTCAGGATGGAAAAACGGGAAACTCCCAGCACTCAGGCCAGACACATTTCATAGCATATGCAGCTGCTGCATAGCGGAGGGACAGTGCGGTACAAAAAAGATTAGCCGTAATTATTTTATATGCTGCTGGATAGTGGCGTGAAGCTATTTCAAAGTCCCAAACGACCCTTAGACTGACCTCAAGTAAGATGACTAGATGGGCACATCTGAGAAATGACAACCTGAAGAGATCATACTGCACGAGAGTTTTGTAAAAAGGTTCGCTTCAGCACTGAGACTAAATATGCATGGAACGCATGGCTTCTGTAAGGGTCTTAAGAACTGCTTAATAGTAACTCCTGCTTCAGCTATATATCCATTTACAATGCTTTTAAAGAAAGCTTGTAGTTTATTATTCCCAGGCATGCTATTTATGCAAACAGTGGGCAGATACAGACAGTACTGTATGCCTCTCGTTAAAAGCTTTTAATAATACATGATGAACCAGAGAGAAAAAAGGTCAAGTAAACAGTTATAACAAGACTATATAAAATCTGTTGCATTAAACATTAAAACTAGTTGTTTCCTAGTACTTAAAACCGTTTCTTTGTTTTGTGTTGTTCTTTTTCTGTATTTTAGAAACAAATTTACTTTGTGTTCTTCTAGATAACACACTGCAGATGTGCTAAGAGCAGCAATACAGAGTGGAAACTGCAGAAACCCTGGTGACCTGTCAGCTCGCATTGCACAGCTACTTAGTATTTGTCATGTTCCAGTGAGACAGAAGTGCATTACAGCCATGCCATATACAGAGGCCGATACCTTACCTGTTCAATATTAAGTGACACCAACAAAAGGAACACAAGTGCTTTGCAACAAGAAAGAGAATTTTCAGAGACAAAGGGTGAAAGATAATTTAATTTCTTTTTACTTCTGGCTTTATTTTATTGATGAAACCAGTGGGGAGTGCCAAATATTTACTCGTACCATTCCCTTAAAACATTTAATGACAAATAAGAAAATATTGAGTAAAGAGGTCTCTGAATTAAATTACTGGTTTTTATTTTTGTTATTTAGGTACCATCACTAAGTCATGGCAACCATCTTGTCAGTTACTCAAGAAAAATACTAATATTTCTAAGGTAATGAACATTCCTTCCCACTCAAATTCTGGTGAGAAAATATTCACAATAGTAACCTGCAGATTTTTATTAACTTAATTGTTGCATCACCTCACAATTTGGATATCAAAAAATTCTGTTATTTTTTGTACATGTGAAAGTTGGGCTTGTGGTATCCAGTGGGGACATAAACCTCACCCTGCACCAAGGAAACAGAAGGTTAAAAAAGGAAAGTGTTGCCTCAAAAAGATTGTAAACCTGGGGCAGTATTGTTTAACCTTATTTATGTCAGTGTGTATTTGGTCACGGCCTAACTGGGAGGTAGTTATTAAATTTAAACAGATCGTTCCAAAAATGGGTTGGAATAGAAGAGAAATGGCACAGAAGTTATATAACTGCATTCCTGAACAATCTGTCACATAAGCTACCTTGCCATTAGTCTATTATCATCATTAACATCAGGTGGGTTATTTTGCTGTATCGTATCTGTTTTTCCATATAGGAACTCTGACATCTAATTTTAATTACCTCAGCCTAAGAACTATGCCACTCGTAGGTTAAGCTGCATTCAATCTAGCTCACTATGAAGTTGTTCTACACATCTTATAAAAAAAATTGGATTTTGAAGTTACAAATACTAACGTTCCAAAGGAAAAACTTGCATGATATTTATTATACAGGCCTCAAGTGCTCAATACCCATCAGTTTTCCAAAATGACATTTCTTGCAACTAGCCAAACCAGACAATATTATTCAATTGAGTCCTGACCAAACTCTCCAAAAATGTCTAAAATGTCACTCAGTCTTGGACCAGGGTCTTAACATTTATTTGGTTATGCTTTTATGACACTTCAACATGTATTCAAATAACATTATGTTCATTTACATCAGGATTACAAATACTTCAGCAGATATCAAGTAATTACAGTGCCAAAGCATTTCAGCTTAAGCACTTCCATAAGCAGCTAAAGAATCAGTGCTCCAAATCCTATTTCATAATTGATTTGTACATTCAAGTGACTTGAGTCTCACTGAAAACCAGTGGGACACAGATTCCTAACTGCACGTCAAAATACGTAGCAGTTGCTTCTGGGAAGGATGAAGGAGGAGAGCTATTACATACATTTTCACAGTTACCTGCAAACCCTCTTCATTCAGAGGAACTACAGTAACACCAACAAAAGCAAATTACTTGAAACAGTTACAGGTTATATCTCATGATATGATAACAGATAATGTAGCACGTCCATTCTTACTGTGTGTGATGGCTGCGTAAGTGCTGCATCCAGCTTCCAGCTGTGCTAACACCATCCACTCCCTGTAACATAATTTCATATGGGGACCAAAGTTTGCTCTCTGTAAAAATAAACTATACTCTTTTTTTCCTTCTCCCCC
>VZRU01000001.1:55475-79788 GCA_013398155.1 Pedionomus torquatus | reverse complement strand
TCTAACCATTCTATGATTCTATGATATCATATACTTATTTAACTGATGGTGAGTTGATTAAAACATGAGGTTTTAAGAAAATAAAATCCTATTTAGTGCAGATAACAATAGAAAGCAGATGAAATGGGGGAAATAAATTAGAAAGCCAGGAACAAAAGCCTCCATAAAATACACTTGGCTTGTAGGCAACATCCAACTGTTCCTGTAGCCAGGAATCCCTTTCACACAGGGTTTTCCTTTCAGGTTTCGTGTCCTTCCCATCAGTACTGTGGGCAGCAGAAGGCTGCCTTGTAACTCGTGGCTGTTTGTCTGAGCAGGGACCGGCCGGCCGGGATGATTCTTTGGTGATCATGTCCTGATAAAACGGAATTTCTCTTTCAGTTTTTTCAAATAGAAGACTCTGTAGCCTTCATCACCTTCATCACTTTGTAAGTTAATCACCTTAATGATGAACCTCTAGCAAATCGCTGTCACAGAAACTACATAAATAGGCCTAAAAATTAATCTATGATTAATTTAAAAATTAAATTAATTACACAGTTTAAAAAAAAAAAAGTTTACTGAAGGTGCAGGACTGCACTTTATAGCTTGGGAAATGCAAGCATTTTTATTTTGTAACCCCTAAACTCTAAAAACTTGCCTTCCTGTCTGGGGTATTTTCCTGTTTTTCAATTAGTCATGACCATGGAGATCGCCGGTAGGCCTAATGTGACAGAGCCCTGCAGCCTCCGCCAGGAACAGGTGCTGGAGGGTGGCACGGTGGGTGCTGGAGGACCCCTCTGTCTGTGCCCTCGTGTCCCCCCCTCCCCACCTGCACCCGGCAGGGATGGGTGGGTGGATGGCTGGCGGGAGCGGGGAGCTCCAGCTGCATGGCGTACCCTGGCCTGAGAAACAGGCATGCTGCTCTTGGGGCTGCTGGCAAATCAATGCCACAAATCAGTAATTTCCCAATCCTAAAATCATCCCGTGAGCAAAACTGCTGCTGAGCGTATGGGGGGGAAAGGAGGGGAGAGGAGTTGTTGCCCACAGGAAAAATAGTTGTTGCCTGCAGAAAATCGGCAGCACCTGTACATGTAGCCCCTCTGCAAAGCAGAGGTATGGTCAGCCCAGCTTTTGCCTGAAACTGGAGCAACTGTTTGTCTCCTTGGTTTTGGATTGTGAGCCAGTATCCCGATGGAGCAGACGAGGAGGTAGAGGCAGCTTTTCTCCCTGGCATGCTGTAGTTCCCATGAGAAAACTCAATTGCGCATTGCCCAGCAAAACCACAAAAATGTTCACATTTCTGCCTTCTCTCCTCCCACTCAAAATGTTTTTGCATACGCCTCTAGGCACTACAATCATGGTAATTAAAGCTGTAAAATATTATTAGAATCACACTTCTATAGACTTTTCGTCCTAAATACTTGGTATACCTTGCATCCAGTGCCACACAGACGCAGCCACTCCTATGGGGAAAAGGAGCAGAAATGGTGCATGTCAGCACGAGAAGTCAAATTTTTGCCTTGGGATGCTCTTTTCCCTTCTCTTGCAGTAAGTTCCCAGGACACCTCTGAAGTCCACCCAGTGCAATCCCATGCTGGGACTCAGGCTGAGATCCTGCACACTTGGAACCTGCGTGCCCATCCTGGAGAGACTGACAGCACTTCTTGGAGGGCATTCAGATGGATGTGCGGAGATGCTCACAGCACATAGCTGAGCTCCTGACAGCTGCCTAGGAATAAGATGTAGCTCAGCCCTCTCCTGGGCTACTGGAGGTATCAGGGCAAATGTAGACTGTAGCTCCCTCAGCAGTATGCACTCAGACCAGGGACAGTCATGTATCTGCACCAGTCTGGCATCTCCTGCTGGGGAAGAGGAATAGGACAAGCGTGCTCTAGGGTGCTGTCTCCCTTCCCCAGTAGATCTGAGAACACTGGGCAAAAAGCCAGAGGCAGCCAATGAGACAAATTGAGACTTCCCCGACAAAAAGCAAGGAAGTGTTTTTACAGTATTTTTTAGCACTGTCCTACCCTTAAAATTCAAATAGCTTCCTGCCCAGGTACTGCTTCTGCTTACATGCCATGCGGGATGGTCTTTCTCCCAAATGTGGAGGTAAAAGTCTCCTTCAGACAATGCCTGCCCCACACAAATGGGAAGGGTGAGATAGAGTTTTGGCAATTTTATAGCTGGTTTTGTGGCTTTATATTTTGGTTTTGAAATGGTTATAGTGTACAGAGAGTGGGTAAGTGAAAGAAAAAGTGAAAGTGAAATTGTAACGCTAAGAAAGTAAATAAATCAGGTGAATCCAGTCTTGGAGGTAGCAGAATTTCAGCTCAGAAAACAACCTCTATTTCAGACCTTCTGTCTTTTCTAAAATACTTGCAAGCTAGGGAATAAATGTAAACTTTTAAGACCCTTACCTAGAATGAGGACTATCTAGTCTTGATTATCTTCAGGACACAGGGCCTACAGAGTGTTGAAAAGCTTGTGACAAATGTTCAACGTAATGCACAACGAGCACACATGCGCCCCTTGCACCCAAATAAACCCACCCAACCTTCTACACGTTTTTTCTACTATGGTGCTAAGACACTTGGGTCAGTATCAGTTACACACAGAAGAGAGAAAAAAGCGCCTGCTTAAAATTCTGACCACTTCCATGAGGTGATTTTGTTCCTCAAGAACTCCAAAGAATGAGAAACATGCTCATCTATGGCACACGCAGATTTCCAGGCAGACACGTTCTGCTGCACCTCACGGACTCCCTGTAGCCATTGACGTTCAAGCAGTCCTGCCCTGGTGGGCTCTGCAGGAGGGAGAACACACATTGCCATATAAAATTTGCAAGGCTGAGCTGTGTGGGGTATGGGGAGGTAAAGCACATGGTTAGAAAGAGGGAAATGATGGAGGTGCTCTCACCTCTATGGAGCTGGGAGCAGGGACTATCTCTGCAGAAATGGCTCTCTCCTTCCATGCATAGACCTCACTGGCAGAGTCTGAATCCTTGATGTTCTGTCTGATTAAAAAAACCAACCAACCAACCAAAAAGATTGGAATCACACATGGCATGGGGGACACTTTCATAATATACAGAAGAAATGTGCAGATGATCAGTTCTCTATTTCCTCAGACTCCCCAGATTGCAGGATTGACAAGTAGGATACAAGTGCCACAGAATCAAAGGGAAAGGAAAAAAAAAATAAATCAGCAGCAAGCAATTATATTCAAGGAGACAAGACGGCAAGTCAGACCCAGAGGCAGCTCCAAAGCTGCCAACACAGCAGCTGGTACAGCTCCCCAAGGAGCTCTACACAAAACGTCTCTGTGGTCGGTCCCCAGCCTCTCCGACTGCCACCGGAGGAGTGGAGGAGTGGTGGAGGAGGAGGAGCACAGCGCAGGGGCGTAGGTGCCCCCTCGCCCCAATCTGCCTCCCCTTAGCAGGTCACCGCTCCCAACTGGGGCGCAGTACATGCAGGAGCACTGCTGAAAATGCATGTTGAAACATATTTCTCAGGGAGGCTATTAATGCCTATGAAGAAAACACTCAAATCGTTTGCTGTTAATGGAGAAGACAAAAATGTGTTGCATAAACACAGATTTTATTAGCAGTCCTTGAAGATGCTGCAGGATCTTCAATGGCTAGAGCATGTATAGCTGGGGCCAGAGTCGGTTGCACTCCCCTTCTAGCTCTCCTTTGCTGATGTCAGACAAATTATTTCACCTTACAGAACCTCAGTTTCCCCATCTGGAAATTGGGATAATGATTTGACTGCTTCCTCAGTGAAGCAATTCTAGATCTGCTGAAGGAAAGTGCTGGATCAGAAGCAAGGATTATTATTTAGCATCATGAATATTAATATCATTGTGCAATAGGCAGGACTTGCTGAACAGATGACAGCACTTGCTAGAGACCATGCCCGAGAAAGTTTACAGTCTTCACAACACTATACCTATACATTCACCCAACATGATACAGAACAAATATAGAACAGGATTTATTTTGGCAACTCCAACACCTGACTGAATGCATGGTCAGGAAAAGAATTTTCAAGAAGAGTGCATGCTATGCACACATAGATCAGAAAGTAGCTTCTTCTTTCTTCTCTGAAAAGGACAGTGTTCCACACACAAAGAAATCTGTGCAGGATGGGTTGGAGCAGAGCTTCCAACAAAAGAGACATTTAACACTGGCAGGAGGGTGAAAACCAGGAGAACGGGGTCCGGGCTGAGTAGCAGAGGAAATCATCTCATCAGCGCTGCAAGTGATATCTTCCTATTGATTTTCAAATGCATAGGTTTTATGGCCAGAAGCAACAGTTTGAAGTGATCATAGTCTCACCCCTTGTACCCTGAAGATCAAAGAATTTCATCTAGTCATCTGAATTAGATTAATTCCATGTAAATAAAATAGTGCACTAATTACAAGTGGTTTGAGGATACAGATTCATCACAAAGACCTGTGCAAGCATACAGTTATTAAAGCTTTGCTAAAACTTCTGTTTTAGTCTTCATCAAAATGGGGACAAATCTGGCAATTTCTCCACTTAAATGTTGTGCCTGCATGGTATTTTAGCCATGCTCATTTCAGTCCTTTGAGAAAGAGAGGTTCTGCTGCTGTCTTCCCTTGAGGAGCTCCTTGAGGACTTGAGCGATGGATGCCTCTACAGCTGAAGGTGGGGAAGGGCTGCACAACAGAGAGTTGATAGTCAAACTATTAACTGCTTGCCTGGCCATCACATACCACCACACCATTTCTTGCAAGGGTGACAAGGTACCAGTGCTCACTCTACTCTGGTGTCACCTAAATACTTGGGAAAAGCTGGGCTAAATCCCATCTGATACCTGGGAAATATGGTTAAATACAGAGCCCTGGAGGAACCAAACATCTTCGCAGGTTCAGTCTGTGTCTGATGAAGAGATTCATCTGAAAAGTACAAGGAGGAGGAGGAACTTCTGAGATGTCAAAATATACCATTTCAACATTTTCAAGATGGCAGGGCTGAACTTTTTGCTTTGAAATGGTCTGTTTCTGATAAAAAGCACCCCAAGAATTAAAAAGAGCAGCAACAACAAAATATTGGGGAAAAATTATTTTGCAGAGCTCAGTACACCAGGTATTAAATGGAATCATCATCTTGGCTCAGACCTCACTGCTTAGGTCAAGTAAAAATAATTTCATTTCATTTTGTATCGTATCTACAGACCCAGGCATGGAAACAGTATTGTGGTTTGGGGGAGAGTATTACTTTTGTGCCTTTCAGCCATAAAAAACCCCAAAAGGCCATTCTTTGCCCAGTCCTTCCAAAGACACAGGGGAAAAAAAAAAAAAAAAAAAGAAAGTGAGAAAATACACTAACAAGCAGCAGAAAGGAACATAAAAGTGTGGGCATATCTAGCAGTAGGTTTGATAGGGTGAGACTTGTATGAGACCTCTCTGGAAGAACAAGAACTTGTGACTCTCCCCATGTCATGTCACGACCACCACCAGAGGCTGCCAATTACCACCCCTCCCATGCCAGCCCTGGGCCTCATCCCAACCAAGGTGATCCAGCAGCTGCATCACCAGCAAACCAGGTACCAGTGGAGGCCGCAAACCCCAGAGTCTCAGGATTACAACAAGGGTGAGCATAAAACCATCCCCTTCAGCCCCTGGATATTGCTGAGGCATTGTTCAGGTCCATCCTTCAGGGCATTATTATCTAATTCTCGGTCTGTAAAAATAGCCAGTTATCTGCAGGAAGGGGTGGAAGGAGCCGGCAGCTCTGGCGTGAGCAGCAGTGTGCGCGGCACTGCACCTCCGGAGTGGGAGTTTGGCTTCGCAGCCAGCCGCTCAGATCTCATCAGTAGCCCGAAGGGGTTTTCAGTTTGCAACTTTAATCTTTTAATCTGTCTCTCTCCTCATGTGCGTGGGCGAGAAGCACGCGGTGGTGGGTTAATCCTCCAACACCTCCCCCTCGCTCACTGCTCGCTGTGCAGTGGACCCACTTTTAGGAGATGATGAAAACCAAGACAGTGAGGTGACAATGGGCCAGAAGGACCAAGGAAAGGGCTTTCAGCAAACAAGGTGACACAGCATCCTAAATTTCCTGAAGACAAGGCAAGTCAGGGCCAGCAGCAGAGGCCTTCATTATGTGGAGATGTGAGCACCAGACAATAATAGAAAAAACTGTAACCTGGCAATAGAAATACATAACTGCAAATGGCGGCATGTGCTTACAGTCGAGACCAGGATGGTCCTGCCTACACAGGTGGCTCCAAAAACACCCTTCCCAAGAGCAACATCCCAAACTACTCACAGGAGACCCCAGCATGTGCTCACTTCAGTTTGGCACAAGCCTCCTGCCACAAGGGTTTAAAGCCAGAGGGCAAAATCTTGACCTTGCAGAGACCAAGGAGTTATTCCTTATTAACTTTTTTTGCCATGGTTAAGCAGACACCTGAATCCATACCAAAGTCCCTTAAAAAAGTAAGTTGCCTTTTAAATGCACCATGTGCTTGCTTCTCCTGAGCTCCTGGTACCTTCGTACCAAGTGCCTAAATGTTACGTGCATGAATTTAAATACTCGATACCTGAGTTTATCCATGTCTCAATGTTGACTGAGGGTTATTCATATCACAGCATTTTGAGAAGCCAAGCTCTTGTAAAGAAGCCCGAAGCCTACAGGTGAAAGCCTGCAGGAACGGGGAGCAATGATTATTCTCCAGGCCCTTTTTCCAAGTAAGAAGAAGGCTTCTGTGCCTCCCAGCTTCCCTCTTGGCAGTGATCTGCGTGTAGGCAGTGGTCATAATCAGGAAGTGCCTCCTCCAATTTACAGCTGGTGGTACCACCTGTGCCTTTCCAATTCCAGCCAAAACAACCACCTCCTCAAACCCACTTGTAAGGAAGGGCAGAGGATCCAGCAATGACAACTCAGAGGGAAAAGCAAGACTTGGGTTTAAGTGCTGACATTTTCCCTAGACATATACTGCTGTTTATCAGTCGAGTTATTTTATTTCCTCTTGTAAAAACAATCACAGCATCAGATGAGAGAATAAGACCCTGCCATACTGCAAAAAGGAGCAACTGATAAGCCACAGGGCAAACACGGGACAACAAAGAAAGGTTAAGATGTTCAAATTTGCTGGGCCAACGATAGACCAATGTATGTGCCTGTATGGCAGCTGGAATGGAAGAAAGTGAGGTCGTTACTCATCAAGTCTGTCAAGGATTTTCTTTCTGAAAGAAAAACAGTGAACTAGTAGCTGTTGGCAAGGCAGGGAACATTTCTGTGTAATGGAGATACAGCTGTACATATGGGTGTACGTATAGACACATTCCTGACTGGTATCATCCTTTTGTCCGCTGCACTGTTTTTTGATTGCCAGGACCTACCTGGCCTTTCACCGTGTCGTGGCTGAAGCCCCCTCTCTGCTCACAGAGCATCTCAAGAACCAGTTCTGGATTAACAGTCATTGCTTTAATCTACTCCAGACCTTGAATAGAGCTCTTTTGTTTTTCAAACTAGAAACCTGAGGTGATTTTAAATTACAGAAATTTGTACAAATTACATCTCTAGTTAGCCAAAACTAATACCAGAAAGGGAAGTCTTGCTGTTCCAATCGATGCAACCAACAGCAGGGCTTCCCTGACTTCCACAAATGAGATAGCCTGGACAAAAACAACAGAGGCCACCACCTTATGAGCTGGCATTCATTCTGGATAGCTTAATTTTTCCAGATATATGTTCTTTTGTGTGGCATATACTATGTTCCTGCTCTGGTCCTACTGACAAAACTTGTGTTGGCTTCTCTGGAGCACGCAGAGCTGAGAGCCACTGATTTTCCCATTTAGTAAATGCCTGCATTTCCAGTTAATCTGGAGCTGTGGGTGCCAAAACCTCAAGAGAGTCACTTACCCTCATTGCAAATATAATTTCAGCCTTTCTAATGCTACTGGAAAAGTAATAACCTTTTGAGACAACTTAAGGGCACTCTAAAAGCCATATACAGCAAAACCAACAGGATCAGAATGAAAGCCAACAGTTTCTGATATCAGATAAAACACTCTTTCAGCAGTGTTTTCTACTTTTCGTTAGCTGTTTCTGTTCATCTGCTTTACATAGCCTCAAAAAAGTTATTTTGGAATGACCTGCTTGCTGCAGGTTTCTTCAAGAGGCCCAACCATCTACTCATCTTTGAGAAAGTACCTTGCTGTTGCCTGGTCCTATAATGACTTGCATATGAACCTAAAGCAGGCAGGTTCTCATCTTCCATTTAGATTTTTTTTTTTTTTTTTTTTTAATGGACGATGAAAGCAGAAACATTTCAGCCATACAGCTCCATAAAGCTTTTGATCTGCAGCTTCCTCAGTGCAATGCCATGGTGACAAGCCAGCACAGGGAAAACTCCACCGCACAATAACCAAGAAACATGCACTTTGCATTTCAGAGAGCGTATTCTCCCATCTCCTAAAACTGGGGTTGTCTTGTCAACAGGATCCCGCTTAATGGGGTTTGGATCCATGCTTGGGATATGCTGGTGCTGCTGACACACACAAACCAACCACAACTTTTCTTTCTCTAATCCACAAAGACAGGTGATCACCTCATGTCCTTGTGTTAAGGCAAACCGCTCTGAGACAGCTGGAAGCACACATGACAGCATCACTGGCTCCAACAGCTGTGACCAGCCTCATGGCTACCTCTGCTGGATCTAGAATAAGGAGTCCCACTTTTTCCTTCTTCTGGCTGCTTCCTTGAGGTAGAACAGCAAAATTGGTCTTCTACTGCTGTATGACCCAGGTAGTGATGTCTCAGAGAGCAGCAGAGACAGCTGGTTGAACTGGAACAGTCTAGCCTTGTGATCCATCAGAAAGCAACTGGTGGGCAACACAGGCATGTGAGACCTAGGCTTTACCAACAGACAGTTGGCTTGTCTAGTGCCAAGCCTGTGGCTTGTTTTCCCTCTGTGCGAGTTTGACAGCAGTAAGAAATGTCACGTACAGGTGTTGAACACAACTAAAATACATGCAGAACCTCTTCCAAGGGAGTTGCTAAGAAAAAAAGCAGAAAAGACATGGTCACCTTTGAGTAATATGCGGATTGCTGCCAGGCTCACTCCAATAATCACTGTATAGGCTTTTTTGTTTTCAAAATTAGCTACCAGCTGTTCAAAGACAGAACAACATATGATCTTCTTAAGATGCTGATCCATCTTAAGGTGATGAGTACTAGCAGGAGCAAGGGCTTCATCTCTTACCTACCATTTCCTGTAATGAAACCCTGTTTTGAGATGCTTTGATCTTGCTAAACTTTAATCATTTGGATTCAAATTTTCCATGCCAGATATTTACCTTGAGTTGATTTTTTTTAAAAATCAATATATCTTTGTAAATGTTTTCAGAAATCTTACTTCAGCATCCTCACTATATGAAGACATTGCAAGTGCTCACTAGACCCACTACCTGCAGGAACAGGTTTAAGTCTGGTGTTACTCCACAAAAAGCAGAGAACTAGAGAAGTTACATAATACATGTTTTGACAACAGATTTTTTTTTTTTTTTTTTTTTTTTTTTGTGGGAATGAGCAGTTTTGCTCATTCCATAAGCCTTTTCTATAGTGAGACTTATTTTTAGCATTGGCAAGACCTAGCTCATTAAGCTAATATACACAAAAGATATTTGACAATAAATTAGTATCTCAGTCCATTACAGTGTGTGGAATCTTGCAGCCATCTGAAAACAGGACGTGTAATTTTACATGGAAGGACACTTCAGGGGTGTTAGTGGCCTTTTCCACAGACTGCTACACGGAGTATCAGACAGCAGGTCCTACAGAGTAGTGGGGAGTAAGAAGCTGAACACTGAAAGGTTGCTGCTAACCATCTCCCCTTACACTGCACAGAGAAGTGGATTAGGCTCTAGATGCTAGAAGAGGAGCCTGTCAGCCACGCACGGTGAGCACCACTTTCTCCCCAACGTGTAACTGAGGAGCAGGGTTTGGGTTTTCTGGCTGTCCATCGTATGGCTGCAGGCAATGATCTATCTCTGAGGGACAGCACTGAAAATATCATACACAGTTTTAACTTATACTGATTTGGGGTTTCTTTTCTTTTTTTTTTCCATCCTTTTTTTCCCTCCACCAGGAGCTGGTTAGAGAGAGGATGAATTAACTGAGGGAAAGAAAAAAATGTGTGACAATGGGAACCTGAAGAAAGCAGCAAGAAGTCATTACAAATCTATTTAATGGTAAGCACATTTCAGGTTTTCTGAGAAGCAGAACTATTCCCCTCTGTGCCACAAGCCAAGTCGCTGAATTACGCTATTTTCTCTCTACTAAAAACCAGCCTGAGCATACAGATTTCAACCATGTAGGCAATGTAAAATAATTGTTTCCCCTCATTTTTTTTGCCAAATATTGGCAAAAATGGCATGTTTTTCCTATTATTTGAATTTGCTTTTATATGTGCCAAAAGTAATTTCTGACCTCCAATACATGCTCTAAAAATGGTGACTAAAATAGAAAGCAAGACTTTTCCTCTGGTTATGGTTTATGGTCACAAAAGGCTCCCTGCCTACTGCTTTCCTTCAATTCCTTCTTGGTTTTGAGAAATTTCTGGCCAACAAACAATATCTGGGCAGTGCAACCACAGTGTTTCAGGGAAAAGAAAATAAAGGGAGAAGGACTTCAGCAATTACAGTGGCATAAGAAAATGGGGAAAAAACGTTGAAAGGCCAGCCCAGCACTTACCCACAGATCCCAGCAGTAGTTCCAGGCAGGATTTATTCTTGTAGTAAAAACATCCAGGGGATACAGGTATCTTAACACTACAGAAGTAGCAGCACTGGCAGAGCAGAGGATACAAACACTGTGTCACCTCTGACTTGCCTGCTTGGATTGCTCCAGGCATGGAGCAGGTTCTGTGGGATCCCAAATGGGCAATTTCATTAGCACAAGACTTGGGAGCAGATGAAAGCTTGGGTCCACCATCCCCCAACATACCTGCCAGAGAAGTTGAGCTGGTCTAGGGTGGGGAAATTAACTTTGCTAGATAAAGGAGCAGTATTAAAACCTCCATTTGCCTGGAGCAGTAAAGAAACCAAGAGGAGGAAGAGCGACTCTCCAAGGGATACAGCTGCATGCCACTCCTTTTTGAGGGTGAGCTGCAGTACTTCACCCTTACCTCTTGAATTCATGCCTAGGGATTTATAAACTAGAAGAAAAATGATGGGGGGGTATTTATTTCTACTAACCCATCATGCAGCATTCTTTATCTGTGATTTAATAGCTCTTTTACCATTTGCAACTTCAATGATTTCAGCTAGACAGAAAAATGTGATAGGGTTTTTGCATGACTCACAAGTCTTGTGAAATACTTAAAAATGGCTCATCTTTCAGGCTTTTAACCAGACTGAAGCAGAGTAAAAAACTGACTTCTGTAGAACAACCTGGCCACTGAGGTTCCATAAAGCATACTTTGTGCTTTTTAATGGTGATTTTCCTCTGAACCTAAAAACTGCTCTGGAAAATTTGGGCAGTATCTCCCTGATTAAGACCACAAAGGTGTGTTTCTACATTCTGCAGTACATTCTTACATACCTGCACAGAGATTAGAATCATAGAATCATCCAGGCCGGAAGGGACCTCCAAAGATCATCTAGTCCGGCCTCCATGCAGTTGCAGGGACAAGGACAGATTCAGGTTTGGTTTTTGGTTTTGTTTTGTTTTTTTTTTTTTCCTCCAATCAAGGCTAAATTTTCAATCAGCAATGTAGATCTGCCGATCTAGGTTTACTAAGCTAAAAGGAAATATCACCTGAAGCTTGTATACACAGCTGCTCTCAGCTGAGCCCCACTCTCAGTTTCTAGATCCAGGCTCTCAGCTGGCATGAATCTGCATAGGGCCACCAGAAATCTGATTGCCAGAGATGCCTCATCTTCATTTTCAGTAAGCAATTGCCTTATGGATTTTCTCTTCTACTTAGCTTTGATCTGCTTCTGTCCTTTCTCCTGCTCCCTTACCTCATTAGCACTTAAGACTTACTTATCCTGGTAATTGCCAGGACCTCCTTGATGAGAGGCAGGTGAAGCACAGCTGCAAGCTCCTGCCTTTCTATACCCGTTTTTGCAACAGATAGTCTATCTGTTGCAACAGTGATGCTCTGTGCATCACAGGCACTGAGCCCATCTTCTGTTTGCTTCCTAGGATTCCAGAGCCCACTATACCCTCTCAGTTTTGTGTCCTCTTCTTTGATCTTTCCATCCATCTTTCTGGTCACATGAACATGACTTTTGAGCTTCCTAGTTTTCAACCACCAGTGAACAATGGTTCACTGCACTGCCAACCTCAGCCAAGGGCTCAGCACCTCCCCTTGGACAGAGAGAGGCACTATACAGAGGGGATGGACTAAAGAGATGGCAAGAAAGAGCAGAGGCGTGTCCCTGGAGATTGCCCTTCACTGTGACATTGAAAGAGAAAACCTGTGACTGACACACAGAGGTCACAGGCTCCAAATGGTGGCATCTGAAAAACCTGACCTTTCCCAAGGTGGGGAGAATTGTTGTGCTGCTGTTCTGAGTAACTATTCTATGATGTTTACTAATAACAACAATTAGTAATGGTAACAATGGGTTACAGAACAAATTTTGGTTTCTGACTATCATTCAGCAGGGAATGAAACATATCACAACTGTCTCTTTTAGAAATGCTGAGAAAACTTGTCATAATTAAGAATGAAAGTATTAGGCAGATGTGACATTTAATATCTGAACTGCCATCAGACAGGAAGCTGCACTGTTAAATTGCATTGTTAGCCAAGCTAATAAAAAAATGTAATACAAGTTTGACAGTGAGCACCAGGGGCCAGCTTCATCCCTAGCGCACCACTGTTTGCTGGAGCCTGCAGCCCCCAATATCTGGTGGGGGTTACCATACCACAGCATCCCTTCGGTGGCAGGCCTGTGGCTAAATACACGAGCGGGCTTTGTACAGGGCTGCTGTACAACTGCATCAAACACGCTGCGAGTTTCTAAGCCAAACTATTCAGGATGACAAACCAAATGAAAACTAAGGAACTTTGCAAATCAAATGAAAGTTCTCTCTCTCCTCCCCCCACCCCGAGTCTTGTCTTTGAAATGTCTTGCTGCGTTTGCTTGAGCCTTTCAGTGCTGAAGAGGCTGCAGCACATGAGTAGCAATCTGCAGAGGGATGGATTTCATTCTGGCAGAGCTGGATGGAACAGGAAGGAAGTTAATGGGCAAAAAGTTTCACGTTTCAGTAGATGGAGACAAGCATTTCTCCTTAATAAGACAACAGGCTTAGACAAAATTTCTTGTGTTTTAAGCTTTGTGTGCTTTTCTTAATAAAAGACTACGCTCCCTTTCTCCTTCCGACAGGGTGCATCATGCCTCCAATAAAACCCTTTTGAAGAACAACATGCACACACAGTATAATCTGACATTATTCCAGTGCTACAGGGAACATCTTGAACATAATTGCACCACATGGAAGTTGACTTGCTATGAGAAAAACACACAAAAAAGCTTTCACAACAAATCTGTAAACACATTCATGCTCCCAATAGCCATGATAAATCCAATTAAACATCCAGGATTTGTGCTACAAACTGTCACTAAAGGAGTTAATGCAGCTTCTGCGGCAGGGAATATACCAGCTTTAAGCAAGAAATCACAGTTCCTTGCTGCCTTTGGTTCACAGTTTTGTAGTCAAGCCTCATTTGAAAGGACCAGCAGCTGAACCAAGACTCCTTACCCTTGTTCTGCCTACTCCTGGTAGCACCTTTACTCTGCCTCACATAGCTCCTTCAAGATGTTCTAATGCCTCTTCCAACACTGCTGGTAATAGGACTGAGGACATACGTTTACTTGGCTTTGTTATAAGCATATTTTCATTTCAGGCATGATTCTGACACTTGCAATAACAGAAAGTACCGAAAGTCAAATACGGTCCTGCAGATGCATGTGCCATGTCCCACATACCAGTAAGCCAAATTTCAGGATGTGACACTACCAGTTGTAAAAACACAAGTCTTAAATGTGAAAAAAAAAACATTTGCCGAGGTGTTGTTCAGCTTCCACATGGTTGTTAAAAAATGTGGTTAGTGCTAATAAGCACAGCTGTAAACCCAATTAAGCAGAAGGCCAGGTTCTAGTCTGATGCTTTGCTCCCAGTACACTAAAAGGACAGAACTACCACAAAAGAGGAATTATTTCAGCCTGGAGCTGAAGATTTTCTTTCCTGCAGATGCCAGTACAGAACAAATGAGGAATGCTGCCTTTGCACTGGAAAGAACATGGTGTATTTCAGCATCAGGGAGCAAGATATTCTGTCCAAAGAACATCCGCCTCTGAGGAGCATCAAGCAATGCATGGTGAGGTTTGTTAGCCATGCTGAAAATGATCACTACTAAATCAGTAACAGCACAGTATCTATAATACCATTGCTTTGCATCATAATCACCAAACCAATTTAAATCTCATCAGTGTTTCTCATAAGGGAGGAAAATCTATTTATGAGTGCCCAAAACAAGAGTGGCACTGGCTGATGCAGATGCCTGCTGAAAGTTTGCCCCAGCTGCACCCTGGTGGTGTGGGCTCAGCACTTGGCTCCATTTCTGGGCATCCTTATCACACCTTAGCCATGAAGGTAAGACTTCAAAGCTTAGAGGTTAATTATCCTTCAAATAAAGGGAGCACAGTGAACCCAAATATGTTCCACCCTTCTGCTAGAAGAGGCTGAGGAACACTCTAGCCACAGCTCCTGTGAAGTCCCCCCATTGCCATTTGCCATTAACTGCTAGTTTTCACGCATATGATAGGTAACCCCTTCACAACCTTCTGATTTCTGCTATTCTTCCTCCATTTTCAGTGGACATACCAATGGTGTCTCTCAAGGCTGTGGTGCTATGACTCACAGAAAAAGAAACTAATATAACACCTGGTTTCAATGCACAGCTAGAAGTAAAACCAGCAATGGGAAACATTTACAGACAATTCTATCCCTACATAAACAGTGGCAAATGAGTCCAAGTACTGCAAGTTTTGTTCACTTAGAGATGTTTTAAAGGTGTCTAATTCTCAATAAATGGCAGTATCCTGCCTTTCTCTAAAAATTAATCCCCTAAAGGCATCCCACTGCCATCAGAGATCAGTTCAGAGATCACGGGCATTTTACACTGGAAGATGTTGTTGCTGACAGTGGGCAGAATGGATGGGAAGGGCAGGAGCAGAGCTGTGCCACCAGCAGCTCTGTCACCACCAACCTCTGGAGAAGCATCTTCCCGAGCCTCTCCTGGCCTGACACCAGCGGGCACTGCTTCTTCCCCCCTACTTTAAGCACAACCATGGACGTTTTTATTCCTGCCACTTCTGCATCCAGGTACCTGGAAAAATGAGGATCTTCCCTCCCTACTGAAGGGCTATAGAGACCTATATATGAACAAATTAAGAAACAGACAAGTGCTAGCTGCGCGATTTTAGCCCGCAGAGTTTTTTTGGGCATCCAAGCTGCTGAAGCCACTCCTGCCTGGCTCACACATTGTATGAACGTTTGCAGAACTGCTGACCACCTTGAGCAACAGCGATGAGGCTCAAGTGCTTTATGAGTATTTCCAGGTGTGTCTAAGTTGTTTCTGGCCTCCTTAGATTGCAGTCTGGCTTATAGAGCTGGCAGGAACCCCTGGTGTGTTTGGTACTTGCAACTTCTTTGAAGCAGGGAATGGCATTTGCCAGCTTACCAGTTGTGTGGTGTGTTGCTACACCAAGGAAGCTTGCTTGGAGCTGGGAACTGCCAAAGGTCTGAGTCAGCTGACAAAGAACACCTGCCTGTGGATGCTTTCCTTTGGAAATACAGCTCTGGGAATTCAGACTTGAGGTTTAATGACACAGAAGAAAAGCTGATGTTTCCAGACTAGACTGCTTTTGAGATTAAAAGCTTACAAAGGTTTTCTTCAGGAGTGAAAGAAAATGTCCAACTCAAAAGCTTACTCTTCAGTTGACTTTAACCCTTTGACATCTAAATGGACAGGCATACATACAAAATATCCTTCTGCTTTAATACCCATGTTATAGAACCAAAAAGGCCAGAAGAGCACTGTGCATCTCTGGCATCTCATGGAAACAGTTTCACCTTTCAACCTAGAGTCATTCTTGTGCCTCCACCTCTTGTGTGTTTTCTGCAGTAAGCGTATACATAGTCCAGCAGGTCTAACTCTGAGGTGGGAGTGTCCAGGAGCTGTGCCTCAGAGAAGCCCAGTACTGATGCCACAACCTTTAGCAGATTTGTAACCAGACTGAACGTGGCTCCACATACTGAAGAAACAGGCGTATGATACAAGGTTAGTTATGAATAGGTGGCAGGAATCACAGGAACCAGCCCAGCATCTACCCTAACTCTCAGAAGGTGGTCTCAACCTACAGGTTGTTGTGATACATGACACAGCACTATGAAACAGGCTGTCTCCATGCACAGCATACTCATCCTTCCCCAGACTCAGCTAGCCCAGAAGAAATTACAATTCTCACTAATTGCTAGTGGTGAGGACAGGGCTTTCCTGCTCTTTCACGCTCTGGAGACGTGCCCTGCAGTCAGAAGCAGCAGGATTTTTGCACGGGCTGGGCAGCAGCCTTGGCATCAGAGGAATCTCACTCACTCCAGCAGAAGCAGAATAGCAGGGCACAGACAGTAAGGTTCAATGCTGTAAAACCCTAGGACAAGTCCCATCGCAAGGGCGTTTGGCAAGTACCTCTGTTGTATCTGGCATTGGATCCAAAAACTAAACCCTGCTAATACTTTGAAGAAACCACCTCTCACCTTGCCATCTCATTTCTTCAAATTATTCTTCCTTATCTTGTAAGAATAGATGGTAGAGCTGGTAACCTTCCTCATAAAGTGAGTGCAGAGTGGGGAAGAGCATTACTTTATGCTTGCTTTGTTCCTCAGCTCTCCTGAAGCTTCTCTGGCCACTGCCAGATATAGGAGCCTGGGCTTGTTCAACCTTTCATCTGAGTCAGTATAGCAAGTCTTTACCTTCATTTTACGGCTGGCATGAAAGGGAGGAATAAAGCATTTGTACTCTGCTGCAATTGCCATCATGAAAACCCTATTGTTCATATGAGCAAGGGCTCATATGAATGCCGGGAAAGGCTGAAATGACTGCAGCGGGGAGTATTTGTAAAGACCTATTTGGGGCACATCCTGCATTCCTTAAGTGCCTGCAGGAACGGCTGTGACTAGCAGGGGCAAAATGACTGTACATCCTGGCTCTCCCTACCTAGGCATTCACACGTGCACCAGGAATCTCTTGCTTATCAGTGTTTTAAAAATGATAGCCCTTTAAGCAAATTAACTTGTTTTAAGGAAAGACACTGGAAAATTGCCTGTGGGTAACTTATAATGTAAATCCATTAAGCAAAGCCACTCACATATCTCTATCTAATCATTCAATGGCACTTGTTTCTTAGTCTCTCTCATATTTATATTTAGATAGGAAAAAATGCAGCCGTCAAAAAATTCTGAGTTGATAACGAAAAAAAGTCATTAAGCAGCCTGTCTGGAGATGACAGGCAACAAAGATGATTAAGGGATCGGAGCAACTCCTTTATGAGGAAAGACTGAGAGAGTTGGGACTCTTTAGCCTGGAGAAGACTGAGACCTTATTAATGCTTATGAGTATCTGAAGGGTGCGTAGGAGGATGGAGCCAGACTCTTTTCAGTGATTCCCAGTGACAGGATAACGGGCAAATAGGCACAAGCTGGAACATGGGAAGTTCAATTCAAAATATGAGGAAAAACGTCTTTACAGTGAGGGTGACAAAGCAGTGGAACAGGTTGCCCAGGGAGGTTGTGGAGTCCCCTTCTCTGGAGATCTTTCAAGACCAGTCTGGATGCAGTCCTGAGTAACGTGCCCTGGGCAATACTGCTTAAGCAGGGCAGTTGGACTAGATGATCTCTAGAGGTCCCTTCCAACTCTGACAATTCCATGATTCCATGAGATGAATATAAACTTTATAATGAAGGAGGATGGTGTCTGAAAGCAGGAAAAGCAGAAACTGAAAAACACCAGAAGTGCTGGGAAGGGAGGGGATGAATTCCAAGCTGCCATAATTTGCCAGTAACAGCAATTGCACACCAGTGGATTTCACACAGGCATAGGGTGAAGGAGTACAGCAGGGTGTGGGTACGCGACAGCAGGCTACGAAAAGAAACGGTCAACAACCCAGATTGGACAGGCTCTGAAAGAGCAAGAGAGAAGTTTCAGGTAGTTTGCAAGTGCTGGGTTATGGGTGTGCTAGCAAGAGCCAGCCTGAGGTGGACCACACAGAACATGCATGTAAAAGAAAACAGGAAGCAGCAAGGCACCGAAAAACTTAACAGGTTGAAGGGCAGCAGAGAGCCACAGGCTACCTTCGTGTTGTACCCAAGAGCCGTAATAGGGTCTGTCCTTCTCGGGCTTTCATGTCGGTAGGGTGGCTTAGGCTGCCCCGTCTTTCTCATCATTCACTTGGTTAAAGCCAGCAACAATAATTTCAAACACGGGCTCTCCTTGGCACTGTGCCAGGCAGTGGCAGCAGGTCCCTTGAATTCCCCCATCCTCCATACTTTTACCAAGGCAGGCTAGCGCCTCTCTAAAACTCCTGGGGAGCATTTTCTAATGTGAAGCCTCACAAGAAGCTTTTGACAAAACTGGCTATTAACAAATTATTCCGCTCAAGCTCAGAGAATCAACAAAAAGGACTAGGTTTTAAGCCAGTTTAATCCTGTTAATGGCTTGTGGACAGGCCCAGTTCAGGAAAGGCCTACGGAACGTGCATCTGGCTGGTCAAAAGTCCTCAATTTTCTCCAACCAACGTAATGACACAACAGCAACTTCAACAGTGTTCATGCAAAAATGCGATTACAAAGTAATTGAAAGACCTTACTAGAATCTTCCTGATATAAACCAGCATCTCTTGATCTAAAAGAGCTTGTCAGGATCCTCTGACCTTACAGAGATCGATCATGAGGGTAGCTGAGCATCACAGGACTAAAATTTGATTTCAAGAACCATTGGAAAGAGAACAATTTGTTTCACATTTGTTTAACACGCTAGCAATTCATTTTTCTGTCTGCTTTGTCAAATCCCAGAATCACTGGAGGCTACTGTAAAACTGTAACAACAAGTTAATACAAAGGTAAAGCTGAAAGCACAAGACAGATACACATACACTTATCTATAAAGAAAACATCATTTCCATGGCCTCTTTACAAAACCATACCACCTCCTCTGGCTTCTCATAGCAGACACAGGGGTGGACTTTATCCATTAGTTCTCCATCCTTCCCAGGCTCTCAACATTTGTTTTTTTAAAATCAAACATGGAACAAGGTTTTAAAGTTGATGACAATGGGTACGTTCTCCGTTTCTCCACAGGAGGGATGCAGCAAGACAACTGGTCCTGCAAGGTGATGACCTCAGTGGTGAGGGCTGTTCAGCTGCCAGTGAAGTCCTGGGAGCATGTCTGAGACTATCACATTAGTGGCAGGGCTTGGCTTTTGTGATGTGGTTATTTGCCAACAAAAGCCCAGGCTGGGATCTGTTTATCACAGTCCATCTGTAATCAAAAGAAAGTGAGAGATTTTGGTAACTACTAAGCTGAGCCACATATAAACTAGTGGCCTAAGAGGCAGAATTGCTAATTTCTGAGCCAGCCCAGCCAACTACATGCTGTTTTCCAGCATCTCCATCCACCTACCTAATTTACCCTTTACACAACTTTTCAGAGGGAACGTCCTTCCACACTACATTGGCATAGATAAGGGCTCACTCACAGCAGCACTCCTACCTAGAGCACATTACTCAGGACTGCATCCAGGTGGGTCTTGAAGGTCTCCAGAGATGGGAACTCCACAATCTCCCTGGGCAGCCTGTTTCAGTGCTCTGGCACCCTCACCATAAAGAAATTTTTCTTCATATTTGAATGGAACTTCCTGTGTTCCAGCTTGTGCCCATTGCCCCTCATCCCGTCACTGGGAACCACCGATGATGATCTGTAAATGTGCTCTTCCTTTTCATTGTACTAGATGTTATTAAAGTCTACCAGCTCCTTTCACATCATTTGCTCTACCACAGAGCCTCCTCATAATTTGGGACCTTTCCCCACAGATAAATCCATGTAAGATACTGGCACCTGCACAGAACCCCAGGGCAGTCTCACAGCTGCTCTTAGGCTGCATCATTACTCCTTTAGATAAGTAACAAGATTCCTTATGCTTAAAATTGGATGTTAAGAGGCCCTTGAAAAATGAAGCCAATAACATATTAATCAGAGCAAATTTAACATAATAAAAAAAAGCTGGCGGTAAAAAAAAATTAAAATTACTGCCTCTCTATTGCAGATTGGGAGCGAAGGGGGAATCTAGTCAGATTTTTATCAGTGCTTCCTTGCTATATAAATAGCTGCAATTGGCATGCTAAAAATAAACCACACAAATATTAAAGGCCCACGGCTACTTAACTTACTGTTGTGCTTACTTACTGCTTACTGTTGCATAAATCAGGAATACTACCAAAGAGATCGATGAATTTACACCGGAATACTAGGCAGAAGTCAGAGGGAGGGACTGTGTTTCCAGCAATTGCAGACAAGTCCTCCCATGAATGTTTTACCATCGGTTGACTAAGCTTTCCTTCCTCCTGACCTACAGGTCCCTTTGACAGAAACGGGAAAATGAATATAGGGTTAAATGAAAAGAAAGCTGCGCAAATCAGAAACCATCAGAAGGAAAAGCTGCTTTACTCAGAGACGTTTTGTCTGAGAACATTCAGATTGCACCCGTCTCAGAAATGCCTGACCCCTGCCAGTGATACAATGAGAAAACATCTGTTACGACACATAGACTTTCAAAAGCGTGGACAGCTAGAATAAGCATCTTTCAGTTAGATAAAATAGGCAAAGGTTTATGAAAAAACAGCATAATGAATAAAAAAAGGGTCCTTTTGCCTAATTCATAAAACAGGACAGAAGTAACCTTTAAAAAAAACATTTATCTTTTTAATTTTTAAGCTTACCCTGAACAAGGACTGCAAAAGATATCCACTACCTAGAGCAAAGAAATATTCCTAGTAGAGCAGCACCTAGCTCAGTATCTATACATGTCAAATAAAACAGCAATTACCATAAAACTACTGTAAAAATAAGTAGCTATACTTTTCTTTTGTACATCATTTTTCTCCCCCCAAAATAACTCAGTATTTTGCCTGTGAAATACTTCAGACTAATGCACTCCTGAAAAAACAGCTGGAGATGAACCAAATAGCGTCAAATGGCTCTTCTGTCTAATTTTAACTCTAAGAGACCATTTTACATAAAATAAAAAGACAACATAATGTACCTGATAATAAATCACATTATTTGCAAGGGCACTTACGGAACACGAATTATTTTTATTACTGGAATAAACATTCAATGGAATCCACCAAAATATGTGAAACTATTTAAAGGGAAATACTGTAGATCTCCATCCTGAGTAAACCACAGTAAAAAAACCCCAACAAACCAAACCATGCTTAAGCATCTATAGTTATTGTGTTATTCTGATTACAAGGGAAAACTAAAGACACAAAGGCTGCCTGTTTTGCTATTTTTTCCTTGCTTTTCCAGGAAACCAAATATTAAGTACCTGGCTTACAAACCTCCTCCAGCAGTTGATCCCACTTCCTTTGACGTTCACCTCCTATGAATGACACAATCCAACACCCACATGCCAGCTCTAAGAAAGCAAGAATGCTGTGGCTTCAACAAACCCCCATCTACTTGGGGTTGGCCAAAGAAAGATAAAACACCCTGACACTCTGCAAACAAATTATATCCATTGCTGACGTAAGAAGGGGAAGGGACAGAAAAGGTGGGGGGGGTAGAATTAAACAAATCACAGGAAGCATCCTTAGTCATCCAGAGCACATATTAAGATTTTAATGGTACACCTGGAAATTAAAAGCTTATACTAGCTCTAGTTAGAAAGTAAACAGTAGGCTGCAACTGGCTAACGAGCATCACTTTGTGAGGTGGGAACTGGGACCTGCAGTGCCTTGTCCACAACTTGGGCTTGCAGATGCTGTGAGGGAAACGGGCTGCCTCCAACAGCCCTTGGGCCGGGGGGCAGCAAGATTTTGAGGAACACAGAGGACTTCCCCATCCGTGCCTTACAAAGCTGTAGCCTATTTCTATGGCTGTGAAGGTCAAATAAAACATCAGCAATAAGTAGGTAGGGTCTTTGTGGAAGAAAAAGGATTCAACAACACAAAGAAGATTTGGTATTACATTTAACATTGAAGTCAGCTTTTAAGCAGCTAGACAAGGGCACTGCAGATGATATTAAGAAGTGTTTCGAGGGCTAAAGTGTATTGGGTAGCATAAGCCAGGGCTCCATGCTGAGCCTATGCTGGGGACATGGCTCAGACTGCTCACCTGCTGCTTCCTCAATTACCAAAGTGGCATTTTGTCAAAAGCATGGAGCTTGAGAGCCCCATATGCTGTATCTCAGGAGTGTGATCTATTCCCAGTACTGCCACAATACCTGCCTGCCACAGCCAGGTATTCCCCTAAGCTCCTACAGCCAAAGCTGGTCTAATTCAATCCTCTCCAGCTTGTAAGACCCAAGAAGAGCAGAGCTTCCATGAGCTGAGCTGCACCCACAGGTGTCCTTCCCCTACTCGGATCACCTTTGTGAGCAAACAGTTAAAAATACTACCTTTAACTCAGAACCCAAGCTGTGGCCTAAGCAACACCACCATTATGGAAGTCAAACAAATAAACAGGAAGCAAGGAAAACTTTGCATAACTACTCAGAGCCGCCCTGGAAGGAGGGCTGTAGAAAAAGCACTAAGTTTCTTTTATTAAGGATTTCTTACTGCAGTAGAATGCTGCCTAATAGCTGCTGTATCCTGCTTGAGCAAGTATATTCTCCTTGGAAATCAAGCAAAGGTTTCTAATCGTTTTTGACAGAGTTCAGTCCCCCAAAGCTACATTTTCCATCTGATTCATGCTGTCTGACTGTAACCCTACGACAGTTATTGAAAGTTAATTAGCGGTGAAGTGCAAAGAGCTCTAGGAATGAGAATACAAGCAAGAGCTGAACGTGGAACGTCTCCTTTCCCAGAAAAATACTGTCAAGAAGGTTGCCATAACCCAAAAAATACTGCAAATTGAAAATGTGAAAGGGATTCTTCTAATAACTTGGCTATGACTGTTCCATGCTGCTTAGACACACAACCAAGAGGTAACGTATTTCTAAGGGTTTATTAGGGAAGCAGGTAAGCACAAAATCCAGCATTTCTTTCTTCACAACATTTGCTAGAGAAAGCGCCTGAGAATTATATAAAGGCAACAAATTACATAAAGACAAATAAAGATATAAAAGATATATAAAAGATATTGCTGCTTCCTTTGGAGACTGAGGTTTGTCAGATGTTGCACACGCTATCAGATCCCAACTATTTTTGCCCTTATTCTCCACTTCCTCAGTACTTGCAAGGAACAATCCCGTCCCATGCGTGCTCAGCCAGCTCGGAGCGGGTGTAGGAAGCCAGGCGAGTTGCAGCCCCACACCACCCACTCCCCACAGATGTAAGTGCCAAGACAAGGTGCGAGGCAGTAGGCAGCCCCCTTCAGGTGTTAAAAAAGCCCATCCTGGCACCCCAGGGATTTGGATCCAGCCCTCGACAATCAAAAAGGAAACCCAAAAGCAACCGTCATGCAGAGAAGCAGCATAGTTTCAAGAACAAGGAAGGGAATGCATGTAGCTAGGCAAGTAGGTTGGAAAGGCCAAATGTAGGGCTCAGTATAAAAATAGACGTTGGCGATGCCAGAATGCCTTGGCAAAATTGTACTTATTGATTTTCGTGGAACAGGAGAAAAGCTCCAGTCCTTTCCACCCCTGACTGCTGACTGTGACTCACAAGCGATCTAAAATGACTGCAGTGAGCAAGCGGCGACCAGGCTGAGTTGGACCCAGCTCATGTCTTCACAGTGCTGATGGGGGAATGGCGTGTCCCGCTCTGTGCTCTTCTTCAGGCTACCGAGGAAACCCAGAGAACCTGAAGAAGTTCACCTCCATCGAAGCACCTCCCAATATTCCACTGTGGGGACGGCCCTGGGGGGGCAGACGGCTGATGCGGGCACGCTGCTGACCTGGCTCGGTCTCTCTGGGAGATTCAAAAAAAATCCACGGGATTTTTCTTTCTCTCTTTTTAAACACAGACTGAACTGCCCTGAAGCCCTGAAACACAACCAGGAGAAGCAAAAGGCAGGGCGGGACCGGCCAGCAGAGGTGCCGTGGGGCCGCGCCTCTGCACAGGCC
>VZRU01000001.1:11471-55277 GCA_013398155.1 Pedionomus torquatus | reverse complement strand
CCCTTTCCCGGCCGGGGCAAGAGCGGCCTGGCTTCCCCCGCCACCCGCATCCCCTCCAGAGGGAGCGCGGGGTCACGGTGTTCTGCCGCGGCCTCCACGGCCGCCGCGACCTGCCGTCCAAAATGGCGCTGCCCCGTTCCGGAATAAAGGCCGGGCCCCGCCGCCCCCGGCCCGGGCCTGGAATCGTTTCGGGGGCCAGACGCGCCTTGGAGTTGCTTTGCTATTACCTGCTGCTTGTCCCATCTTCCCTTTGGTTTCCAAAAGACCGTGCTGGTGGCAGGTAATGGGAGAGGCAGGCAGCACTGCCACGGGAAGCTGACCGGTGCTGTGTGTTTACCCCCTGCAGCTTTCTCATTAGCTCGGGTCAGGAGACTTGAGTGCAGAACAGATCTCTCATTAACGCGGCAGTGAAAACCCTAAAGGTTATTCTTGGGTTTAAGTAAAGATGCATAACTCGGGAAACTGTTTCCCTGCTTGCCTTGACACTACCGAGTCTTGCACATCCTCTGGATTCTACATCAGATGCCCATTGTTTCCACTGCTTGTAATCTCCAGACCTGTGAGTTGCATCCTCTGTGTGTCCTCACGGTAGCTACAGCCCTCCTCCATCTGATGGATACCTGTTCAGAAGCATCTTTTCTTTTGGAGCATGATTGTTGCACTCTTTGGAGCTGATGTCATGTTTGAAGCACATTATTTTGTTCTAGAAATTGTCTTAAAATTAAGGGGAGGTAAGAAAATACTTACTGGCGTTGTATATAGAGGACACTACTTCTAAATGGTATGAAAGTTGTGGCACGGGAATTTTAGATTAGATATTAGGAAGAATTATTTCACTGAGAAGGTGGTCAGGCACTGGAACAGCCTGCCCAGGGGGGTAGTAGAGTCACCATCCCTGGATGTGTTTAAGAAACGTAGATGTGGCACTTCAGGGCATGCTCTAGCATCCCTTGGATGTTGGGTTGGGTGATTTGTTTTATGGCATAGGACTTTTTTCTTTTTTTTTTTTTTTTTTGTGTATTCTTGGACTTGATCTCAGAAGTCCCTTCCAACCATGAAGATTCAGTGATTCTGCAATATGGATGAATATTTTATCTGTAGTGGCAGAAAATCTTAATACATCCTGCAGCATGGGGCACGGGCACTCTTGGCTGTGTTTGGGCCCTCATAGGGTACTGCCATTTCCTGTTGGTGGGTTATCTCAGTCTAAGCCCCGAGTAGTGCTCAGCCTCACCTGCTGTATCAGTCCAAAGTGCTTTTCCAAGACCAATGAATCCTTCTACAACTTCCTTTGGTGTCCTTTATGGAAATGCCTGTCAAGAGGTACTGCCAGCCCTTGTCTGAAGGGTTTTGCTCCCTCCTGCTGGATTTGCTATGGATGAAAATTGATTAGATGGTTAATTTTTCCCAATCAAAATGCCCACATTTCTGGAATAACTTAATAAACTTATGTAAGCACATGCACACAGGTATTTTTCATTGGCTTAATTAAATTGGTTAAAAAATTAATTTAGTTGAAGTTCAGCTTCCTTACAGAGACAGGGCAGATTATTACCTGCAAACAGTATCTCCTTGTCCAGACTGAGACTGTTTTGCACATACTCATTTTGGTATTCTAAGTGTATGTCAGTGTTTTAGCAGTCATTACTGAGCTCGACTTAGACGGGCATTTTCTATTCAGTGAGCCAGATAATTCCCTCTGTGCAGATCTGTAATGGTTTCCTTTATTCTTAATTATGTTCCTGGAACACTGTGGTAACGCACTGGGGGTTATATTTTACCTACAGTAAATATATACTGTAGGTATATATACTACCTATATATACTGTAGGGTATATAGATCGGAATGTATGTTATTCTTAATATTTGCTCCATAAATCTTCTAGGTGCAGTTCTGCTCAAAAGTGCAATCTAATTGTGAAGATGGTAGGGGGGTCATTAACATTTCAGGAAAGTTGGACCAACTAGCATCCCTAATTAAATTACTTAGGACAAGCTATCAGTGCAATTGTGTTATTACGTGTTATGGCTGGACAATGTGAGGAAAACTTGTTTTTAAAAAAGTTGTGTAAAAAAAAGGAGTTGTGAAAAATTTCTGAGGGAGAAGACTATGATTTCTGTGATGAGCAGCCATGTCATGTGCTAAATGACTATTTTAATATGTAAGCCTGTTTACCTGCTCAGACTCCCACAGTTGCATTCACCATCGGTATAAGCATCGACTCCAGTGGAGTTACACCCACTCATGCCAGCAGTGAATTTGGCCCAGAGGCCCTATTCCAGTGCCATCAAAACACTGATACCAAAGCCAAGCTTTTGTGGATTACACATTTTAAAAGTACCACCTTAGAGGTTTTTTCTTTTTTCAAAGGTGTTGTAGTTTACTCTGGAGCCTAAATCATTTGATTAGAAGTCTAATTTGAATTTTCATCAAAATCATATTGAACATGCTACCCTGCAGCATAGTTTTTATGTTTGATTATCTGCAAATTCCTTGAGATTCCCTCAGCATACACAACAATGAAATTGAGGAAAATTATACATTTTGTATTTGACACATACTTAAAGTGAACTTTTCTGCCCCCTCTCCCAGGTAGAAACTGTAGCTTTTTGCAGGAAATGGATGTCATCCAGAAACAGGATGAAAACTGTTATTGTTATGTGCAAAACAGAACCATCCACTTACAGTACGTTTGGTCGACTCTTCAGGTAAGGTGCCATTTTGGGAATCATTCAGATACGCAGTACGTTTCATGTGAACTTTTTTCAGCAAAGTGTATGATCAGTTAGCAAGATCAAAGCAGTATCACTGTGTAATTAATTGTCTGAATGGCATACAGGGAGGACTGTGACAAAAATGCAGCATTGTGATCCTCTACTTCAGAAGCATTGAGTTTGCTGACATGTTGCCTCATCTCCAAATAGAAGCCTGTTTTATTACCCGTCGTATCATTTTTTTGTAAATGGATCTTTGTTGTCTAACAGGCCCTGGTCAAGAGCTCATTTTATTCTCAAGTTGTAAAAATACAAGTATGTATTTTTCTCTATAGCTTTTAATTATTATATGTACGGCTTTTATGCTGCATAGTTCAGAAAACCAAAAAACCTGAGTGATTCTGAGCTACTTCTCTGAGTATTCTGTTGTTTGTTTTTAGGTAAAAGTTAACAGCACAGAAATGTTCAGTTTTGAGCCAATATCAGAAAAAAGCCACTGTCGTAATTCAGAAACTGTTTTTGAGTTTGCTGCATGTGCTGTTCAAATATTCCGGAAACCAGAGATATCTACAGAAACTTTCATAAGCATACAACAATATGGAGAAGATATTTGTTTCAAAATACAGCCCTTGAAAACCAAACTGTACACTGTGAGTGTGAAGCGAGAAAGTAAGTAAAAAACCCAAAACCCTTGTAGTTTAGATTACAGATACCTCACTATTGCCAATGTTATTGAATGTACCATCTCTTCTGTAAGAAGCTTGGGACTCTTCTGTTGATATTTTATATAGTTAGCATTTCAGACTGAATTAGTCTAAAGTGTATTTCTATCCCCCCTCCCCTTTTTTTTTTTTAGTGCTAGATGGAAAGCTCTTGGTTTTGTTTGTAGCTGGAATTTTTCTGTTCCATTTTGCAAACAGCCTGAGCAGGTGAGTCCTAGCTGGTTTTTTTTTTGACCTTTTTTCCAGAAGCCTGTACATCTTTGGTCTGTTTTCTAAGCTAAAGAGGTGGTTCCGTGGCAAAGTGAAAAAGGAAACTGAACATATACTTAGAACTTCTTCATGCCATTTGTGTTTGGACAGATTGTGACATATCTTGGAGTACTGCACTCTATTAATCACATACCTGTGTTAGAATTCTTGTATCCAAGCTTCCTTCACTGGGCAGCAGCAAGACAATCCCCAGTGAGCAAGCATATGGATTCAGAAAAATTCTTTCTCCGTTTTGTAGACCAGTGAGGTTAGCTGAATGCTAAATCATGCTGTGTGTATTATAGGTGAGTGATGCCTTCCTGCAGGGAGAAATGCTTAGAGTGAGGTTATCTGGGGCCTCATCCGCCTCCACCTTTGTGCCAACCTTTCCCCATCCTTTTGGTGTATGCTTTGCATGGCATATAAGGGAGGACACTTAATTGGTATAGCAAAACATGTGCCCCATGACTTCAAAGCAAAATGAGTCACAGACTAATTGTCAGGACGCACCTCTAAAACAAGCAGAGCAGCAATAGCTTTTACAGAGTTAATTCTGAATTTAGAAGCTAGATTTTATAAATGCATAAGCTTAGAAAAAAAACAACTTGCTGGTTTGTGGGTTGGGTATTTTTTACATCTTAAATTAAAAAATAAAACTTTTCTTGTAGTACAGAACCATGTTGGTACATAGAAGAAAGTTATATTACTATATTACTATTTACTATTAAACTAGTCAATTAAATCAGAAGTAGTGTAAGCATTAAAAAAACCCAGCACCATCTCCTAACCTGTAACAACTCTAGTGATCTTAAAGTATCTGTTGGGAATTTTTCCTTACATGGATTTAACATCTGAACTGTGCCTGTTAACCACATAACTCCAATCCTAACTTAGAGTTGTGTTCTTACTGAAGATCACTGCTGTTTTTATAAATGTCAGCATTTTAACCAATTACAGATTCTACTTCTCACTGTATTCTCTCCTGTTCTCTTACAGGAGTACCAAGTTCTTTTACTTTTCTGGAATAATACTGGGTGTTCTTGCTCTGCTAGTCTTTGTCCTGCTGACCCTAAAAAGGTTTATTCCAAGGGTAAATATACATTTATAAAGCAAAATAATAATTCTAACATCATAATGCAGGAAGTGAAAAGTACAGTACCAGATTCTGACCTTGCTCTGTTTTTGAGGCCAGGTAACTCTACTGAAACAACTACTGGTTTGCTTGACTTGAATAAATATAGTTAGGTGTCAGAATCAAGTTTGAGTTAGCTTGCTCCTGAGTTTAAAGTAAACAGGAGATTGTTGATGTACAAGAAGAATTTATTCTGAAAGAAATTATTTTTATTTGACTGAAGTTAAGCTTATTTTTGAATCTATGAATCAGTCTAAATCAAAATGTAGTATAAGTGGCCACCAGGACAGATTCTCTTCCATTCACCAGAGACAACTAATTGCAAGGCAGATGTGAATTTTTCCTTTACTTTTGCGGTTGCACATTTCCACAATATTGCTGAGATCTGTTAATTGGGAATATACAGCAGTAGGTATATGCCATGACACCAGGGCATGATGCACAAATAGAGAGATGCAGTTGCTCCACTTAGAATTGTGATTGTTTAGTTGCAGCGTGCAGAACACTCTCCAGTGGAAGCCTAGCACAGATCATAAGCCCCGTAGGTCCACCGAATATCATATCTGCTTTTGCCTGTGAGTTCCTTTGCATGCAGTGGTCCTGATTCTGACTTGAAATGGGGTTTTTTTGCATTTTAAATTTTTTAAATTGTTTTTAAATTTCCAGCGCAGTACCTTCTGGATCTTAATGAGTGGCTGCTGGATGTCCTCACTCTATTTTATTTGCTGCTTCAAAGAGAATATGCAGTGGTTGTGGTCTGAACACAGAAACTACTTGTTGGGTAAGAAAATTATCAAAAGAAATGCTGCAGATTTTGGTTTAATTTAGTGGTTAGATGAATACCTGCCCATAAAAAACAAAATCGAGTGACTCATTTATGGAGTAGATTATTCTTCTAAACCATAGACATTGAAATATTCCAAAGGTTCCTAATCCACTCAAATGAGCATTTACTCACATTGCGTCGTTAAATAAGGAGTTTGGTATTTTATACTTTACTGGATCTGGGAAATAGATGGCAGAAGTTGCTAACTGGATGTGACTGCAAAGACTCTTAAATCTATTGATCTGGCATCTGCCTCAGTGTGTTCTTGCATGGGGAGTGTCTGCATGCAGCTCAGCATTAGCTAAGGCTGTTCATAGATCACCTCCTGAACTCTGCACACTTTTGAAATATGAAGCACGTACAACATAATGCAGGTATCTATAAGACAACACAAGAAGCAGCAGGTTATACTTCACATACCTGCAAGCTTTGTGAACCAAACTAATGAAGTTTATATGGGTAGCCTGCATCTTTTCCTCCATGTCCTTCTTTTCTGTTTCTACAGGGTATTTTCTGGCTGTTGGAATGACCAGCTTTGCCACATGCTATCAGCATGGACCACTTACCAGTGAAGTGAGCATAACTTTGTTTATGTGGACACTACAATTAACAGCCTCTGTCTTGATTTATTGTGGTGTCACCATACCTCAAGTTGCATATGCAGTAATAACAGTCAGCTTCTGTTCCAAAGGACTGGGTTACTACGTTGGTGCTGCTTGTTACATAGGCAGGTTGGTATGGATTTCTGAATGTCAAAGTCCCTGTTTCACCAGGAAATACTGGAGGCTGACACTGAAAAATCCTTGCACGTCAATAATGGCTTATGAATTTCTAATACTAGTTCATATTTTTATCATAGCTGTGATAGAAAAGGCTTAAATCCCTGAAACACAGGAATTCAATTATTTTCCATTTGGCAGTCTTAAGTGCAATTTCCACACCACACACACACCCCCCATTGGAGAACAGAGAAGTGTGATGGTGCCCTTAAGTAGAAATGTTGCACCTTCTAGTCTGCAGCATATGGTAACCAAACCATTTCTGTTTGGTTGATTGATTAGACTGCAGTAATACAGCCTTGATTTCTTGTGTAGTGAGAGAATTTGCAGTTAATTTGTACTGAATCTTACAGGAAAAAGAGAGCATACTGTCACCTAGGAAGCAGATGTTAAGTGACAGTCCTTGTAGGTTAGTATAGAGTTCAGAGACTAAAAACTCACATCCACAAAAATAGAGGTTTCCACTGAATTTAGTTTCCCAAGGTTAGTATCCTAGATTTACATGTCTACCTTCAATTTGTGGAAACAATCTGTTACCACTGTGGAGACATTCCCCCATATTCCCAGAGCCCCTTTTATTTTACTGCATTTGGAATGGCAACTGCTTGCAATATGTAGACCTTAATTTGCTAAGTATTTTCAGTAGCAATGTGAGAACAACATGTTTGCTCATCCTTGAATTTCAAGCATGTTTTGTCATAAATACAACACTCAAGTGAAAGTTCTAAAGGCTCCTGCCAACTTACATCTGTTTTTTACCTGCCGTGATGGCATCCGGATGAAGAGGCTTTAGTGCCGACTGTTCCATAGCTGTGGACTTCTTCTGAATTGCAGAGAAGCTGGAAGGGGCGAAGGCTAGAACTGGGATAACCAAAAGAATAAAAATCCAAGTATTTCCTTTTTTAATCTTTTACACATTAATTAGTTTTGAAGAATATACTGCTTTGCTGTCATGCTCTTTTTAGATGTTGAAGTGTGGACCTGGTTAAAGCTTATGTGTTTTAGGTAGAATTTATCATTTGTTGAAAACTGATCTTGCTTGCAGCTGAGAAACATCAGCTGTTTCAACAGCAACGTACAAGATCAATCCTTAGCTGATATAAGGACATTGAGCTCACTCTGAAACCAGTAAGATTTGGCTACAAGTTCTCACAAGTCAGAAAATACCTGTTCTATTCTGAAACATTGTAGTTTGTTCTTCACATGGACCTTATTTTGCTTTTCATGAACTGATGTTTATTTAAACCCTAAAAGCACTGAAACAGAGCTCTACAGATTTCTCTTGGAGAATGGTAAGGGAGCTTTTTGTTTCAAAACACTAAGCAGCAGCACCAAACTGTGAGGCCATGATGCCAGATACACAGTTCAGAGCAGCAACTATACCAAAATAAATAAGAATCTTTTGTTATTTGTTGTTAAGATTAGTAGTGATCCCACTGAGCCAGGAAGACCTTTACCATTTGACCCAAATAAGGGCTATGCTTCCTTTTTGCTTTACAGGGAAATAAGGAGGAAACTGAACGCTGCTAGTTGAAGCAGGTGTTTTTATACAGAGCTGAAAGTTTTATGGGCATCCAGCCCTTGCCTATCTTAACTCATCACAACATTTAAATTGAAAGCAGTCGACAGAAGGGAACAGAACATGGCACACTTTCTAATTGATACCTAATTATATTATACATTGCTGCGCAGCAGCTATAAAAACATTACATTGTAAACATTTAGGCCTCAGACTACTCAGTTTTGTAATTTAAAGCAAGATGTAAGAGAAGCGATCTAGTAAACAACATGAACAACACAGAGCATTGCTTATATTCTAAGTTACATATGCAGGCTGGAGTTTGATTCAGCTAATGTCTCTGCACAGACGCGTTTTGCATATTGCACCTAAAAATGGCTGAGCAAGCAGCCATCTTGTTAATTCTATGAGAATTTAGTCCATGCATACGCAATAAGGACCGGCTCCAAAGCTTATTTGAAGCTCATTAGATATTCTTCTGTGGATTACTTTGGATAACTTTCGTTAAGACCTAGGGTAAACAGGCAACCAAACATTAAAGAACTTGTCCTAACATTTTAATGCAAACATGTAGCTTGTTCTCTTAAAAAGATGTACGTCATTAATGCATGTTAATAGCAGGTAGTAGAGAAAAAGGACGACAGGAATTACGTGTCAGAAGATTGTAGAAATACTAATTGTTTTCATTTCACTCTAGAAAAGTTAAGAACCACTTCAAATCAAAAAAGTTAGTGTTTAAATACCTTACTGAAGAGGAGTACCGAGAACAAGGTGAAACAGAAACTATCAGAGCTCTGGAGGAGCTACGCTCATTCTGCAGGAACCCTGACTTCCCATCATGGTTAGCTATATCCAAACTCCAGTCCCCACACAGGTAAGAAAATCTGGCCTCTGAAATGGGAAACACATTGCACAGATACTGTACTGCTACACAGCAGATCCAAATGCTGCTTCAGGCCCTGTTCCAGCTGTGTCTACCTTGCGTGCAGTCAGGTGTATGGGTAGCTTTACCTACTTGAGTAATTGCAGTAGAGATCACAGTCACACCTCTGAAAGACATTCCTTGCTGGTGGTATTAGACCACCTGCTTGTTCCTCTCTGACCATAAATTACTCAGAGTTTGTAAATGTTCACAGATAATTCTGTGTAGTACTGGCAGCTTTCCCTAAAACATACGGGCTTCCTACAATGACTCCGCAAGCTCTTACCCAGCGACTCAAGTGGCCATCTGATTAGTGAAATGCCCCTTCCTTCAGTTTTTTGAGCAGTACGCTTTTGCATTGTGTAAAACTGGGGGGTGCTGAAGATACATGCTCAAATACTACTTGCATTTAGCTCTCCAACTGCAAGCCTGCACAGCCAGGAAATCCTGTTACTTGAATTATCAACCAGTACCTAAGACTAAGAGAACCTGGAAAAGAATCACTGCCTACACACAGGTAGAAGTGTAGAGATAGCTTAAGAGACAAACTTAAGGGAAATATGGGTTAGGAAGGGAAAGGTGAGATAAATGCAGCCAGAAAATGCCACAGAATATAAAATTAATCATAATAGCAGTGTATTTGTGTCAAAACCAGGTATCAGAATATCTGCTATCCAGGATATCAGAAGCAGAATTTCTCATATTGCCCAGCCACAAAGACTTGGCCTTTGCCACAGAACCAGCTGTAATAGATTCAAAGGAACCCCAGTCAGCTTGGAATTTGGTCAATAAAAACTTAGAACTAGTTTCAGAACCTTCATCTTCCTTGGATGGGCTCACAGACCGCCTCTCTGCCAGGTTTTATAGATTTACTGTTAAACTATCTTACTTTCTAGGATACTTGCATTCTGTAGCATGACCGAAAGACAGAAAAAGTAAAAAATCACTAAATGCGCAAAACAGTTGACACACATGTATTTTCTAGCCCTCCTGGAGCTAATACAATACTTAGAAATTGTTCACTATAAAAATACAAAACTAAAAAGGAGGACCAACAGAAGTCTGATTTAAAGTTGAGTACCCCTTCAAGCATCAGAAGATGGTTCAACACAAGGCAAACCTGTAAAACACAGCCAGTCCATCTCTGTTCCCCATTTAGACTAACAGTGCTTTCAAGAAGAGTGAGGTGACAGCATTCATCTCGCAGAAATGCTAAGTTTAAAATGTAAATTATTGATCAGTTTACCAGAACTCCAGAATGTAGCTGCATTTCCTTTTTCTTACATTCCTCTGATGCCATCGACACTTACCCAGGTGTCAGAACTGCCATCTGTTTCTACATGCTTGCCAGAAACCTCCATCTTCATTCTGTCTCTTTGGTGTAGTTGTCTGCTGAAACTAAGATTTGTTGCAAATTAAAGTGTAGGTACAATGCTAAGTTCGTACTTTGTTCTGCCAGACGTCCAGTTTGGCGTTTACTTGGAGCAGCTGCAGAATTCCCAGTCTGCAGCTCCAAGTTCACCCAAAGCAGGAATCCATTGGCAAGACTTGACCTCAGCTTTTCCAGAGTACGTACGCAGCACCAGAAGCAAGGTGACAGCACAGCAATGTAAGAATGTGGTTCTCACCATTTTTTCTTTCATTAGCAATGCCAACTTACCTGGATTCTTGCAGCCTTTGTCTCAAATTATGCTACAGCTTTTATTTATTTTTAAAAGCTGCAATACCATCTATCCAGCTGTACAAATGCTCACTCTGGATTACCCCATGAGATGTGAAAAGAAAGTTGTATCTTGCTTAGTCACAAGACCTTGCAGGTGTTCTCCAGAACAGCAAAAGTTACTTATCTAGGAAAGACTAAAGATTGAAAAGAAGATGAGGCAGGAAAACAAGTCTTTGGGGGTTATTGCCGTCCTTTGCGATTTACTCTATGTTGTTCAGGACTCCCTAGCTCATGCTGCAACTTCCCCTCATCTGCACTGCCGGCCAGCATGTCCTTACAACATCCCTGCTTAACTGGCATCATCCGCTGCATTTACAGTATTTTTTTCATTTCTCAGCTGATCACTTCTCTCTTTAAAATAATTTGGCAGGTTTGCAGGTTTTGTTCTGGGATCTCCCCACGTCTCATCTGCAGAAACAAATGCACATGATGAGGAATATGGTTTTGGGAGCTGCTTCTTGGAAGAGCACCTCTTTGAGACCACGGCAGAATCTGAGCAAGATGAACCAGCCAATTCCATCCATGAGGGAGATGAAGAGGATGAAGATGAAATGCATAAACAAATTTTATCTCCATATGCTACTGAGCTGCTCTGAGCTTTGGGAAATAACCAAAAAAAGGAGGGAAAACACATTTGTCCTAGGAAGGAAGGACACAGACTAAGAACTTGTGCTTGCTGATTTCTTGTGATTGCTGTTGGAGAAAGAAGGATTTTTTGAGAAAAATGTTTCATGTATCACTGATGCCATCTGATTAGAGCAACAGAAGGAAACCACAGGCGCTGTTGAAGTCAAGAGGATTCTCATGCTATCAGTTTTCAACTGGGGAAGGAAATGTTGCTTATTTCCAAAGCAAGTGCTATCAGCAGCCTGTCCCACTTTTCCAAGGATACTACCTCTAGGGAACAGAGAATCTGTTTTTGCCCTTTTAATTGTCAAAGTCCTCTGTGCTGGGCACTGGAGGAAGAAGCCATTATTACTCTAGTAATAAGAGTACTATGTAGAGTACTCTTAAAGTACCCTCTGTGTCAACAATTTTCATAACACTGTTAGCGTGATGATAAACTGTTTTTACTGTTTGCAGGACTTTTCAGTGCTAAGGATCAATAGAGAGTTAACACAGCTGAATGAGGTTTGTCTGCTTATCTGTCCAGGCTTGCTGTCTGGTAGCTTTGTTTTGCCCGTCCATAATTGTTCTAAGCTCTTCTCTTCAAAACCCTGCCTGACTTTTCACTGTCAGCTTGCATTGTCCTGTTCTTGGTCTCTGCTCTAGTTATATTGCACTTTGTTTTCACGTGTTTACTTTTTCACATCCTCCTCTTCCCTCTTCTGCAGGTCCCTCTCTGCTGTACCTGTCCTCAGTCCTCTGCTTCTCCATCTCTGACCACTGTAAATTATTTAGTAGAGGATATCTATGCCCCAAATGTATTTTTAGTATTGCTTTCAATTTCACCTTGCTTCAAGTGGATTCTGGCCTCCATTCAACAGTGCAGAAAAGACAACAAAGGCTGATTCAGTTGCTTGGAGGAACTGCTGTCAACAGCGCAAGTGATGCTGTAACCACGTAATTGGCAATCTAACCCACATGTAGCCCCACTGTCCTGAGAGTACTCAACACTTTGCTCATTCAAGAGAAAGTGGAAACTAGTTTCTAAATACAGAGGGAGGGGTACTTGGCTCCCACCTATCCTTCTTCAGCCCTCTTTGGGACTTACCATGGGGGGTGTGTGGGGAGAAGAACAGGAAGAAGTTTAGACAGTTAAACGTCTTTTAGTTTGTCTGTATTACACAATCCTAGGCAGTAGATCATTTCCCCTCAATTCATGCACCTGCACAGATCATTTCCCTTTTTTTGCTCTTTAGGTTATCCCTGTATTCTTCTGTCCTCACCTTGTTTTCTTTACTGTCTCCAAACACTGAAAAACAAAAGACCATTAATTGTGTCAACATCTGATCTTACAGAGCCACCAGTGTGGGTAGTGGGAAGCAGTTAGCTCTCCAGAAGGACATTTCAGAGCAGTATGTGTAAAGGGATATCTTTTCTTTGTAACGTGCCCGGTGATGTGGCATGACTTTAGCGCTGCATGGACACTGTCCATCACTGCACAAGAGAGAAAATCTCTTACCTCTAACAGTGCCAAGAAGTGCTGCCATACCAAATTCCAAGAGCTCCTCTGTATAAAAGAGGACTTGGAGTTTATGCTTGAAAGCCTTACTTACATGGTCCTTCCTCCTTTTTATTTTTTCAGTGTTGCTTCGTTTTAAAAGAAATTATTCAATTCCACAGTAAAGAGACATTTAACACCCTTTTGTGCCATAAATTTATAAATCCAGATGCAGAATCTATAGCATATTTAGTAGAGGAGCTCTGTCAAGCAAGTGATCCAAAATACACTCACTACAAAGTCCACAACACTCAGAAATAGAACAAGAGAGTTCTGTTCAGGAAGGCCACTAGCAGCAAGAGTCACCTCTAAGAGAAGCGACTGCTACCACATTCACAGTTAAATTGCCACCCGCACTCGGAAGTCAGGCTTGTCTTGGTGTCACTAGCAGTAAGCTGGAAGACAATATTTTACCTATGCAATACGTTAAATGGGAAAGCCCCCCCAAAATAAACAATTGCATTTTTCAGACAATGTCTCTTTTTCTAAATTATTTAGAACAATACCACATACATCTGCTCCCACAAGGAAAATAAAAATAATAATAATAATATTCAAGCCACATTTTATGCCGTTACAAAGTCCATCATTTGGCACAGATGCGTAAATACTATCCAGAGTAAAGCAGGAAACTAGCAAGTACGAGATGGAACTACAGCGCCATATGAGAAAACAAATTCCTTAGTGGACAGCTGATACTGACCTTAAAAAGCCTCCCAAGCGTGTTCCAACATTGGAAGCATTTAATAAACAAAACCCACCAAAACCAATTGCTGTCATTTGAGCCCTTTGCCAACAGCGAGTTTACTCGCACAGAGCTCCTGTGATACGTGGAGATTACATAGGTTTACTGACACACAAGTGTTAAGTACTGTCCAGTGTTGAGCCAGAAAATGCAGGAACAGAATCTAGGTGTTAATCCATCGCCATAACCATTACAAAAGCCTTCATTTCTTAATAAAGGATGAGTTAAATTTATCTTGTTTCACAGTGTTTATAAAACAATTAGATTTAATATTTATTTTGTATTCACAGTACAGCATACTTTATATACCGTCTTTAAAGATTTTTAAAAATAAAATTATTTTTCAGCTATATGGTTCTCTTCCCTTATGCATTTACTCTCTTCAGAACAGCACAACATACAACAAGGAAGAACCAGGCAAATGGGTGTGTTATTTCCTGAGGTTTTCTCCCTTGTTGCAGATTTAAGAAACAGTCACTGTGTGTTAGCTGGTTTTGCTCCAGAACAGTATCACCTCTACCTTCACTCAACCTCCCCGAAGGAACTCGCCGTTCTCATTCTCCACTCATGACAGATCCCAACCACCAAAAGTCAGACTGACTGGGTGACAAACGATGCCTGGCAGGTACACACATGCAAACAAAGCAAACTAATAACTCTCACTGTCATAGTTTTTCTATGCATGCAAGTTAGGCAGTTGAAACAGTAAAAATGTATCTACATCTAAGATAAAAATAAATGCCAGACAAATGTGCCACTGTATAGGGCAGCTGCTATAGCGCAAATATGATTGGAAACAGAAACCAGAAGTATTTTCGTTCAAGCTGAGATGACCTGTACTTGGCAGCCTGTGTCTTGAATCTGCTGGGTGACAAACATAATTCCAGATTTGACCATGATGTCCTGCACATGTCCGTATCAGCCTGTTTATGACCATAGAATGGTTCAGATTGGACGGGGCCTTAAAAATCATCTAGTTTCAACCTCCCACTAGACCAGGTTGCTCAAAGCCCCATCCAACCTGGCCTTGAACACCTCCAGGGATGGGGCTTCCACAACTTCTCTGGGCAACCTGTTCCAGTGCCTCGCCACCCTCACAGTAAAGAATGTTTTCCTAGTCTCTAATCTAAATCTCCCCTCTTTCAGTTTAAATATGATGCATGCTGGCGTGCACCCCTCACATCCTCCTCACCCCACACCGGGAAATTTGTGCCCACAGTCAGACTTTATCACAACACAGATCTTAACACAGTACAAGAGTAGTTCCCAGGCTCTAGGTTCACTGTCCTCTAGGCAGTGAGTCTAGCAAAAAATCATCATTGAATTATTTTCAGCTGAAGTGAGGATGTTCACTGCTGGCACTGTAATGTGAGAAAATGTAATAAAAGTTCCAATTGATACTATTAAATACATTATGGATATTTTATATTTCTTACCACAGTTTTTACAGTTTCACAAATATCAAAATCCAGGTGTACATACCCATTTTGCAACATAGAATGACTATACAATTCCAAAAAGAGCAGGCATTTCAAATACACAATTCTGAAGTGTAAACACAGTGTACAAGCTCTTCACCTCACAATCCAGGTGCTATACAGTAGCAGCTGAGGTAACACCATACAGCGTGAACTCAACAAATGGTTGGTTTGCCTCAAGATGGTTTTTAGCATCCTTCTGTCCTGTCGCCTGTGCAGTCTTTAGTTCTTCTCCCAAGTTATACAAACATACAATAAATACGTTTCTGATTTTAAAGGACACTTAGACAAGTCATGAGGATTTATGTGAGTACAGTACATTTAAGTTCAAGTGCAAAAAAAGTAACTAGTGGCTAGTCATCGATGTTTCTTTTTGTTGTCTATGGTGTTGGTCCCAGGCACCACCAGAACATGGGTTGTTCCAAAAACAGCTACGGGACACTCCTTCAATCAAGCTAACGGGATGTTAAAGTGGGTCAAACTGAGCACCCCCTTTACTGCTTAGCTCTTGCCATCTTCTCCCCTATCCCTGTGCTCCTGATCTTGTCTCTGGATCACTGTTCAATCCCATGGCACACACCCTCCTCGCAGAAGGCCCGATAATGTCATGTACATTTCATTTCAAGGAGGGCTGAGCAATAGTCACTCAGTCCCAGAGAAGCCAAGTGCTCAGAATCTCCCAGGAACACGCTGCTAATAAAAGCCAATGGACCAAAACACTATCCTGACTAAACCTCTCAGCTCCTCCTTGAGCCCCAGGATCTCCCTCCAGCAGCAACTTTCACTATGCACCAGCAAGCGAGCTGGCTGCAGTTAATATTGAAAAGCATAACAAAACATAATCCAAAGTCTTCCAGTGTCTTGACATCAAGCAAAGTAATTTCCTAAACATACTGCAATTCAGCTACATTTGCTTCCTCCTGAGAGTCTCTCACTTTTACTCAATTTCAACAACTTTGCCCCTACAATCCTAAACATTAAGATTTAGGCAATTCCCCCTTACCCCCCCACCTTCCCTAGGCACTTAAAGCTTACCATTTTCTTAATAAATAACCACAGTAACTACCTTTAACTGCATTAAATAAATCATTGGATAGATGATGAAATAAAAACCCAGAAAGACAGTGTGTCCACTGAAACTCTTGATGAATCTCAGACTGTGCAACCCTGATCAAAAATTCTTGTCTCAACACAACATCAAACCTAAAATTACCCAAACGCACACAACCTATGCCCAACTGAAGGGCTGCAAGCACAGAGGTTAACTTCTTCAGAAGCCTTCCTCCAGCTTTTTGTTTCATTAAAATGTCATTTCAAAACCTTTGCTTTGCAGAACTAAACCTTTATCTCAAAACAAGATAACATTAGCTACAAAAACATATTCTTTGAATATGTATGTGTTTTACTTAATCCATCACCATAATATGAAGATGCGCTTGCTAAAGCTATTCTGTTTCTGAGAAATCTTTACAAAGACAGTTTCATGCTGTTCCTACATTTATTGGATCTGATATTTTCTAATTCTAATAGACTATGCAGGAAAACTCAAGTTTTTCTCCTAAAAAGTCTTTTCATTTTGACTTGGGAGCAAATTCCAAGAAAATTATCCAATCAAGCCAGACACTCTGTGCCTCGACAAATGAAGAGTGAACTCCCTTTCTCTACAGATTGCAAAGAAATCTCATAGCGCTTGACTCAGCTTTAGCAAAGCTGCCAAGAATTCTTCCTACTGTTAGATCCATCCATATCACTGCCCTCAACAATGCCAAACTTTTGGCTTCCCTGCTCATGTTGCTCTGTGTAGTCATATGAATATTCTTTATATAGTTAAAAGCTTGCACTGCATCACATTATGATCGTTAAGATGAAGGAAGTCCTACTTTTGAGCTCCTACTCCAGCGTCTCCCAGGTGAGAAGCAGAATTCCATGCACTGGATTTGGTAAGATGAGCGCATCTCAGGGCCCTGCAGCAGCAGCAGGCTGAGCATCATGATCCGACACAATGTGGTCACCATCTACTTGGGAATCTGATGTTGCTGTAGGTGTTGGTGCTGAAGAACTGCTGGGCTGCCCAGAACCTGTCAGATTTTGGGGTTGTCTTGCTGAGCTGGTTGATGAAGCACTGCAATTCTCATTGATTTTCTAAAGAGAGGGGAAAGGGTTACATGCAAAATGTAAGTATAAACACTCATGACACTATCCCCTGTAATATACCCCCCAGATATATTTAGGCATTTCTGGAAATTCACAAAGCGCTTACTTTGGATGCCCAAAACATAACAAATGAAACTTAGAGAAGCCAAGCAAAAGTAGTACATTTAAATCCAGATGACACTAATAGCAAGCAGACAGTAGCTTACCTTCCATCTCTTTTCCTAACTGCACTTTCCCAAGAAGCATGCAAAAAACAAGTTTGTTGTATTTCAGGGGGAAAAAACACAATTAACTGGACTTCAAAGTGTTCAGACATGATCATTATTTTGACCAAACAATTTTGTAAAATGTTTTCATGCTCTTTAAATACAGCTCTCCTCAACAGTTCCCTCCCTCCCACAGATACTGCTGGGACTTCCTGAATGGCAGAACTTTGGCAGTGCTGACGTACAGTTCCATGCAGTCAACTCAAACAGGCCTTATTAAGGAAAATAAGAGCAAACTGAAACACCGCTTACATTTCCCAGGGCTGAAACAGCAAGCCCTCACACTCATACGTTTCGCATTAGGAAATGACATGCTATCTATGATTATATTTTGCACTGAAAAATAGAGAATATGGCAAGTATGTCACTTTGCTTGAAAGAGTATAAACAAGCAGTAGCAAAACCTAGCCAAAATCTTAATGAAGTAAGAAAGAATAATTTTTGACACTAATTCCATTTTCTGTGTGCTGACCCTCCTTCCAAACAATCTATTTTCATTTGAAGGCTATTTAACAAATTTAATAAGAGAGCTGGCTAGCCTTTTCCTAGTTTCAGTACTTTAATCTCACCAGTGTAAAATAAGTGAATGAGCACAAAACTTGAAGGTTTTGCAGAAGGTTTGTCCTTTTGAAACAGGGGTAAGAGATTCTGGAGAATACAGATGATGAAAAAAATAATATGATGAGGTGCATTGAATTTTGGCACATCAGCAAGAACTACTTTTATATTAGCACTGTGTTTTTACAGGAAAAAAAAAAAAGAATAACGAAGAGATCATGTGCCACAGAAATGCCAACAGACATGAAAGCCTTTCTGGCCTCTTCACAATTCTTGGCAAAGTGGCTGGGTCGTGTCCAGCATTGTTGGACAAGTCTCTCAGACACTACACAACTGCAAAACATTCTTTTCTTGTCATGTTCATTGTGTAAGTTGTGTAACCGAGACCCTGAGGACATTTGCCGCTGGGAAACAGAGCAGTTTGTCTGGACAAATTACTTTGATGACAGAGACCGAGGGATATCGTTGGTGTCACTATAAATGCCATCTTCTTTGACTTGAGAAAGTTCAAAAACTCTGCCGAGTCACACTCATACCCCAAATTACCCATTTCTAAAGACAGCAGTTGTGGAAAAAGCATTTCTGTGTTTACACCTGCTGGATGCATAAGAAGGAACCTCACCCACTCCTTCCAGACAGGTCAACACAGTAGTTTTAACGTTAAACTTGGTGTTCTAAAACTCGCAGTTACAGAATTTCCCTCTTTTGCTTAAGCAGTATGTGCTTCAGCTCCATTCCAAAGGCATGTCCAAAGCATTAGATGATAGTTCAAGATGCAAACTCATCCAATCACTGATGAAGCTACTAAAAGGTAATTGCGGGGAGGAGACTCGACAGAAAGGAAATAATATAAAGAACCAGCAATCAGACATTTTAAGTCACGGAATGGCTCTTATCTGGTATAACTCTAGATTAAAAAAAAAAAGATAAATAAAATTAAATTTATTTGAACAGAAGGCTCTGTATTCCATCAGCAGTTGTCTGGAACACCTATTTCTGCAATGATGTAGACATTTGACAGCATCACCCAAGGAAGCAAAGCTAAATAAAAAAAAAAATAATTTTACACTCTGTAAAGCAGCTGTGCATCTTCATGTTCAATTATCACCTTGTAAATTTTGCAAAAAGCATAACCCCCAGATTCTGACTAATAGGAAAACAAATGTAAAGGGAATTCAAGTATATCCAAGCCTGTAAAACAGAGTCTTTCTATGTCTCTCCCTCCCCTCCCATCTTCAGAAAGATTATACTTGCCAAAGTAACTATTCCTGCTATACTGTACATAGAAAGCAACTCCATTTCATGCCCTATTTCAACTACTGTTTCACAACTCCGAATTTATTATAAGCTGACAGAACACCTGACAGATACTAACAGATTTACACAGCTATGAAGATTTTCAAGCATCCAACAAATACATGAGAGCTGCCTGTACACTAGAAGATTACCTGCAAAGGCTGATTTTCAGAAGTCGGATTGGTTTTGGATAGTTTAACCATCTCTTTTATCTGGTAGACAGCATAAGCTAAAGTGACCCAAGGAGAAGAGCTGATGCCCCAGGCAGGCTTGTTCACATCCTCTTGCTCTTCCTGGTGTTTAGTTTTCTTCAGAGGGAGCCTGGGCTCAGTCCGAGGCATGATATCTTCTGATTGCTGTTGTACAAGGTCAATAGTCGCTATGGGAACAGGACTGGAAGGCACTGGAATCCTTTCTGCCAGCATTGTCTTTTCTGAAGTTTAAAACAAAATAATCACTGGCAAAGCCAACAAGATTAAAACAAAAAAGCCCAAAACATTAAGCGGACAATGAACACTGCTTCTTGCTTTCATAGCATGGTTATCACTGTACTGAAAGCAGAACATTACCACAAGCAAGACACACCACAGTCCAGTGAGGGAAACGCAACGTGGATGTGGCCTTACAAGCAAGGCTGTTCTGCAACTGCAGTGAGATATTTTAGATGTCTGCATAAGCAGGAGGGGTCTAGTGAGTATGAAGAGGTCTGTTTGTTCCCAGCTAGCTGTTAGAAATCCGTATTTTTCATTTTACATGGAAGAAGTAATTTCCCTGCTATATGCAAATTGAAAATAAGTCTTTTAGACTTGTAGCAAACTTTTTCCTTTGCATAAAGCCTGCATCTTACAACTCACTGATGCTTGTAACTAAACACTGGCTTCAAACAGGAACCACTGGGTGAAGTCACATGGCCTACATGATCAGAACAGCTGTTTCTGGTCTTAAAATTTCTAAACCTACTGATTTGTTTTCAAGCTGTTCAGTATCTTCACCACTTTTTTATTTAAGAAACAAACTGTCCCTCTGTAGTTACTATGGAGTTATGCAGTTAGTGAGAGAAGAACAAGGTCAGAGTGACACCTTGGAGGAGATATAGTATCTGTCGCAGAGTCTCAGGTAAAGGGGAGGATTTCTTATCCTCCCAAATGACCTTTATATCTCAGGTCTTGTGATAATCTGAAATAGTTTTCACAACTGTCTTGAAATGCTAGCTGTAAAATGATTGTCATGACCTAACACAATGTGCCTTAGAATCTTGAATATCCAGAGTATTTATATAGGAAAAGTAATTAAACAGATTGTTATAAACCCTTGGATATTTTAAGTAATAGCTGTACGTGCTCTGTAAGTCTGTAAATAACACATTCTGTAAATTTTGAGAAAATATTTTTTCTGAGTAGAAATATTTCGCTGACTAAAAAGATTTTTTTTCAAAATGATAAAATCTTACTTTGTTTACAGACTCTTACATAGTACTAGATATTTTAAGCAATGGCTGGATATTCTCTAGTAGTGAAGAAACAAAGAGACTAATCGTGCACACACTTGACCACATAATTAGTTACTCATACAACGAGTCCTGTTGAAAGCAACTTAATTTTAAGCATGGCAGTAATTAATATGCACACTACCCATTTTAACAGGGTGTATTAAATGAAAACCGAAGACTGAAACAAACTAAATATAATAAGTCCATTAAGAACAAACTATTCTTTTGTAAGTTCGTGTGTAATTCACTGAAAGCTGATGGAAAAATGAAGCAGCAGATATCCCTTCCACCTTTCCATTTTTGTCACTATCCTTTGAACAGAGGTGAAGAAAATTGTAGCAAAATAAATATTTAAACACTTCAGTACAGCCAACTTGGTAACTAGTCAAGGGCAATTCATTTAACATTCCATTAAAGATGACTGACTTCCATTTAATACTCAAAGCTTATATTAGGAAGTAAGACTTGGGCAAAAAGCAGCTCAAAAATTCACAACTTCTCAGAATTTCCCAGTTTTACTGCCTTTGCAAGAATTAGATTTGTGCTGTATCTTTACCTTTGCACAAATATTTCACTTATTGTTAGCCTTTATTTTGATAAAGGTGAAGATGACAAAGCTCAAGATCCGCCCGAGGGAAGATTTCTCAGGTGCCAGAACAGAACTGCAGCAGCTATAAAAGTTCCTGTCCTCTGAAGCCATCTCTACAATTTCTGGCAAAGGTGACTTGGACTAGAATGCATGTAGTGGTCAAGGTGACCTTAAAGAACTGACGCAACTGAAATGACTCACTACTGCTGTTAAGACTAATCTAAGGGATTCTTAGAACCGAGAGGACATACAGGTACTAAAGTCATGCTTTCCTCCCATCGACATCCAAGAACTCCATGCTGCCTTTCCCACAGCAGCAGCATCACTTCAGTTTCTATCATTGCTCAGGAAAAAACTTCACCCTCGAAAACAAACTGCTTTGTCAAAATCTGAGGAAAGGCACCAAACATCCCAAATAAAAGCCGCAGGAAGCAACTTCAGAGATACCTTTTCTCACCAGCTCTAATTTTGAAGTGTCTCAGTGACGTTAATATTTACCTTCTTCTTCATCAGGAACCAACAGCCACTGGATCAGTGCAAATAGAAGAAGAATCACTAAACAAGCCATCCCTATTCCTCTGAATGTGGCAGCAGGACCTGTAATGAGGTATTTTTTTTAAATTGAGACTCTACTGACTTAAAATGAATCAGAATTATGCACTCTTTGGGTATGTATTGTCCCATGTAGACTCTTACGAGCTTGTTTCATTACATTTTCCTCCCCCAACACTTCAACAGGCCTTTTAACAAGTAATTAGATTTTCATTTGTTCATTGAGAGGCTGCATAATATCAACTTATTCTGTCACAAAGAATTCATTCATCTTACGTACGGATCAGGTTGAAGATCTGCTCACATAATACTAAAAATATCCAGGCATAACATTTAACCAATCTGTAATGATGAAAAGACAATTCAATGCTGACTTTGCTTTGAGCAGGAGCCTGGACTACAGATCTGTCATCCCTTTCAGCCTGAGCTGTTCTGTAATACACAAAGTATATCACTCTTTAAAACAGAACAATACCTTAATCATAAACAGACTTAAAGCCAGTAGCTCAGTAAAGCCAGAACTTCAATAAATGAAATAAAAGTCTTCAATAGAATTATTGCTTACCAAAGTAATTGACCAAAACCCCTCCAACCATAGCCCCGCATCCTCTGCCCAGACCCAAGTGGAGGCCTTGCAGGATTCCCTGGGCTGATGTTCTTAGCTCTGGAGGCACTGCCGCACTAAGGTACGAAATACAAGCCGCCCATATAGCTGCATGTGTGACACCTAGAGAGATGAAACATTGTGAAGAGTACAGGGTCCAGAGGGTACTGACACAACATCACAGCAATTGCACTCATCCACTGGAGAACAACAAACAACAACAGAATCCCCTCACTGACAAATGTCTGTGAAGTACAAATCAGCTTTTGGTAATGTGATACTGGCAACCAAGCCACAGGGAGACATGATGCTTCTTCTCCTGCAGTGTCTGTCAATAGCTCTTTCTCCCTCTAAGATGAACTCATGTCTCTTCTCGAGACACAGTCCCTAGGAAGACCAAATAAAGCACATTGGAAGTCTCTCTGTCAGATTCCTTGTCCCTTTGAGACTGACCCAGGGCCTTTGAAATACAGTTCTGATTTCATAAGCTGCAGACAATTAAAGCATTGATGCCTCTCAGTGGTCTCCTTACTGCCACAACGAAGGCAGTGCAAAAGTCATCAAATCCCAACAGTATCAGAGATATCCATTGCATTTCAGAAGCAAGAATTAATCCCCTCCTGCCCTTCTCATTCCACCACCCCCCACGCCACTGAATCAACCGCCTCCAGGCAAACTCCTGAACTCAACACCAACACACTCTGCCTTTAGCACTGAATGGTCCAGACAGGGAAAGCATGCAAGCTCCTCAGGGTAGGCCAAAAATGCTGAGTTTCACACCTGCTATTTAGAGACAGAGTCAGCATGCCCTTCCTCCTGCGATGACGGCATCCTGCGTAGGCACTGCCGCACGCTGCTGCTGCCTCGCATGTCACCCACTCCTGCTCCAGGGACCCAGCACAGCAGAGCAGAGGTCCTCACTGCTATAAACAGCAGTCCCAGCTCTCCAGCAGAGATCTGGGAAGTCTCTCGTGAATCTACATGCCTTGTAGATTCAGGGTTATGAAGACTTTTTCCCACTGGAGAAGAAGGACAGCTAGAGGGAAAAGACATGCAGAAATGTGCTCCAGATGGAGCCCTAGCCTTCGAGCAGCTGCTTGGTGGGGTTTTTGCAGAGCGGGAAAGGCCAGGACAGGAAAAGGCAGGGTTGTGGAGAATTTGGGGAAAAAAAAAAATAAAAAAAAATCAACCCCACAGTTTTGTAGTTTGTCACACATTAAATAAGTGTGAACTGTTTTGCAACCTTCAGATTGAGTGGGAATAGTTTTTTCTTATTTCAGCAGTATTAAAAATAGCCATCACAGCCTACCAGTGCCTATGCTCTACTGCCTTGGTTTTAAAAAAAATGTTGGCACAACTGATGATTCAGTCAACATGTTTCTGTCCTCTACACTTAACTTGCTGATCAACAGTTGGACACGCAATAATTACTTACGCATTTAGGCTGAAGACTTATAATAGCAAGAAAACACATGGTTTTGTAACATACTCACAGGAAAACCTGGGTTCAGAAAAAACTTGCTTATTTGTAAAAGGATAAATAACACTATACAGAATTGATACAGTTCAGGTATAGACATGTTAAACATCCATTAGGCTGCACAGGCATTTTCATTCCAAATCTAAATAAAAATTTCTCAAGCTTTGGGTTTGTAAACACCACCTTTTTACATTGCAGAGCTGGTTTTAGTAATCAGAACACCATCTTGTTTTTTAAAAAAAAAAAGGCTTACATTAGGATGAGTGTATTTTACCTTACCACTTATAGTTTAAGGCTTTAAAACACAGATTTTAATCCAAAACTAAGTAACTAATTTATTTTTTTCTAACGCAGACTCACATATGTATTGAAAATAGCAACAAAGAACTATCCCAACAACAAAGCTAATCTAATATAGGTAATAAATTGTTTTGTTTTAGAAAGGTTACCAAAGTAAAACATTCAGGTTTATCAGCTATTAAGGAGTAAGTAAATTATTAAAAGCAGGCAAATCAAAACCACATCAGAAATTATTTGAACCGTGAAGCACAATACCATTGTATTTGTCTGAAAACAAAAGGTCCTACTTAGCCAACAAGTTCTTAAATGTTTTTACCTTTACTAGACAATCCAGGCAGAACACAGTGTTCCCCGTTCCTCTGAAAACAAATCCATAGCTTTAAACCAGATTTTTTAACTTGCTTTTAAAGGTATGGGCTTTTCTCTTTTTTTTTTTTTTTTTTTTTTTTTTTTTTTCCAGTATGTGCACATTCCTAACGGGATTTTTATTACAGTTATTTATACAACAGTGACTACTTTTACAGCAACTTTTACAAGACCTCTGGTCTGGATTACTGCTAATGATAATTCTTTCTTGAAAATAAGTTATTCACAGTATATATATTGCAATATTATTTGCTAAAGCCACTACCCACCATTTCATCATCTGGACTGTATTTCCAACAAGCATACCAATCCCAATGTTATGCTCAAAATAATAATGTTTAGCAAACAGGATAATACACATATAAATCAAGAGCTGAAGATTTGGTGAGCCACATTTATTTCAATAGAGATATTTTCTAATTATTGCCAGGTCAAGACCCAAGCTTTTTGATAACTCTGTTGCTGGAGCATGAGTAGGAGTCACTTTGTATAGTACTTGTTTTGAAGCTTGTAGGATAATGGCTAAGTGCAAATAACTAATTTTCAGGTTATCAATATCGTTTTGCACTTCAGAAAATTCCTGTTATACAACTCAGTAAGTTATCATAGCTTTACCAGAGAATTTGGACCATTGCTTTGGAATAATAATTTGCAGCTAGCTAGCATATGAAAACTTAATCCGCTAAATATGAAATGAACAAGATGGCATGTTCGCAGACTGGTGACATACATACACACTGTACATCAATTTGCATGAAAGGATTTCTTGGAATTTTCAGTTATTAAAGATTCAGCCTAAGGTCTTACTTGGAGACATTGCACGTACAAGTCAGCATACAGAGTCAAACCTCTAAATTAAGAAGTGAGTTTAAATTTCCTCATTTACCGCTTTGCGAGTGTAATGTTCTTAAAGAGTCCTCCTCACCCCAATTACACTGACAGCAACTGAAACACAGCATGGTTCTTATTACAATCAATAGATACAGTTTGCAGAGTCATCCTCCAGAAATCTCTCCATGCCTCAGCCCAGCACATGGGAATAATCCATCTTGCAGAAACATATTAAAAAGAAAAATAAATTCTTTACAGAAGTCAGCTGAAACTATTGGTGACCTTAAAATCCCTCCAGCTTATGGAACCGGAATTTACACAGAATTTGGCAGCTTCCTGGAAAAAGAGTTATGTACAATTGTAACAAGAACTTCAGCAAAGGATTTAAAAAACCGTATACACTTGATTCAGTCACATGGCCCACACGGTACCCACATGTTCTGCATAATCTACTCTTTCTTTGTTTTTAAATACTTCTAAACCTTACGTATACAAAGCAGCTAAAACTCTTACCTCCCTCTAGCAACTCATGCAAAAATAACAGCTTCTACCTCAACAAATTTCATTAAAGTGTCACCTCTTATCTCTACTGACACATTCAGTGGATGCGTAGGAAAGCAAGCAAACCCTAAAGAAACAGGATTTGGTAACTGCTGCAGAAGAAATAATGGATCAAGAAGAAAACTACCACGGAGTGTAGCAATAGGATGAGAGGTAATGGTTTTAAATTGAAAGAGGGTAGATTTAGATTAGAGATCAGGAAGACATTCTTTATTGTGAGGGTGGTGAGATGCTGGGACAGGTTGCCCAGAGAAGCTGTGGATGCCCCACCCCTGGAGGTGTTCAAGGCCAGGCTGGATGGGGCTTTGAGCAACTGCTCCAGTGGGAGGTGTCCCTGCCCATAGCAGAAGGGGTGGAACTTGATGATCTTTAAGGTCTCTATTCAATGAAATTAAAACCCATACGAGTGAGGAGTGGAAAAGAATAAAAGGTGGGGCAAAGAGTCAAGAGTACTTCTAGAATGACAAACTTGTTCTCCCATTCGGCAACACTGAGATTATAAGAACATAACACATGTAGTAGCAGTCATCAGACACACATACGGTGTATCTATGGATTTAATGGATATATAGTGTACCCGTGGATGCTAATAAACCATGTTAGATGCAGGCTAAGAAGTGCACATAGAACACAGAGAGGCTTTAGGGGGGGATGGGAGGTGTGTGGTGTGGGGGCAAGGGGTTATGTTTTAAATTTCTCATTGCTGAATATAAGTAACCGAACACAGCAAGATTAACTCAAGTGTATGTGATTCAGCAGTGGCTAGATAGAAAGTCTGGCAGATACATTTATGAGAAAGTATTATTTTGAAGGTCCTTAGTTTTTTCTTTTAAATCTCAATTACTCTACATTACACCACAAAAAAAAAACCCAAAAACACCAAACCAGCTCCCTCACAGCCTTGCTGTAAAACAAAGGTTTGCTTTATATACAGAACAATTCATATTGAAACTTAACAGAATAAAAACAAGAATCAAAGTAATAGAAAAATCCTTCTCAGTCATGACTCTAGTCCTGTGAAGTATCTGGGCACAAACTTAGGGTTGTACGGTTGAGACACAAGGGGTCTTTTTTCCTATATTTTGAGTTGGGGTATCTTTAAAACAGGATTACCTAGAAAGTAATACCCAAAGCTTTGTATTCATCATTTGTTACCCCTAAATGTTTATGCAGGCAAGGGTATAAGACATAAGCATTCTTCTTTGTGACATTTTCATATTTTAACACTTAGTATGAGTGATGAAGTATCAATTAAATAGTTGCGGTTTGGGGTATTTTTAATAACAGAATTCACAGAAGCTTGCTGTTGTGGCAGTTCTAATACAATTAACTGTTTTTGTTAGCAGGGAGGGAAGGAACCAGGACACACACAGATTTCTTTCTACATATATGTAGAGATCTACACAGAGCTCACCAATGGCATAACTCAAGTTAAAAACCACCTTTCAAAGATTTCTGTAAATACAGTAGGAAAAGTTATTGCAAATTCAAATTATGCTGCACATAGAAGAATAAAACTTCTAAGTATCAGCTATGAAAATTTTTTTAAGTAGTATTATATAAAACCAAAATAGCGGCTTTAACAAAGACAGTACAATTATTTTTAAAGGCAGGGAAAACATTTTCTGCATTTAAATTAACCATTCCCTTGCAAGCTTACAAACCCAAATACTTCAGTATTCTTCAAATACTGAGGAAACAGGAAGTAAAATAGTTTACATTTTCCTTGGCTTTGAGAAGTGGTATCCACTTGTAGCGGGTGATGTGAAAAAATGTTATAAAATGTAAGTCAGAACAATTTATAATTTAACATGATGGTAAAGGTCTTACAGACTTCTTTGACAACACCACTTGAAAACAAGGCTCAAAATACTTTTTATAAACCACACCTCTGTCCTTCTAATTACATTAAAGGGCAAGTATCTTAAAGCAGCTCTGGTAGCACAGACAAAGCTATTGAAAGAAATTCCTCTTTAGGTATTAAAAAAAAGATAATTCCATAGTCTAAAGGTATTGATTGACCAACACAACTGACAAATTAAGAAATATTTTAACACAGACAGAATGACCCAGAAAATGGGTCTGGGTTTTTTTGGTTGGTTGGTTGTTTTTTTTTTTTTTACAGCATCCTTTTGCACTTAATCTAAGTTTGCATTTACCACCAAACAGGATTTGCAGTAGGTGTGTACCCAGCTCCTGCTTCTGTCTCTTTGTTTAGTTAAAGGGTGTGTTGGTCTCACACAGTTCTGTTTGAATAAACAGAGAACTGTGCACAATCAAATGCAAACCCACCCTTTTGACGTCAAATATTTCCCAAGATAAACAGTAATGTTTTATGAACCTGGATATTCTGTGATATTTGTGGTCAAAAAAAAGACAAGAAATACCAGGTTTTCACTTAAATCACAATTCACTTGAAAACGATATAAATACAAGCACCTAATCTTATTATACTGGAAGGGAATTGCTGTACTGTCATACCTTGAAGTACTTCCATCGGAAGAACAGTCCAGGCATTTTCCAGATACGAGATGTAAATATATCGAGCCGTATTACAGGCAAGACCAATATACAGCACTCTAAAGGAAGTAAGGAAAAGAAGTCAGGACAGTCTGCACTTTTGTTTTTTGGCAGATTATAACATCCTTACTGCTTCACTATTCATTTGCACGTGTACAAACAGCTTGCCAGTCTAAAGCAATTGTTCAACACAAAATAGAGTCCTTAAGTCTTGCACTCAAACAAAGCCTTCTCTAACCCACTCCAAACACACATACAAACTGAGGCTAATTTTAAGACTCTTTACAAAATCCTAATGAAAAAAAAAAAAAATTCAGAAGGGACAGCAGATCCATTGAAATTTTAACTAAGCTCTGTAGTTCCATGCCACGTTCTACACAGGACTGTATTTCAGAGAGACCATTTCTAAGCACATTCAATATCACTTCCAAACTAATCTCCTTTTTTAATTGCTCAGAGATTCATTCTTCCATTTTAATGTAAGCCTGATGCAGGCTTACATTATTAGATGAATAAATTTTACCCTAATTAATATAAGCGTATAGTCCCAGTATCTGCAAACTGCTCAGAACCACCCTAAAAACACATCCCACAGAAGCAATATGGTTTTTTAACAACATGCCTGGGGATAAAACTTAACCATTCTGTTGAAAAGCAGCAGATGCTGCATCTCAGAATGAAGAGGAAAAAAGCTCTTACAACAGTTTTTAAACAATGAAGCACAAAGACAATTTGTGCAGTGCTTTCCCCATTGCATGTTTAACCTGATGACTTCTCCCTTCCAGTTTTCAGATTTTGCTTTGCTTACCTCCTGGGTGCTTATTCATCGAGATATCTTTCTCTTATTTTTACATGGATCTTAGGAAACAAAGACTTAATTCAAAACATGGTTTTAGCTTGAAAAAAAGGCGCTAATGCAACCTTTAAACTTTATTTTAAGGGACACGGATAATTTATTGCCTAAATATGGCTTCTTGGTTGACCCTTAGCTTGACACAAGTGAAATAGATGCAACTGATAATTAAGGTGTGTATGCATACAGTCTTGTTAGTCTTTGTGCTACTTTTTTAGTTAGTTAATCTGCAATAGCAGACTGAGATTTAATTAAATGGTACTTAGCCCCTGAAAAATCTAGAGAAAAATCTCCAAATACACATGTTGACAGCTAAAAACCCAGTACCATAGTTTTCATCATGTCAGTGATACCACAAACATTCAAAATTATAAAGACATGTCTGTGCATTTCACAACAACATGGATTTAGAGAAGACAATATTATCTACTTTAAATAACTTCCTCAACCCCCCATCGAACATCAGACTCAGCTGTGTTGCTTCCAGATACTTGTAGGGCCCATGAATAGCTGGTTTAAGCTGCCTTTGGGCAATGCAGGCCCAAACATTGAAGAAAACATGGGAAGCCATGAAAAAGTTTTGTATTATACAAGAAAGAGAACAAACTTTCTCTTTGTGCCATGCTTCACAAATTTCATCTCTCCCTTTAATTAATGCCTTCTGTTACAAACGAATAACTTAGTTGCTTTTATAGCCACAAGTTAATGTAATGCTTATGTACACTCACATTTCTGAATTGTATTAGGACACATTTGCCACAAAAGGTAAGCAAACACATGGTCTGCAGGCTCCTTAGCAAGGCTCTGGGTGATGGGGGTACAAAGAAGCCACCTCGCCATGTGCTTGTTTTTACTCATCAGCAATACAGATGCACCTAGCACTCTGTTTAGGACTAGTTCTTGGCAGCTTAATTTCATGTTTTTCTACCAAAAGCTTTTGCCTATGCACCAAGAACTTTCTTCCCATCTCAACTGTTCCCTGTCACAGCGAGACCAGAGATGTCTCCTCTTGCTGCATAGTTTTTCCATCACCAGTAACATGCTCAGCTAGCCGTGCTTTTCCAGCATGTACCACTTGCAGAAAGATTTGGATTCAGAGTTTAGAGCTTAAGGTAAATTACAGTTTATAGAGACTTCTATAATTATGCTTTTGAAGGGCTACATCACACAAGAACTTGTGTGTATTTATTACAGAGTCTTTTCAGAAATGTATTTCTAAAAATCATGTAGGCTTTTTATCAGACTTAAGTGCATAATGCAAACAGATGTTCCTTATGAAACCTACATTCAGTATCTACAGAGACACTATAATCAATTTACAGGTTAAACATTTAAAGCTCTGAAACTATATTTATGTTAAGGAGACTAAGCTGTTTACAGCCACAACTACCAGTCTCTGCTTCCTATAAAAACTCACATGCTAGAATTTTGGTCAGATAAACACACTCAAGTTTAACCTCAAGTAGAACATTATTTTCAGAGATTAACATCATCTTCCTAAACTCAGTGGCAGTTAGGGGTGCTTCCTAATGGGGGCCTACAGGAGAGGTGGGGAGGGACTCTTCATCAGGGAGCGAGGCAACAGGATGACAGCTAGTGGTTTTAAAATGAAAGAGGGGAGATTTAGATCAGATATCAGGAAGAAATTCTTTACTGTGAGCGTGGTGAGGCACTGGAACAGGTTGCCCAGAGAAGTTGTGGATGCCCCATCCCTGGAGGTGTTCAAGACCAGGCTGGATGGGGCTTTGAGAAACGTAGTCTAGCAGGAGGTGCCCCTGCCCCTGGCAGTGGGGTTGGAACTCCATGATCTTTAAGCTCCCTTCCAACTCTAACCACTCTACAATTTCTATACCATTCAACAATGCTGTCTAAATATTTGACAGAGCCAGTTTTGTAGCTTTTCTATCACAATACCCTCTCAAAGAACTTGTGGTTTTCACCACACTTTATGAGGACTTGTTTCTTTTTAACTCTTTCGTTTACTTTTAAATTAAGACCTACTCTGTCATGCCTCAGAAGGTGGCTGGAGGAGGCAGGGCAGAAAATACCCTTCTAACATTTGCAATATTCCTTCCCCTCTTAAATCTGTACAGTCACAGAACAATTTTTTAGCTTAACATATCATGGTCATTTCTGCAGATTCATCTAATGACCTGCTAATATACAATGATAGAAACACTAACAGCATGTAGAACATACGGACATACGCAGTGCACATGTGTATGAACAGTCAAGTTAATGAAGTCAGAAATCAGGCATTTTAATCAGCGTATGTTTACTATGGTCATGCTTAAAACACTTGGACAATAATTTGAGTATTAGTTTAAAAAAAAACCACCTGTGAGAACAGGTTTCAAAATGTTCTAAGGGTCTTATATGATAGGCACATACAATCGTAGAAAGAGAAAGCTTTACAAGGCTAGGAAAGGAAAACCAAGCGTCTGTGTGACTATTTCCTTGTAGTTCTGCAAAGGACAGTCAGTAACATTTTTTCCTCCTGACACTGCACGCAATTCTGATAATCATGCTTGTCTTCAAAGAACTGAGACAGGAAGGAAAGACTGAATGCTAATGTTCAAATAGATACTGCAGAAAGGCTGTCTACAAAGGAGTCTAAGAACCCAGAAGAAAAAGAGCAAATACCTTTTAAATATTTTTTTTTTTTTTTAAACATTAGGGACAGAAGTCAACATATGGTGAGAGGACCTCAGCACTGAAGTCACCTTACCAAGAAGATAGGTCAAGTCACCTTCCCTCTAATAGTGAAATATTCACAACTAGCTGTGGATTAAAAGGTACTTGTATCTTATTTAATACAAAACCTTACACCAGAATTCCCATAAATATATAACTGCTTTTATGCCAAAACAGTAAACGTGGGATTTTGAGCTATTAAAAAGAAAAAATGAAAAAAGATGCCAAATACTTCTGGCTAAGACAGTTCCAAGAAGCATATGTAGTTTGAAGCTATTGGTTCTTATCAGTGAGAGAATGAATATCTGTACTATACGGCAGCAAACACACACAGAACTATCAAAGAATATGAGCTGTGATGTCCTATATATTCCTCACAAAAAAGTTTGTCTCCTCTTGAACAAGCAATGCATTATACAAAGTTCAAAAAGTACAAGACAAAAGGCAAACAGGCAGAGACATCTCATGAACTATGATGACTAAATACAAGTTAGCATTAGGTAACATTAAAATATGACTAATGTGCGTTTCCCAGGTGTAGGTATAAAGAATGTTGTTTCATTGCTAATAAGAGCTAGTGTTTAAACAACCTCGATCCAATCTTGGCTTCATAGGCTTAACAGTGCAAAGGAAAAAAAAAAAAAAGAAAGAAAGGAGTTAATCCTGTACATCATCTCTCTTTTTACTGGCCAGTGTTCGTAGTCCCTTCTATTTCCTATATTTCCTATTTCCTATCCTATTCATAAGACTACCATTCTTTTGTTTTCTTTTCATTCTTTCTCTAGCTGAAGTCTAAGCCTGAATTTTGTACTATAGCAATATACAGTGAAAGAGCATACCCAAGCTAGCCTTAGCTATCAAGACCGTGATCTGTTCTCACAACTCCTCTATCATCATATTCTTCCTCCAGTCTTTGCATGCAAGGTGTCATGTTTTCTCATACTAATTGTTGTCAAATTCAGAGATTAAAAGACTGACTCAAAGTAAAGAGATCCTCCTCAGTTTTAAGGAAAAAAAAAAACACAACCATCTTTTAAGTAATTTCTCAAATTACCATGCTAAGAATCTCAAACATTTTTAGTAGAGGTCAAGTGAATCAAAAAACCCCATCACAATAAAAGCAAAACAAAAAAAAAAAAACCTGTAGAGCAAAAGTACAAAATAGAACGCACAAAAACCCCAGTGCAGTCAGCTTACAAAAACTTACATCTCAATGGCTGTATGATTATAAACAAGGCATTCGGAAAAGACATGAATCTTACAGCACACAGCTCTCTGCTCCGTTGTACAGAGTACTTGAGTAAATATAAAGAAAAAACCCTCAAACTTTATGATCTAACTCAGATTTCCCCTAAGCTTTTTTCAAAGAGTAGCAAAGGGATTTAGAATATGCGGAAATTAAATAAATTCTGAGTTCTGTGCAAAAGCTAACGTACTGGAAGTAGTCATTCACACAAGGCAAAAACTAGGAGAGAAACCCTGCGCAGCCATATCACATCAGGAGCACACACACAGTCGCAACTAAAGCAAAAGACCAAAAGAAGTGAACTGGTAAGTGACACTACCAGGCTGCAACCTCATTCTGCCAACACCTAGAATCTGATTACAAGGCATGTGCACAGGTGGTGCTCGCCTCACTGCTTCATCTCATCCTCCTCCCCTTCCCAGTGTGTAAGTGACACCCTTCCAAGCTACTGCAGGGGCAACAAACTAGCCCACAAGGAGAAGCTGGCTAGAGGTTTCCAGAATGCTGCTATTCACAGTAAAAACAGTGTAAAATTAACAGTATTTATATGTCAAAACAGACAACCCTTGAGTGGGTGGCGATTTGTAAAGATCTCTAACTAGGATGTCTTCTGGAACTGTCTGCAAAATGTTACAGTGTCAGGCATAATGCACATACAAACATACAACTAAAATGCAAAGGAAGCATTTCAGAGCATTTTCAAACCCTAAAAAACCCCAAAACTTCATCAGACAAGCTACAACACTGAGCAGGACTCAGAACTTTAAAATAAAAGGATTAACTTGAATTTCACTTTGCAATACAAAGATAGGCCTGAAATTCAACATTTTTTGTTTACCTCTTTAATGCTGGCTAGCACCTTACCTGATATGGCCAACTAATTCAATCAATTTGTGGCTGAAGAAGTAGGCAGTCAGCTCAGACACATGACTGAGCACAGAACAAACTCCAAAGAGAGTGGTGGTACCATTCAGATCTTCCAAATGCCAGTAAAGAAAGGTGAACACAAAGCCATATCCAAACCCCATGAACCAGGCCACGAAGAGCACTGAGCCATACTGGATGCTACACAGCAGTTTTATTAGGTCCCAAAAACTGAAAGACTGTGACTGGCTCATACTGGTAGGGGTGTTATCGGAGGATTCATTGGAGCCACTTCTGTCCACCTGTGAGATTTCTACTTCTTTTCTCATATTTTCATCTTGCTTGAAGTGTGCATAATGAAATCGAAACTGGGTGGCCACAATTAATGCCATTGTCATCAGAACACCAAAAACGATGAAAACTATCCTGTAGTTCTTGTACTCAGGAGCTTTACATCCTTGACCTTCAATGCCAACTTCTGTATGGGTATAGTCAATGCCAATTCCCACGGAGAGCATGGCCAGCCCCCAGCCCAGAGACCCCCACATACGCTGCAATCCATACCGGTCCCTGTGTTTGCCAAGGTACTGCAGAGTTACGGTGTCCACAATAGTAACAGAGGAAGCACTGAAAAATTCTCCTATTATGACAACTAGCAGAATGAGCAGAAAGATGGCTTCTACTTCTTGTTGGTCATAAACAAGCACAGCTTGGTCAGAAGGCATCGGCTTTGTGGTGATGGCAGCTGGGGTGGTACTTGGAGTCGCATTCCCAGGTGAGACTGGGCTAGTGGTGGTGTTTTTCAAAATAAAATTGGTACTGTTTTCTAAGACAAACTCCATGTCACTGCTCTGTGTAGGTAACAGAAATGTTATTTCAGGATTGGCTGTCCCTGTTGTTTCCAAAGTGACTGGACTGGAAGCAAGCAAGTCTCTTTTTCCACGAACTTTTGGGGATGCGGTACTCACTGTGGTTAGCAGAGAAAACATCGAGGCATTTTGCGAAACTGTTGTTAAAAGGCTGCTTGTGTTGGTGGGGTGTGCTGGGGGAAGGCCTTTTGGTACACATCTTAAGGTAGCTGGCCTAACAAATCCAATCCCCAGGTTAAATAAAACCCAGCATAGAAGTGAAAAGAGGAGGACAATCTTCCCTTTCTTGAAGCGATCTGCCACTACTCCCCAGAAGGGAGCACTGCAAAACTCAATAAAGTACCTGATACCCACTAGAAGTCCACTCTGACTGGGTGACATACCCAGCTGCTTGTAATACACTGGCAGCAAAGGGTAGAGAGAGCCATATGCAGAATAGAAGAAAAAATAAAAGACCTTTGAGATCAGCAGATCATTGTTTATCTTGACACAGTGCTTTTCTAACCAATCTAGCTCTTCATCTGGAACAGTGGTTGTCTCCGTCGAAGGGGATTCATTTTGGGGTGGCAAGTCTTGATCCTTGGAAATGCCATTGAAAGGATCAGCAAGTACATACTTTCTCTTCTGTTCTTCTTCATCATCGGTTAAAATGGCAACCTTATCATCAGCTGCCATGGTTTACCACAAGCATCCAGTATCTGGCAAGCTCTCAAGGAACTAGGGCTACCCTGCAAACAAACAAAACATAACATGGTTAAGGTACCACGTGGGAACAGACCTGCAATGCCAGTCACCACAGAAAGAAAAAAAGAAAAAAAAGCACCAAAGACAGCTGCTTTTTTGTAAGTGACATTCCTGAGCAACAGATGCAATATCAGAATGGAGAAGGCCATTTGTCTACACTAACTAATGGTACATGACAGCATCAATAAAAATGTGGTTTATAACCAATTCTGTGAAGTTCTCCCAGCAGCAGCTTTAACATCATCCAATAAAACATCTCTCATGTTTAGGGATGAGAATAATTTATATATTCAAAGTTACTGTGGCAATTAAGTGCGAGCATTTGCAAGTCTTTTCTTTCAAGTTGTCTTTTCTCCCTCAAGTCTAACTAATATTTCCAGTATTCCCTACTATATCAAAGGACAGCTGTGAATTTGTAATTTAATAATGCAGCCACATATATATTTTTTCCTTTTAAATTATCAAAATAATTTATTATCCAAAGCCTCATGAAGGCTTTCAAAAGGTTCATTAATCTCCTCTTGAAAGTGATTTTCTAAGCACTCCACAACCACAACAGAAATTAATGGGAGGCTTGAGTTTCTAGGCTGAATGAGAAAGGAGCTGGAAATTAGGATGGGGCTACAAGATTAAAAAAGGGACCCTCAAAATTAGGATAACAACTGTACTGCAAATGCATACACTTACTCCTTGCGGAAGTAAAAGACTGCAAAACTGACAAGCAACGATGAAAAATAATTCCACCACTACTAAGACTTTGATTTGACCAACTAGCTTTCACATCTCAAAATCAACAAACTGTTCTAATAAGCTAGGCTAGCTAATAAAAGCTTTCCCTTTGCTGTTTGGATTAGTGTTACTATCACATAGGAAACCTTTCAAGGACCAGTATTTGAGAAGAGCGTTTTATTCCAGAAGAACCTAATATTTCTCTAATAGCACTCAATTTATGACAGGGAATATTTTCTCTAGGAATTTGAAGTACTTTTTTTGAAGGTCTGCACTTTTGCCCACTAGAAAAGCTTCAATGAAATCAGAGTCTTTCAAAACTCAACTGAAAGCACAGTATTGTCCCCTTAAAGATTAGTCATGCACTGATGTATCCAGTGCCTTTAAATTATTTAATTATAATTCAGAATTTATTTCCATACCGACAACATATTTACAAATGGATGCAAAGCTAATAACAGCAAAGAGACTCTAACATTCACAGGTGTGTAAAATTTCTTACTGATCCAACATACACATAACAGCTGGCAGAACAGGCCATGGATACTGCTAAAACAACAGTCCATTACAATAATCTGAACCTTACACAGCTCTGTGATAGACAAGTCTAAAAATACTGTCATTAAAATCTCAAACACTCATGAGGTTTGTGTGTGTTTTTCACTTTTAAATGTCATTTCTATGAGATACTATCTACGAGGATCTCTTAGGGAGAAAAGGTTGCATAAGAATCTTGGAACCTTAAATATTCATGTATTCAAGGTCAGAAGTCAATGAAAATTATGCCAGCACATGCACAAAGACTGCTTTTTTCTCCAGTCTCTTAAATCTGATTTAATAAAAAAAAAGTATTTCAAGTGTCAAAAGATTAGAAAAAGTCCTAAGTAAATTATTACAACAGTCAAATGTGAAAAAAACATTTTCTTTCTCTTACCTGCTACCATCAAAAGCCACATGAACCAAAACCCAGCAGCTGCCCACTTAGCTCTTGCAATTTTTGGTTCAGGCAGCCACTTCCACCTGACAGCTGGAAGGACTGTGAGCTTTTTGCTCATATATTTGTTCATTTTTTGGCTTCTATATCCATAAACCAACTCCTTCTAATGAGTAAATTAGATCAGTCATCACCCGTGCTTTTACTTTCTTCAAGCCTCGCCTCACTTTGACAACAAAGACTGCAGAACTTGTGCAGGGCCCCACTTATGTCAAGGTGATGTAACTGAGGTTTCAGTGTTATTCCTACCAAAACCAGTATACACTCAACTATTTACAGCAACTTGCTTACTAGCTGTATCAGAGCTTTACACCATTTAATTTTGAAGAATAAGTTTCCTCCCCTGTCCCGATGATGTGACAAGATAAACTCACATTTCAAGCAACTGCACGTTAGGGCAAGTTTTTTGAAAGCATTAATTGAAACTATTGCAACTTAAACAACGCAGCCATATTTCTTATCACTATATATGAGCTCTGAACCATCTGATTTCATACAAATTATACGAATGACTTTCAGAGCAATTAGTATTCAATGTTTTTTAATTCAGTTTCCTTTTTCTATTGGAATGGGACTTCAATTTTATACATTGTATGAACAGCAGGTATATTAAAAAGAATTCTTCTAGTGCTAATCTTTAAACACTTCAGTTGCTGCATCTTCTTTCTCATAACTTATATCTGCTCCAGTATCCTCCATCTTCTAACCTGTTGTATGCAAAGATAATCCAAAAGAGCCACTCCTAGTATTTTGACTAGAACATCTTGGGTAAGAATGCTATGGAAAGTGTATTTCATAATAATTTCAGTAAATATTTTTCTACCCTAAGAGTGTTTCATTGAATATTATTAATAACACAGAATATACTCTTCAGAAATACAACAGCATCAAGACTGGTAGGCACCATATGGCATCCTTTAATATTTTGATCACTAGTTTGGTTAGGAGTCAGGTTTTTGAAAGTGATTTTATTTAGCAATTTTCTAAATTCCAGAAACAAATGGCTGAAAATGAGAAAACCAAAAAAGTAGCATTGTTACTGAAAAAAATCTATAAAAAGACTTAAAAATCTACAGGGCTTTCCTTCTACTGACAAAAAACCCGTGCCAGTCAGGGTTTGAATGTACAGCAAATTAAACAGAAGGAAGAAGAACATACTTTTAAGGGAAAAGAGACTAGTTATCTACCAGTTATTTTAACCATAGCCTTAAAATACTGCATCTTCACTTTGCAAAAATTTCTTCCGATCCACAAGACACTATGAAGATAGAAGACAGCACTACTAGCAAGTTTAAATTAAACAGTAGAGAATAGGAGTGAGGAAGAAAATTTCAGAGAGTAAATAGAATGGATTTCAGTGTGAATATAAATGGAGGCAGAATGGAGCACAGAGTTTTGGTAGAGGCCTGGTGAATGTCATCAGTTCAGCTAGGACAAGTGAGACTAGAAATTTTGCAGAGTGGTAAGCAACATCACTGAAAACCAGGAGTAACAGTTTTGAAGCTATCTTCCCTAAACCTAGTTTAAGTAGCACAAACAGACAACAAAACTCTAACACACAAATTGAAACTTCTGCAAAGATCCTGAGAAAGCCTGGCAAAGCGAGCAGACAGCACAGTAGATGTACGTCACAAGAAAGCACTTCAGTCCTTCGACATACAAGAGGGCTTTTGTCTTCCCACAGGTTTATGTTTTGAAATCACGACAGAACTCAGAACAGGGAAACAAGACTTTGTTCCCTCATCGTCCCATCACCCCTGATGTGCTACAAGGGAAAAAGATTTCATTAAAATCTGAATTGCCCACTTTCCCCCAACCCAACATCCTATCGTACTGGTGCAGGGGTGCAAGTTCCCTGCTCATAGCTGCACAGGAAGCTTGTGGCCAACCCAGTGTTCTCAGACCGGGGATTATTCTGCAAGATCACTCAGGCTCTGAACCTGTTTATGCAGAAGTGCACAGGTTTCTTTTCAGATATAAAGACTATACTTGTTAACCACAAGACTATTTTTCCTTCAAGCTTTGCACAGATAGGATTTTTTTTTTTAAAGTTTCCTGACAAAGATTGCTGCCGCCTGGTTTATATCTATTCCTCCAGCAAGTCAACATCCCCTTTGAAACTCTTTTTATCTATGACACATCTTTCATCCAGTCATTTCTGCAAACAGCTGCAGCAACTTTCCTGCAGACTTTTTACCTTTGAGCAACTATCTGAAGAACAGAGGAAAAAACATTTGTACTGAGGAATTCAGTGATGACAATGCAACGGTCATTTTAATGACTGAAATTAGGCTCTTTGGCAGGTAGCTGAAAAGAATCAAATATGGGTATTCTATATTTAGTTAAGTATCTTCTTGGTATTCTTGCCTATTTTTAAATTATTATTTCTAAAATTGATCCTTATTTACTCTGGCTCTTCTAATAATTAAGAGGATTTCAAGATCAGAAAGGCTAAAAGCTAATCTATTCAAGATAACCTGACATTACAAGAAGTTCCCTATAAAACAAAAGAAAAACGATAATAAGGTAAATAATAATACAGCATACTCCAGACTCCAGCTCTCCCTTTGGAGTCACTCTTCCCAAAATTTTGGAAAAAGACCCAAAACACCTGCTTTGCACTCTATCTCATGCGGAAAAAAAAGAAAAAAAGAAAAAGAAAAAAAGAAAAAAAAAGAAAAAAGAAAAAAAGAAAAAAAGCCAAGCAACTGATCAGACTGGGGTAGGAAAACCCTAAACCTCTCAGGGAAAATATCATAGCACAAGGCATTAAAACTTCATTTGCAGACCAACAAAGTTAAATTTGGGGTGAAAATTTAAATATGTTTTAAAATAAAATTTAATTCACCATAAATATTCCATTCACTAAGCTTTGAGAATTAAAGTATAATTAAGACTCGCAAAGTAGAGCCTCAAAATCAAGGTCTGGATGTATACTGAATATAAGAAAACAAACAAACAAACAAACAAACAAACAAACAAAAAACCAAAAAACCCCACCAAATTCAAAGAGAAAAGAGAACCCAGCATAGTACATCAGAAGACAGTGCAAATGATCTAGAGTAGCTTAATGCATTAAATACCTAACAAAATAACTGCAGAAGATTTATATTTATACAATCTCAGAAAACAATCTCAAGAGTAGAATAGGGAATCAGTAATTAATCGCCCAAGCGACATGCAGCTGAAAGCATGGAGGAGACTAGGTTGCTGTTTGCACTGCATGGGTAAATCAAAGCCAGCCAAAATGGCATCATACCATATTCGACCCCTTTCAGAATTTCACTGACTAGAAAACTTAACTTTGTAGCAAACACATGAAATTCCACATGAAGTTTTCATACAAGCATTTTAAAATCTGCTAATAGAAAAAACAAAAAGGTTTCTTCAAGAAACATGTTAAGTCATTAATTATTGTTTGATTCAGAACAGGTCTGTGCTAGAGCAGCAGACTTAAGAACTATCCATCTTCCAAAGAAAGCTGACCTCACTTCTCCCCCAGCTGGTGAAACTGCCACAATGGGTGCAACCATCATACTGCTCATGCACACTACCTCCTCCTCAGCCCCCCTTGTCTCATTGATCTCAACTACAAAACCTTTGGATCAAAGACCTTCTGCTACAGTACCTGTGCAGCATCTCTCAGCATTAAGCCCTGCATCCAGCAGGCCTACAAGGCATCACTGTAATATACATGAATAAAAGACCACATTTTCCATTTCCAAGCAAAGTTCACCCCTAAGGAACAGCCTAGTGCTGTCACCTCCATTAGTGCCAAAAAGGAGGACAATGTTATGCAAACAACTTATGTCATGACAGAGGAATGCACAGACTTAATTTACTCTTGCATCATGTTCCCAAACCTCTCCCAGGTAGGCCAACCTCCAGGCAGAGCCCTTGGAGGGGTTGTTCCCTGCCAAGCCAAACAGACCAACTCACACCGGCCAACCCACCTGCTCCACCATCCCCTAACTCTCTAAAGGCAAGCACTCCTCCTGTGAGGCCCCACCACAGACACTTTACTCAATTTATAAAATCAGGAATAAATCACATTTAGTGAATTAACTCAGTGCTGGGAAATATATTTGTTTCAAGTCTGAAGTGAGACATTAGTATTATAACATTAATGACCATAATTAGGGTTTCCATGAAGTGAAGTGAAACCACCTTGTTCTAACACTTAACTCTTGAAAATGCTTTGGTTTGTGTTGCTTGGCATGCACTTACTTAATACGTTGGTCTACAGTTTCTTCTACTTCATTCAATATGCATATAAACCCCCACATACTTTGCCACATTTAGTCAATTAGATTGAAAGACTACAGTATGTCTGCAGTATGTCAAGATGAGATTTATAATAGGTTTAATGCACTTTATAATAGGTCTGAAGTTGCTAAGTTGATACAATAGTGCTAGTATTAACGTTAAAGAAGACATGAACACTATCAGATCCTCATCTATTATCAAAAAAACTTTAAACTCACACTTTAAGACTCCTGCTTTCCAATCACATTTTCCATTTAATATGTGTAAATTAAGATGTCCTAATAGACTATTTTCTAATCAGTTTCAGTCAGTATTAGACTCCATTTTTTTAAACCAGTTTTTTATTTACCAACTACATATCTGCACTGCCAAGGTTTACACTTTGTTAATGACAATAAATATCAGGCATGTCTTCAACTATGGGCCGGGCAAGAGCCAAGAGTCAGAGCTGCAATACTCCATGAGCACAGCTGGAGCAGCTGTGGAGCTCTGGAGAGGGACGCAGGCACCCCAGATGCCCCACCAAGCCTGGTGGCAGCAGCAGGCGCCATGGTCTGTTTCAAAACAGAGAGGCCTGCCAGGCAATTCCCAGCCTCAGAGACAAGCCACTGCTGCTGCAGCTGGATTGTGTCACCAGTTCACTCTCCCACACTCCTATATAAACTCAAGCATACTGGGCTGTAGCTGAAGGTTAAGATGAATTTTAGATTGTCTTTAAACTGGGCCCTAGCGCCAGATTCATTAGTGACCAACCACAGCTTCCTCACATCATCAGCTTCTTACATTCTTCTCTTACATTTTTACTCCAGCTGTTTGAATTCCTTTTTTTTTTTTTAAACCTGCTTAGGATTTTTACCAGGTTTATGGATGTTATTGCAAACACCATCCTTATAAAAAGGATTGTTTTTTTCCCTTATTCCTCTGTGGGTCTTCAGAGAACATAAACAATAAAATAAATGTCACCTTTATCCACTATTATATCCAGAAAAACAATACCAAAAAAAATAACCAAGCCAGAGAACTAACATTTTAGTCTTTTTCCTTGAACATTACATAATACAGTGGAGTATGAGGCCCTATGTCTTAGTAATTAATAATGCTCTGGGTGAGTTTTTATTTAAATGCTTCAGTGTTAGGTTCAGACAGCCACTCTCCTCTCCCCTAAACTCCAAGTTTATTGCTCTTCAACACCATATTTCTCATTAACACAACATATAAAAAGAGTCTGCTGTTGAAACTTCAGAGCTGCTACCGAAACATGGGTTTTAAACTCCATCCAACAGGATGTAACAGGCATATGTAACACCTACAGTACCTCCAGCGCTGATTTCTTCAACAAGCATCTATTCCTATGCCTGTTTTAATAAACAGAGGAGCAATTGACAATCTGCATTATATTTTAAAGATGTAAGGGCTCAGAAGTCACATGACAGCTACACATAATACCAGGTCTGGACACTGGCACCGAGGGCAAGCATGGGTCTGTTCCCAAAGGGCACGGCCCCGCCAGCAGGCGCCTCTGGGGACCCTGACACAACCGTCGGTGGTCAGGTGGGAAGGCACAGGGGGTTTGGCCTTGGATGGCTGGGTCGCACCAACAATGGCACTTCACCCACAACGCTGAGCTTCTGGAGACTAGCTCAGCCTAACGAGGTCACCACTTAGCCACAATTAACACCAGGGGACCTCAGCAAGAGCAAAGCCAGCACACACGGGACCGCCCGGCTCAGCTGAGGAGCAGCTGATGGGCTCCGGCGCAGCGCAAGCAGGAGACACCTTCGAGACGGAAAAGCAGAACAGAACAGCCATCAAGGAGGAAGGAAGGAAGGAAATGGCTGAGGCAAGGGCCCAACGGCAGCATCCCGGGCGCCTGCGAGGACAAGGCCCGTCACCCCCGGTGGGGAGGGAGCTGGAGCCGGTACCGGGTCAGAGACCGGGTCGGGACCGGCCTCTCCAGCCTTCCCCGGCAGCGGGAGGTGCGCCACAGCCGGCCCACCAGCGGCCCCG
>VZRU01000001.1:0-11345 GCA_013398155.1 Pedionomus torquatus | reverse complement strand
GGGGGGCCGCGCACCCGCCCGCCCGGCACCGCCCCCGCGCAACCCCCCGTGCGGTTCCTCGGCCGGCCGGGGAGCCGCGGCCAGAAATGGCGTGTGGGCAGCGATCGCGGGCCCGGAGTCACCGCCTAACTCCGCATTCGCGCCGCTTCCCGCTCCTCTGAAGTTCCAAACACGTATGAGAGCGTAAAGAAATTATTACCTGCAGTGCCTTCGGCAGCCACTGCCATCGTCCCTTCAGTAACGCTCTCTCCTAGAATTATACAGAAATAAAATTACGTAAATGCTTACAACAACAACAACATAAACTTTCCGTCCCTCCCCCGCAGTAATTACCGAGGCAGAAAAGCCCGGGCAGGGAAGATGACGGCCGCACCAAAAGGGCAGCGGTGTTAAGCTATAGAAAAGGAACCGTCAGGACGGAAAGCGAAAGGCCAGCCTGGGACAAGAGGTGTTCACCGGCCCTGAGCTCAACAGGAGGTCGTGAAGTTGTCTGGCGACTGAGCCCAAGCGCTGCAGCCGCGCCGTGCTGTTCCCCGCGGCTCTCACTGGGACGTGGTCCAGGCAGAGTCAGTGAAGTGCGTAGGCTCCTCCAGCCATCCCTGCTTGCAGCACAGCAAAGGCACTTTCTGCCAGGACAGTGACCAGACCACAGGCAACGTTCACTGGGATACCGCAGGATAAATGCATCTTCTCCTTTCTACCTTCCTTTTCAGAGGGAGGATCCCCCTTTGCTCAAGGAAAAAAGAAATACATTTACATTATTTCACAAGAAGACAATAGAGAGAAAACTACAAGTTTGCATAGTTGGGGCACGTGGAAGGGAACAGGGGCACCATGAATGTTCTACCCATTTAATTTGGGTCCTCACCGAAGCAGAAGGGACACCCATCTCCATGGAAGGCAGCACTCCCTCAAGGTTGTTCCCCTGCCACACTAACATACTGATAGGGTGCCATCTTTATATGTGGATACAGTAAAGGCCTCTCCTGAAGGAGGCAGGAGACAAAAGCTGAATTTCACAGGGGAGATGACCTGGGGCAGGAGGAGGGTTGTCTATCATCTGTCTCTGGAAGGATTTTCAATCCCCATCATCTTTGAGAATCTCTCCCACAGCTAATTAACCAGAGAGAAACCACGTCTGACAAGACCTGGAGCACAGCCTCCTGTAATCTTGCAGAATTCAGAGACAGACAACCATCAGCTCATATGTTGGGGTTTTATTACAAAATATTACTGGAATAAACCAGATGTCTGCTCCAAACAAAATTATTTCATCTTGATGGAGACTTTTTGGCAAGTTACTACAAATGCTTTTAGGCAGAACATGTATTTCAAATAATATCCAGTCATCATTTGTGAACTGAAAAGGGAAAGCTGATCTTCTTTGTAGTTGCAGACATTTGCTGCAGCCATAAAATCCATCTTTCCCTAAACTCTGATAACTCTAGTACTGTATACACAGGGACCCCACATAACATGCTAAGAATGTGACCATCTCCTGCAGCTTTGCTTATATTACGTTTTACTGGAGCTGTGTCTTCGAGGAGTTACATCCTGATCATCCCCCCTTCTCCTTCTTGGTTTCTGAAATGCCAGGGATGTGTCCTATAAATAAATAAATAAATAAATTTGCTCTCTGGGTGGAGAAATTAAGACAAAATGTGTAATATTTCTTTGCATGGTGTTGTATCACCCAATACGTAAACAAGAAGTCAAGAAGTTAAAGCTGATGACCAAAATATAGAATGTGACCAATACAGAGTAACTGACAAGATTTTCTTCATATGTATACATAAAAACTGTGCAAATGGTTCTTACTGAGTTTAACAGCTGAATTCAGTACTGACTGAGTTTGGTCACAGAGCTCAGATTGGGGTTTGCTGCTGCCATTGGGTACGCATCGGAAGGTAAGCGTTGAGAAAAGCCTTAGCGTAAAACAGTATTATTTCCAATCTGACAAGCTTCTCCAGCATGAGTGGAACGGAACATAATAGGGCTCTGCATGTTTATTTCTTTCAGTGAGGCTCTGTGTAAAGATCTGGATTACAACCTGTTAGAAATTATTACATTTGCTCAGAGAGTTTTCTGTTCTTTCAGCTATGAAAATGAGGATTAGCAAAAATGGAGAAACTGCTGCACTGCATACAATCCTCGTGTATTATTATCACAAAGGGCTGTGTATTTCTAGCCAAAGCAGTACTCGGAGAAAGGGAAATGTAGTTGTAAATTACTTATACAGAGTTCTTTGTTAAAACACTTGCTAGTATAAAACACTACAGAAAATAAAATGCCGAGTCAGGTGTAAAATCAATTTAAATTAATTAAAAGATCTCTTTTTTCCAGACTTCTGGGTCAGGCTCTCCATCAGTAAAATCTCATATATGGAGAAACTACCAACCAACACAGTCTTTTTCTCTTAGCTAAGAGATAGAGTGATACTAATAAATATGTACCTGAGCACTGGATACTAGAATATTCAGAAATAATACTTTATAAAATAAATATAATTCATATACATACATGCTATATAATAAACTCTGTACTATAAACCCACACCTGGCTTAAACTTGTCCATGATATAGAAAGCATGCCTGTGGATTTCAGTGGGTTTTTGGTTTAATGCATACATAAAGATTTGAATTTGTGTGGCCTATACCACTTACCATATATTGTGGTGAGAATACTTGCCAAAAATAGTTACAGAAGCCTCACTGCTCAAAAACCAGCCAACCACATTTAATGTCTAAAAGAAAGCCCCAAATAAACTGGAAAATTTAAGCAGTTATTTATTAAAAGTAAATAAACAAAATTACATCGAAATACCTTCTGAACCTGCACATTTCTAACCATAGTAGATACTGCTTGAGAAAGACTCATTGGTGTCAGATGACTCAGTGACTTGTTCCTTAGGTTAGAGCAAATAAATTAAATATAGCATAGCACACAAAACCTTCATGGAAAAACATCTGGTATTCCATATGTATGATATATGCATCTTGTGCTTCTGATATTTTGCAGTAATGGCAAAAGTAAAGTATTTGAGCTCTATCTTATGGAAATGGTTTCTGGAGCTTAAATTTTAATGTATAGAAAAACTTATTGGTTTCTTTCATAAGCTAGAGCTGTATTTTGAAATCAAGAATTTCTGGTTGATAAAAAATATTCTGTTGTCCTTTAGCAACTTTGAACTCTGAGCCAAAATAAAAAAATAAAAAAGGAGAAAAAATTACGTTAGTAAAAATGGAAAAATAAGCTGAAGGTGATATTTTTGCTGCCATGACTTGCTCCAGAGTACAATGATGGCAACAGAAAAGCTTTAATTTCCATCACAACTTTAATATATTTTGGCATAACATGGAGAAAACTACTTTGCTAGGAAATACGCTGAATGAAGGCAACTAGGGCATTTGTTTCTTCCTCTTTAGGAAGTTTATTATAACATGCCAGTTTTTGTGTATCCCAGTGTAAATCTGGGAAGAAGTTAAGTCATTATGGGGAACAAAGTGGCTTTTCCCTGCTGTTTCAAAGACTAAAAGCAACTATATTACCAGTAAGAGAAAAATCCCAGAGGAACTGAGAAATAGTCATCCAGTGAATCAACAAACCATACACAGCTACAAGCAATGTTAATGGTAGGCAAGGACAGCAAAATTCACAGCTGGTAAGGCAGCGTTGCAGTGGTCTCTCTGGTTTGGCAGGAAACATAGGATTCCCTTCCCTTGAGTTTTAATCAAACACTTTAGAAGCATTACCTTCATTGGCAAAGAGAAGGCAAAGCAATGCACAAAAGCAAATAGTTACAGAAAGTGTGTTTACAGTGTGTCCTTTTTCCTAATGGATAGGCCTAGGTTTTTTTCCTCCCTCAAAGTTTGATTTGTGTTTGCATGGTATTTTCTCATACAGTGGCAAAGAACTTTCTTATACACCTCAAGAACTTTTGAAGGTATTAAATTTGATGTGCAACTCCTACACACTGGTGGCTGGCGAAGGAGCGAAAGGCAAGCCAGCGCCCTCCACAGGAGGAAAGCCCCCAGCGTGAATTTAATAGTAGGCTCCTATTTGGTCCATAAATTACTGTTCATGCCTGAGATGCAGTGAAGCTGCCCTGTGAAGAGCTCTGTTCCACTCTGCTCTGCTGAGACCCCATCTGAAGTACCACGTCTAGCTTTGGAGTCCTCATCAGAGGAAGGACACGGACCTGTTGGAATGAGTCCAGAGGAGGGCCACAAAGATGATCAGGGGGGCTGGAGCATCTCTCCAGCCAACAGGCTGAGACAGTTGGGGTTGAACAGGGAGACCTTGTAACAGCCTTCCAGTATCTAAAGGGGGACTACAGGAGAGATGGGGAGGGACTCTTCATCAGGGAGTATAGTTATAGGATTAGGGATAATGGTTTTAAACTGAAAGAGGGTAGATCTAGATTAGATATCAGGAAGAAATTCTTTAGTGTGAAGGTGGAGAGGCACTGGAACAGGTTGCCCAGAGAAGTTGTGGATGCCCCATCCCTGGAGGTGTTCAAGGCCAGGCTGGATGGGGCTTTGAGCAACATAGTCTAGCAGGAGGTGTCCCTGCCCACAGCAGGGAGGGGTGGAACTCAATGATCTTTAAGCTCCCTTCCATCCCAAACCATTCTACAATTCTAACTGGGGGTCAGGTGAGGGAGTAATGAACTGGAGGAAAGGGAGAAGAGACAGCCAGGACTTTGAAAGTGGTGGAGACAAGGGAGCAGATTCTGAAAGTGTAACACACAAACCCACAGGAAATCAAGCTTCATTACTTTTGCTGTCCACAGAGCAAATTGTTTATGTCAGGCTGCTGCTAACAGTAATGCCATTGAATATGTGCAAAGACATGATGACTTTGAGCCTGTCATAAGCCCCACTGCTACAAACTGGAAAGTGTGCAAAACCCTACTGACTGTAATCCAGGCAGGAACTAGAGATGATTCATGTCATTTAGCCACTGAATCTGCAATGAGGGAGGGAAGCTTAAGTGGACAGAGCTTTGAGATGGACCTGCTTAGACTTCTCTTACAGCAGGGTCCCCAGAAAAAAACAGGCTTCTTAAACAAACAGCCCATGTGCACATGCATTTTATCCTAAATAAAACCTAGAAATGTTAAGAAAAATGCAAAATGATTAGGGCAGACAGAATATTTAAAAATACAACCTATATACTCACCTCCTCTTCCCACTATGTCCTGGCTGGATGGGCCTATGCTTCCACACTTAGCTTCAGTAGCACAGATGTATGCCTTCTATACTGTATTCTGAGGGTACTAAATAACTATTGAGCCTAACATGTTTTTAATAACTTCAGGTATATGACCGATGCACAGCAAACTGCCTAGTTCTTTCTGGTCCCTAGAAAGTTCCTTCTATCCCTTCTGAGAGCAGGGGTTGAGCAAATACTGGCATTCAAGCAGGATTTTTCCCCCCCCCGTTATTGTCTTTTACATCTGCAAAATATGTCATATAGATGTCTCTGTTTTCGTAATTACTAATCCATGACTTGAGGTCAATGGGAATTTGAGTTCTCAATCTTTGGCTAAATTAAGTTTCTGAGAATATCTTTTAAAGGAAATAGCATACCACTGCACAGCAAAATATTCCCTGACCAAAACAGGAAACTAGGAAAAATTTCTTCACCGAAAGGGTTGTTAAGCATCAGAACAGGCTGCCCAGGAAAGAGATGAAGTCACCATCCCTGGAGGTATTTAAAAGACTGGTATAGATGTAGTGCTTAGAGATATGGTTTAGTGGTGGACTTGGCAGTACTAGGTTAACAGTTGGACTCTATGATCTTAAATGTCTTTTCCAACCAACACGATCCTATGATTCTATGAAATTTTAATTGAGGTTCAGTATGCTACATATTGAAAGATTATTCAAGAAAATTACTTCCAATTTTACAAAGCATTATATATTCTTCTCCTATAATCCAAGGACTAGCTCTCACCTTTTATATGTCTTAAAAACAAAAAAGAAAAAAAAGGTGATAGCTCAAAGCAGTTTTTAACTGAACTGTTTTTTTTGTTTGTTTGTTTGTTTGTTTGTTTTTAATCAGGTACAAGCACAGTCAAATCATCCTATCTTGTCAATTACACTCAGGGCTTCTACAATGTAACTTTGTAAACCTAAACTAAGACCAAGGCAGGCATTTTTACTTAGTACATCTGAACATGATTTTTCATGAAAGCTACTTGAGTGACACAAGTAGTGAAATAAACTTTTGTACTGAGGGACAATTTGCACCAAATTTAGGCTAAAGCCAATTGCTGACTTCAGAAGCCCCACACCTAACTCTCTCTATGGCTGAATTTGCCTCACTATAAATAGGAGCAGTAGATGTCACTTTTGATGCAGAAGGGAGTCACAGTGTTAGCCAAGCCATCTAACCTCCTTTTGTATTTCATCTCAGGACCTCCAGGATAACCGATTGGTTAATCTGTTTTAACTTCTTAGTATGACAGCACCCAAGTGATACTGGTAGCTGAATTCAGTTTCAAGGTGAATTTCAAACAGTCCCCTCTCCCCAAAGTGTGAAAACACTGAGCAATTTACTGATGTCTTTTTCAAATTCTCAGGATGATATTCCTCACTATGAAGAACAAAGGACCTTAGTACTTAAGTTTCAATAAGAGGATTGCCATGGACTTCAATTACGCCGAGATTCAAAGCAGTATCTCTGATAAAAAATGACCATGAAATAAATGGAACCTTTTCAAAAAAATTGAAGCACTCATCTATTTAAAATATGTTTAGGATGGGTAAACTGTGTTGTCAGTCATGCTACAGATCTGTAATAGCAGCTTTAGTGTTCTCTGATAAAATTAGAGAATAAAGTAATGTTTCCATTTTTGTATTCAGATTTCTGTCTGGAAATAAAAATCATTAGTAACATGTAAGAAATGTTTTAGATGTATTCTTTTTAGGACAATCAGTGCAATGTGAGATAAAGAGTTCATGTAACAGTACAAATTGTTTCAGAAATATTGTATGCAGCTATTCACCTGTTTCCTACAATAACTTGATAATCACAATGTATTTAAGACAGAACTTAACATACTGTAGTATTCTCAGTGGAAAGCTTCAGAACATCTGTTTATTGCAGAGTCTGAAGTTGAAGATAAAAATAAGACAAACAAAATCTCAGAAGATATTTATAGTTCCATACTTACTGAACTCATTAATAAATTCATTGGATTCCTCCCCAGAAATGTTTCTTTTCCAAACCTGGAAACTAAATTGTTGACAATGAAAAAAACCCAACATATGTTTAGTTTTCAACAGAATGCTAATTTAGCATTGAAGAACCTGATTCTGCACTATATATTGGCCTAAACTTCTATTAAAATCAATGACAGTTGGTGAGACAATTCAAGCAAAGACCAGGTCCCACATCAGTGGTATAACATTGTACTTGGTAAAGATTGAGAATTTACAGTTTATGTTAAACTAGTTGCCATGATATAGCTACTGTGAAACCCAGCCTGCCTCCAGGAAGCAGCTTCTCTTCAAAACAAGTACATTGTAGAGCAAGTTAATCTCTTCCATTTGATACCTTTTTCACCCAGTCACCAAATCATCTTTCTCATAGTTAGTCTAACAGAATTAAATAGTCAGAAGATAACAAAATGAACCTCAGCTGCATGTATATGATTGGGGGAATAATACCACTCCCAGGTATCAGATTTCAGCGTAGGACAACTTTTCTCCTGAAGTCTGTCTGGAAGTGTTAGCAGGAGCTAAATGACCTTAAGTCAAACAGAAACAAAAAGACATTAGACTGTTTCCCAGTTTGACTTTTTCACTGTCTTTTTGGACAAGGACAAGGTTTCAACCATTTGCTAAAACACTTCACTAAAATTAAGGCATTTTGGAGACAAAGTTGAAAAAGGGAGCAAACCTGTTAAATACTACCGATTTGGAGTACACAAGAATTACCAGAAAAGTTAAGGTGTAAAAGTTACACATTCTGATTTAGTGGCTTTACAGTATGTAAAAGAGTAATTCCCTCTTGTGTTGTAGCCTCACAGTAAGGAACAGCAAGGTGCCTTCCTCTCCCATCACTGCACTGTTTGCTCCCAGAGACAGGGCTGCACTTCATTCTGTACTTGGCACTGTGACCAAAAGTGCCATGTGATTCCAGCTGGTAGTTCCATACTGCTGCACATGGAGCATTGGTTCCTCTGCTGCAGTTAATAAAGCATTTCAAACTGAGTACTGCACTGGCAGAGAAGTCTGAAATCTTAATCCATGTCTAAATTTTTCAGTTAACCTTTTACAGTATTTCCATTCTCTTTTGTCTGTGGCAGATTATGATCTATTTATAACAGCTCAGCTATTTCTAAACATCAAGCAGACAGAAAATTGATGCGTCATTGTAAGGATATGCCTTTGAAATGGTTGGGTGGGAAAGGAAAAAAAAACCACAGCAAGTTGACAAAAGCAGAAAAAATAGTCTTTGTCTTTTTAACAGTATTAAAATTTCTTGCCCTTTTTTTTTTTTTTTTTAATACCATATCTCATGACTTCCTAAATCAGCACATCAACTGAATTCTAAGTACCTATGCTTTTCAAAGTAATTTACTAATTCCTGTTTTTCTTTTCCCTCTCTTCCTCTGTTCTATTAATAGTTGAAAAAAAAGGTCTGTTGCCTGCAGGGTTGAACAATATTATCTGTTTTTAGGGTGTACAACTTAGCTCCCTGAGAATTTCTTATATTGTTACAATGTATTGTGAGCTGTTTAGTACCAGAAGGTTCAAAACTGTCAGAGTATTTGGGGGGGGGGGGGGGGGGAGGGGGTAGAGAAAGATTAAATGTTAAACCAATTGCAAAGTAAGAAAGAATTCTATTTTAGCATACTATATGGATTTTTGGTTTTTTTTCACACCATCAGAAATTAATACATAGATCCCATATGAACTATAGGAAAGAAGCAGTATGGTTCCTCATTTCAATAAGAATACTTTAGAGTTGTAAACAGTTCAGAGAAGGATGCTCAAAAATTAGGAAAAGAGAATTTCTCTTCCCAGAACAGCTGAGTAGCCTAGTCAGCAAAAGAGGCAATTTAGCAGGGATATAGCAGATTTACAAAGCTATGAATTGGAGAAAGCAGGTAAATTTACTCTTATACATTCCTATACGTGGAATAGGGCACATCAAATGAAACTAGTAGGAGGCATGTCCAAAGATTGCAAAGATACTGTGGATGCTAGAAGTTTGTCAAGTTCCCAAGAAGGCTAGACGAATGCATGGAAGAGAAATCCCCAGATAGAAAAAGAATAAAAAAATGGAATAAAAAAATGCCACCACATCCAACTCAGGAGTCCCCTGAGCCGAAAACAGTGTGAGCCATGTTTGCCATATTCTTATTTTTCCCCACACAGCCCCTCAGGGCCATTTCTAGGAGACGGTCCTTCAGTCTGACTCAGCATTGGTGTTTTTATGTCTCTTGTTTCTAAGAGATATAATCTTCTGGGCAACAATTAAGAGATTATAATAACAATAAATCAATAGTTCTCAAACATTTTTGTCCCACAGTTTATTTTGTCTTCAGTTATTCAAGATATCGTACATTCTTATAATTAAGTATTTTGAGTAAACACTAAGTTTATTTTGTTTTTGCAGATCACCTTTGGGCCACTGATGGTTTCATGGATCCCAAGGCCATGATTTAAGAAGTGTAACTAACCCTCATGCTTTGCCTTAAACAACAGCTTATAGATGTACTGAGTTAGGGAGGCATTTTTCCTATTCTGCAGAGCCATTCTAATGTACTTGAAAGAGTAGCATTTCCTACTAGTGCAGGTCCGTCATTATAGGAATGACAGAAGGAGAAGCCAGAACAAGATATCAGCTGCTGGCTCCTTCTTGACATCAGTCATATCTAAGTCAGAAAAGCAGTAGTCAAACATTCCTTGTGTCATCCATAGCTTTGGCCACTGATAGCAGCAACAGCAGGGAATGTTAAGGAAAGCCTCAGGTTTCAGTTCCTCCTTTCTTTGTAGCATTTGTGCTGAATAACATCACTACAAAGAGTGCAAATGCTACCAGCTCTAAACTGTAGGGGGGCGTTTATTATTCAGATAATAGTGAACTAAAACAAGATAAACAATTATCCTAAACACCATGGAGGACACTTGCAAATCAGCCCTCCTGATGCCTAAAACCCCTTCAGACAGCACTCTCAGAAGTAAGACTTCAAGTCTTGAAAACTCCTTGGTAAACTGGGGAGTTTTATTTATAATTTCCAATGGCAAAAATGAAAATGTGCATGGACACAAATGTACACGACACAGAAGTTGCCTGTCTAACTTATATGTTTCTCTTACTTTCTAAATTAATAAATTAAGCATCAACTACCATTCCAAATAGTTAATACTGGAGAAGAATAAGTTTAAAGACCTCGAACTGCTATGTACTTTAAGTTCTGGCTCAACAGCACCAAATTGCGAGTAAACACAATATCACTAAAATAAAATGCAGTAATTGGTTTACAAAACCTGTCTTATCTTACCCACCTTTAAATTTATTATCTAAACAAAACTGGTAAATCTGTGGACTCTGAGCTGGGCGGGGGTGATCTTGTTGCAATAACAGTAGCTGAACAAATACAGGTGATTTATACACAAAAGTCTCAAAAGCAGGAAACAGGTATTGGTAGGTTGGCTACTAATTAACTCAAGCCTATCTGGGAAGCAGAGACAGAAAGTGAACTAAACTACAGTTTCATCTACAGAGTTAACTTTCATTAACATTTCATTTAGCAATTTACTGAGCTGAAACACTTCAAAGACATGGCTGAGCTATAGTTTTTATGACATAGGATTCTACATGTTGGATAGATTAACGTGGATCTGCAGTTTCCCCTTTCAGGACAGAAAAGATGAAGGTTACATAGCATGGGTTACCAAAATCTTTGGTAAAAAGTTTCCAGGAATTTAATATGAAGTGACATCTTCCAGGGAGGATTTTTTCCTTCACCTTCCAAGAACAACTCCACATATTCCTGGGAGATCTGCTTCTGGTTATTATTATGCAGTGATGAAGTCACAATCCATTGTTGCAGTCATTTTGTAGTGAGTAATTATGTTATCTACAAGCATTATGACTGCTTATTGTCAACAACTAACAAAAGCAAATTAATTACTGTGAAAGAGAGAGCTGACTGCTAGAGCAAATACCCTACAAACCTCTTGATATTGCATACAGGAGAACCTGACAGAATTTTGGGCTTTTTACTTCGTAAATACTAGGCTTTTTTTACTTAAAAAGAGAAGAAGGTGGAAAATCTCCCAGAATATCTTCTTCTGGGAACAGAAGAAGACCTGATGGAGAGC